>OY735199.1:44272238-44504738 GCA_963457665.1 Thysanoteuthis rhombus | reverse complement strand
TGGTATTTATTTATTTGCCACTTGCCTCCTTTGATTATCTCGTCATTACACCGTGAGTAATTCGGTGATGAAATTTCAGCGGGTTCCCGGAAAGAAACTTATTATCTCAAATGTTTACTTACCATTGTGATATCTTTTTTTGAGTATGTAGGCCTTTTCTGTTGTCATCAAAATAAACCCTGGTGGCTCTTCTGAAAACATAAATTTTCAAAATAATGAGACACCCAGTCGCGATCCATGCCCCATGACATTTTTTTTTCGGAACTATCCATGTATTTCAGACCAATTCACGCTCGTAGTATTTGAGTGTTTTTTTACGAGTCGTGGCCCAACAACCAAGATGAACTGCCTTACAGTAGTCAAGGGCAACGACTGTCTTGCTATTCACCCATAGCTGAGGGAGAAGGAATTCATTTCATTCCCAAGGGCTGAAGAAAATGCAAACTGTCTCAGCTGAAGTTTGATCACGGTTCGACGGTTTGATCTTCCATGTCATCAAAAATTAGGCCACCCCAAACTACGCGGGTGAAATGTGGAATTGTTCTGCTGGTTTTTAACAGTATTTTCAACTGACACAATCTCGACTCAAAATTTACTGTGATAGCAATTTAGTAATATGAAAATAAAAATTTGATAGCAACTACTGACAAAAGTGCCTTTCGCAGTTGTACCGTGTGAATGTATTTTATGATGCATCTTTCTGATCATTGAACTATCTTCCTGCATTTTGTAAACATCACAGAAGGTTATAAGGGAAATTCATTGATCATAAGTTCGAAATGAATCCACTAATAAATGCCAAATAATACTCATTTGCACTAAGTCTACTTGTCACTAGACACAGCTGATGAAACACACTGGATAAATTAAATCACAAAGATTAAATGTTCTGAACTCTAGATAGTATTATAGTTATAGAGGCCTTTTATTGATTTTTCAAAGAAGTGTTTTAATTGCTATCATGAAATGTCTTGTTTATTTCAGGTTATGAATTTAAAGTTATTCTTTTATGATGAATAAGACAAATTGTCTCAAACTTCAAAGGAAAGCTAGTAAAAAAATTTCGAAATGTGTGAAGATTTGGTACGATCGTTTTTCAAATGAATTAACAATTAACTCTAAGCAATTAATGGCATGCTGCTTTACTGACATCTATTTGTTTAGCTAAGTCTCTATCTCGGTCTGTTCACATCTATCTATCTATGTATCTATCTACCTCAGTATGTTCACATCTATCTAGCTATCTATCTATCTACCTCGGTCTGTTCACATCTATCTATCTATGTATCTAACTACCTCGGTATGTTCACATCTATCTATCTATGTATCTATCTACCTCGGTCTGTTCATATCTATCTATCTATGTATCTATCTACCTCGGTCTGTTCACATCTATCTATCTATGTATCTATCTACCTCGGTATGGTTCACATCTATCTATCTATGTATCTATCTACCTCGGTCTGTTCATATCTATCTATCTATGTATCTATCTACCTCGGTATGTTCACATCTATCTATCTATGTATCTATCTACCTCGGTCTGTTCATATCTATCTATCTATGTATCTATCTACCTCGGTCTGTTCACATCTATCTATCTATGTATCTATCTACCTCGGTATGTTCACATCTATCTATCTATGTATCTATCTACCTCGGTCTGTTCATATCTATCTATCTATGTATCTATCTACCTCGGTATGTTCACATCTCCCTTTCTATCTCTCTCTCTCTCTCTCTCTTTCCTCTCTCTCTCTCTCTCTCTCTGTTTTGTACGCTCAATTGTGAAAAGTATAGAAAGTATCCTGTATACTTAATCCCTCCGAAAGTTCTTCTTTGGGATTACTCTCATCTCAGTGTCTGTTTCGAAATAGTTTGCAAGACCTACTTCCCAGTTTGCCATTAAGTGACTAGTCCTGTTTTCCTCAATCTTCAATCTTTGCAATGTTTTGTCAAAACAAAACGCGAAGAATGAACATTCCAAGTCGTTGGCTTCTACGTCGTTTTGTCGAAGCACACAAAAGAAAAGAATAGCAAATTTTTCCTTAATTATCAAGTCAAATATTGCAATGTTTCGTAGAAGTATCATTTCTGTTCACTTTTATTACCGATTGCATATACAGTAGTTAGTTTTTTGGGATGTTGGCAAATAAAACTTTTATAAACTATTGTTTTTTTTTGTTTTTTCTGACTGAAATTTCGGTCGTTTCCCTGCTAGCAGAGCCGAGAAAAAAATCAAGAACTTTTTTTTTCAATTTTAACTACTTTAGGGTGTCGTTGTCTGCTTGATTATTTCTCTGATCATTTGTGAAAATACATTGTATGCGTTTTATCATCCAGTTATTGTTCTTCCAATGTAGTTAAGATGTAAGAAGAACATTCACTGGTTTTTTTTTCCTTGTTCACGTTTTTTAATCTCTGAATGGTGCAATTAAGAATTTGACGGAACGGCAATCGCTTGAAAGACAAGTCAGCGAAACATACTTTGACAAAAAGATTTCTCTAAATGAGCTGCCCAATGAGAATGCTGAAAGGCTGACTGTGTGTCGGTGACAGAGTGAATGCTGAAAATCTCAGCCCTCTAGCTCTATTTCTTTTGTCTTTATGCACAAAACATAGCCAGTAAGCAAACCAGCTGGACCAATTTGAAACCTATTTTAACAATTGTGGCGATAAAATTGGTGACTGAAGCAAGTAGAGAAGCCTGTTGTCTTTTGCTCATATGAAAGTAATTATTTAATGAATTTGTTTTTCGGGATTTGATGTGAGCCTGGCGAATCAACACTTTTTAGAGACGTTTGAATCCTAGTAAAATTCTGCGGCTAGATTTGACAGATATCATTCTTCCCAGCAAACTCAAGACAAACGTTTGCAACTTACATCTGGTTTATATACTATTTCTTTCCTTCCAGGGGGATGAATGTCAGGCCTTGGTTGATTCATTTTATAACGCCCAAGTTTTGAATGTTTACGGTATCGCACCTCTTAGGAATAGCTATTGACTCAATTTATTCCTATTTTCGTAACGATAAAGTTGTTTTTTTCCGATTTGTACATGTCACATTGTCCTCAAATCCATCAAAGAATTTCGTCTAAAAAAGGAAATCATTGTAAAATACAAAGAGCAAGAGACAAAAACTAAAATAAAGACGTTTTGTTACCAGTGACAAATGAAAATGATAATCAGATGAATCTATTTTTCAGGCTATTTATCTGTTAACAATATTCAAATCTTAATTAATATGTATCTAATTTTAATCTCTCTAATCAATGAATATCTTTACTCCTTGATTTATCATCTAATCAGCGGAAAACGTAGTACAAAAGTTTGTCTTCACATCAAACCCATTAATTCTCGTTACAAGCAACGCAATGCAAAACAGAGTCATTTTTATTTTTTCACCTGTGACAAACGTTATTCATGAGAATATAGCTAAGATGAAAGTATTTTTACACAATTAATACAGACGGGGGCGTGCAAAATATTGCCCACTATCGAACAAAGAAGAATTAAATCCAGAAGAAAGATAAAATGAAGCCATAGGTGGCAGTGATCTCGTTGTTCACAGTAATCTATACAATTCAATTCGCAAATTCTTCAGAAATATTCAATTTGTCCCATTCACCGCTGATCGAAGAAAATGAAATGCAAGTCTGATTCGTCATCCAATAGAAACCGCCACGTGACTCAAATCTTTTGACAACGTGCCATGTTGAAGATGATCAATTAAAAGATTGGGAAAGGGGTTGATCTATGAATGAGTTACTTCTCTTGCCTTTTGTTTGGCAATGCTCGTTAAAAACATGAAAAAAAAGCAAGTGCAAAATGTTGCTGGGCAAAAACTGAGGGCTCGATTTAGTATACGCTTACTTCCCAAATAGCACCCTCGACAAAAAAAACAAACAAACTATGAATGGGACGATATAGTAAAGCTTGATTGTTTAAATTTCAAGCTTTTTACTCCCATTGCTGTGGCCTGTACGCATTGCAAATGGCCTGCTAGCTATAAAAAACTTAGTACATCCATCTTAACTCTTTTGGCGACAGTTTTGCCCGATGGTCTTAACCAGACCAACAATAGTAGGGACCATTATTAAAAACCATGAACCTCTATATGATAAGTTTGAAAGACGTATTCCCTTCGTTTCTCGTTATATATACACATACTAATGATGTGTCACAATGGTGATAGCAAATTTCTCGTAAAAACTGTGGATGTTGAGGTGAAAAGTATTAGAGCAGATCAGCTCGAGTTCTTCATTTTGATGTGTTCAATGCAGCAGTTATGGGGGAAATAATTGAGTGACTTTAATATTGGCCAAATTGTTATCTCCAAAAGATTAAGTATATACTGCTTGATTTGTGGTTTGGACAAGCTCAGCAGTGGAGCAGAGAAAATCACCGATCGCCGGAAAAGGCGTAGGACAGTCAAGTCTTATTATATAAATGAACGGCAGTCTCTTGCAAAGTACGTGAAAATTGCAAATTTGCTACTGTGGTACGAATTTCAGATATTTGTAAACAATGACGAAGAAAGCTTTTCCCAAAACATACGATACATCAATAACTATTGTATTTTGTAACCGCAGACAAATCAGAGTTTACATACTAACCAATATCCATTGCCAAAAGTGTCATCAATGGGAATGCAAGCAACAAAACTAGACTGTAAATCAATAGATAAGGGTCACTTGGTCCAATAATTCTTGCTTTTTCTCCAAAAACGTTGATGGCTAAGTACGTGTGGGTAAGTGATGGCATCGAAGCGTACCAAAGAAAAGCAAAATTCTGGATGTAGTGATTGTGTAATGTTCTGTTATGAAACACTTGGTCCTATCATTCATGTTGATAGTACTATGATGTGCACCATCCAATCGGATATAATCGAGGATAACGTGCACTTCTTCATAGCAATAGTCTTTTATACGATGACAGAGGTAAACGTAAACAGAACTGCACTGCACAATTTGTCCTCAATTGGTCCAAGGAGAATGGAGCCCCAGTCAACGAATTCCTCACATAAGAAGATGAAAGAACCTGTCGTGAACATCTTGGCACCTTTTATGGGACAAGTAGAGCTCATCCCGGATCTGAGCAGTTTTGAGTGTACATGGATGACCAACCCCTCATCAAGCAGATGGTCACAATGTTTTGACTCATCAGTATATATATGTATATGTGTGTGTGTGTGTGTTTGTTTGTGCATGTGTGTGTATGTGTATGTGTGTGTGTGTGTGTGGCGAGTGTACGTATTTCTCTGGTTCCTCACGAAGTTATTCCTTACTCAGATGGTATGATTTGAGTCATCTGATTGTTCAACTAATGTAAGGGATTGCCCATCACGGTCATTTGATCTGAATAACATCAGCAAATGTCCTGAATTCTGGGGTCCTCTCACGGACCTCAAATAATATAAAATCTTGAATTCCTGGTCTAGGCAAAGGCCAATATTATGGCCTTCAAATTCCATTAGTAATTCGGAAGATTCTCTAAATTGATCAATTGAATTGTTCGAAAATTGAATTCTATCGATAAGATTAGCGAATAGGTTACTATTGATCTGTGGAAATTCTATGAAACCTTCACTGTTCGGCTTTAAGCGTGATTGTCTGATAAACGTAATGTTGAAGTTTCATTGTCAAACAAGGGTGTTTTCAAAAAGCTTCCTCTCATCCACTTTCCCTCTCTCACACACTCTTTCGCTCTCTCTCTCTCTCTCTCTTTGTATCTTTGTTTGTCCTAAACTCAATCGATTTATATGTATAAGTGTTTGTGCTTGTATATGTATCTATACATATATATGTGTGTGTGTGTGTGTGCATGTATTCACAATTCTATCGGACTTTCTCTAAATCCATCTGTTTGTTATCTCGACTAATACATACATAAATGTGTGCAAATATTCATATGTATATATATATATGTGTATGTGCGTCTGTGTGTGCGAGTATGTGCGTGTATGCATTACTATATATATATATATATATATATATATATATATATATATATATATATATATATCAATGATGTTGACTATGACACATACTTTGGGTAGAGTTTATTCTATTTCTCCAATCTATTTTCTTTTATTTCTCCTGCTTGTGAGTATTGGAGTTCCTTACCTCCGATTTTGGCTTCAGTGTTGGAAAATTGCATGCGATTTATCTTGTTCTATGTTTTTGCATAATTCAAAATTAAATTAAAAAAAACGATAAACAGAAAAACGAAGAACATTCTTCCCATCAGTTCTTGTTGAAGATAATTTCAAATCTCGTCTTTACATCGGAAAACAAAGAGATAACTGCCTTTTTCCTCTCTTGAGTTTTAAAGGATTTGGCGTCTAAACTTGTTGGGTTTCCTCTTTTACCTTTGATTCTTTTTCTCACAGCGTTTACTTTGTTTGAATTGAATATACATAGAAGGCTTGCTATGTTAGAATCTGTACGGTATTTCTTTCTGCAATTTTCCTAACAGAAAATAGCTGCAACAATTAAGAAGTAAGTTGACAGAACCAAAGTAACAAGCTACGAAGAACAACAAAGTCTACATTAAACACTTGTTAGCACGTATATTTTGGCAAGGTTAATGTATTTCATTTACTTATCATGATTTTTCTTTAGTTTCGTTCTAATAGAATTCTGTTCTTCCTTGCCTGATTGTTTAGCTTTTGAATTGAAGGTCAGTATTTTCATCACCTCTTATCATGGCAGGAATATATGGCCGGGCGGACAAGCATTTAATTGAAAAATGAAAGGGTGAATATAAACAAAGGGTTCCTATGTTAATACTATGTTGTTTTTTTTTCACTTTTTGTGGGGTGCATCTTTTTAATGTTTCGTAAAATAAAATTTCAAATCGCATAGCAAATGTCAGTGTACAGCTTTCGAAGAGGTTCAAATTGAACATCATTCAGGTTTACACTCCTACTTCACAATCAACTAATACGTTGACTTGAACTCCATAATCAAAAATACCAAAAATATTCCAACGTCATTATACGTGACATGAACACTTAAGTAGGGCAAGAGAATTAATGTTGCGTCAGTTGGTCCGGATACAAAATACAGAACAAAAAATATAAAGATCTGAAAATTAATTTTGCGATAGCAAATGGGATCAAAAATCATGAAGACGTTCTTGAAGAAGGAATCCAATAGAAAATGAATATAGAGGATTGCCACTCACGAAATCAACACATGAGTGATCTAAGATTTGCTGATGACATCGTCTTTTTGCTGAACGACCCTGATGATCTTCACATAATGCTAGACGAACTGTGTGGAGAAATCAAGGAAGTTGGTCCGTACATGAATTTCAGTAAAAACGAATGCCATGTACATAAACACGTTAAGGGCAAGGGCACAACGCTCAAGAGCAAAAATACCGAACTCAAGAAAGTATACCACAACATTTACCTGGAACAATCCCCTAGATAAGAGCAAAACAAGCGAACAATCAGTCTTGGCTAACAAACTTTCGGGAGAACAAGCTCAAATTTCAAGAACAAGAAAGCTCCACTAGTCCTAAAAAGAAGGGCATACAACCTATGCATCCTCTCTAGTCACCTATGGAGCTGAAGTATGGGATTTTGTCAGAAGATTGACCGTTAAACTGAGAACCATGCAACTCTCACAGAAGAAAGGCATGCTCAAAATCACTAGAGAGATCACACTAAAAACACAGTATATTAACGGAAAACATGTCGGATGCATAATAGAAAAACCCCAATGTCAATGAACTGCACATGATGTAAGAATGGTAGGCAACCGTTGGACATTATTACTGACGAGGTGAATCCTTAAAGATCATATGCGAAACTTTGGCCGGCAGATCAAGATGGCATGAAGAGCAAAACGTTTTTTTTTAAGTATTCGTTCTGCAACGCCCATGACAGAGGGGTCTAGTGAATCTTAGAGAAGTGCTATATCTAAGGACGGCTGCTAAGAGGCTGCTGCTATTGATGATGCTGCAAAAGAAACAGTGTTATATGCTCGATTATATGATTTGAGTTTCCAATAATTACAATAGGAGAGACACTCGTCTTCTGGCTATTAGGAAGTTCACCAGTGAAAAAATGAGTAATAACTTTTGGTTTCCAGTTTGTAAAATTTTTGTCTACCTTCCAAAAAGACCAACTTTCGTCTTTTTTTAATCAACAAACATAGACGGATACATAACCTCCTTGGGGGATACTTTTGAAGACTATTGAACATTTGAGGAGACCTGTTATCACTTTATCCTCCAGAAATGGACACTGGAGATTTATAATGAGAAGATGTAATGAATAGAAATAACTAAAAGAGACACATACAGATAACCTATACCTCTGTCGACACCCTTCAGACTAAAAAGTGAATGAAAGTTGGTTCGTACTTGAATAAGATGCATAAGGGGTAACCTTGATCCTAGCCCAAAATTAATCAATTCTACTTTAGCCAATGGCCAACCCCTCAGGAAATGTTCATTGAATTTTTTTTTCAGAAATCCTGAAAGAATTGAATGAACAAACACGAGCACGAAAAAATGATAAATTTCTCTTAATCGGAAAATAATATTTATATTTGAACTGGAATTTATTTAACCCAGTGACTTTCATTGAAATTCATCGAGAACTTGGGGATATTGTGTAGACATAGAATTATGATGAATGGGAGTTGACTGGATCCAAACCAAAGGTCAAATCTTAGCCCCTTGCACACCCTTCCTCAAAATGTCATTAGAATTCATTGACCACCCTTTGCGATATTGTTTGGACGAACAGACAGACCTTAGAGAATACGTATACTTCTGCCAGTGAAGTTAGGAAAGGTAAATGAACTAAAGTAACAACAAGTAAATTGTTTTCTTTATACTAAGAGAAATGTTCTTAACTTTGACGACAAGAAATGTCATCAATCAACTTGCATAGTGTGATAGGTAGAGACAGAAACGCCGTGAAAAAATGACGTGTCAACAGAAATAGACAGAGAAATGGGTGAAAAAAAAGGTAATCTTTTGTTTGACGCACTTAACCGTGCGGCGGTGTTTAACTTGCATACAAATGTTCCAAAAGTGATGCAAAGGTTCTAAAAGTTATAATTATTTTATCAAAAAATATAATTAAACAACGGATTTACCAGAAATTAAGGCAATAATGAAATTAAATACATTTTTTTTGTTCCTATGCATATGACGCCATCTTATAAACAACGAACGATAGACTTTCATTTTCATTATTACATTTATTTCTGATAAATATGTTGTTTAATGATACCTTTTAAATCGAAAAAAAAACTATACATTTTGGATCCTCTGAGTGACTTTTTGAGCGTTCGTAAGCTGGTTGAACACCACCCGAGTTTCTGAATATACTCAAGTAACTGCAGTCGATAATATCATGACAACTAATAATACTAGTACTATTGGTGATGATGTTCATGATTTTTTTTACTTTCGTCTTTACCATGATTAACAACAAAAAATATAAAGCATTGCAAAAAATCGATAGAAAAATAAATTTTGTTCAACGTATGCATTTTTGTTTGCTGTAAAGTTATTCTTACTCGGATACATATTCGTATAATTTATCCATACGTATATGATTTTATGATTCTCACGGTTAGTATACTAGTTCTGAAGATGAAAATGAAGTAATACACGAAAAAAAAGCAAAACAGACAAAGTTAATTCTGAAATACCTCGCCGATAGCACTCGGTGAAAAACGGTAGCAAATAGATTTTGTGGTTGTATCGTGGTTGCAGAATTTTTTCTATTCCTTTCTGTGATAAACAAAAAATCCCAAGCCGTGAGACTGCTAAGCAGCGAAAGCAACGCCAAGTTAAAATCCAGTCTGGCTTGACTAATACATACAGCGAACAAGTTGATGTTCGCTGATTCTTTCAGTTTACACATTTTCCATCGGGGATTCTGTTTGCTATTGTTTTTACCTGACGATTCCTGAGATAGAACATTCCTTTTTGTAAACGGATAATACATCTGGAAAAAGAAGTACTCTGTATCGGCTGAAATTATCCAAATGTCCAATTGCCCGGAAAACTCTTCGAAGTATATTTCACTGTTTGGCTATTGTACTTTATCTCAATAAGGTGAATACAGACATGCCTTCAATTTTTATGCATACAAAACGTTTCTCAATCTGTTACAAGGACAACTACGTGATATCAAAGATATAAAGATTGTATTGCGCCAATATAACTCGTAGATTTTTGCCGGTCCTTAAACTTCAATCACTGCAAATGATAAAGCGATACAACCGCCTCGGCTTTGCAGTAATCACTAAAAACTAAGGTAAGCTTAGTATGGTATAGGTCTGCAACCATGGGGAACCCCCGAGAGAATCAAACATCTGCTAATGAATCCTAGACGAGTTAGTTAACTATTGAACTATGGTGGCTACTACTAGCACACTATGATTAATATTTACGAGGTTCACTTTAGGACGAAGCAATAACAACATATCTAGAGCACTTTGTGAGAATCGAACTGTCTACACTAACGAACAAGTCTGTAAGACTACTTTGTGAACCCTCGCACTATGATGGTGTCTATATCTATTAATTATTAGTAGTTGAACCCGTGGAAATTTTACAGTTTTTGACAACTAAGATTGTTTATTGTCTCATGTCTCTGCTCTTCTAGCTTTTGAATGTATCTTCTCAATTTTGTCCATTCTTCTTCCGAACCACCGCCCATGGTTCCATCTAAATGTTACACAAACATCTATTAGTATCTGTAAAAAAAAAAAGATTTTCTATCCTCTAAGTAAATCTCCGTAACTCTCCTCTCAACTTATCTCTCCCCACCTGCTTATCAAACTACCTGGCTTTCTTTTCCGTCACTCTTTTCAAACCTTGTCATTGAAGTATATAATTTCCTTGTCTATCTTCTTACATCCTACCCTCTTAAACTTAATTTTCTATTATCTATCTTCCTACCTTCTCATTATACTACCTAACCATCCCTTGAGAAAAAACATTTTTTTTCACAGAAAGTGTGACATTTGAACAAGCAGAATATTATTATAGATTATCGGGAACTCCAGAGAAATACATTTTCCCAACTTTGAAAACCGTGCTACAGTCACTGTAGGCATCCGTTACTTGCACATTTCTGTCAGTGGCTATTGTGAATGGAGGTCTGCATCTTACTAAAAGGAACTTGGTGACTGCTCGGCGACCAATATATTTGATTGCCTCCTTGCAAATATTAGCACAGTTTTTGTTTTTTGCGTTTTTTGCTGTTGCTTTTTTACTTTTTTGTTAGATTCATACGGTCAGATTATTTCAAAAAGCCAGAACACGAAAGCAATAAAATCGTAGGAAAAATTGACCGCTGGAATATGTAAAAAAAAGAATTGAGATGGGTCAAAAACAGGGGTCGGAGATATCATATGGAAAACCAAACAGCAATCTGCTAATGAGGTTTAAAGGATAGCATAAAACCGCTGGACACTGCAACTCACAACGTGGATCCCCAGAGATCATAGGCGAAACTCTGACCGACAGAAAACAAGATGGCGTGACAAACTAGACAATTTCAGAAAGTATTGGCTCTGCATCGCTCACGACAATGAGATGTGGCGAATCTTAAAGTGTATGTTCGATATCGGACGCTTAGATTATGATGATGATATATGTGGAGTGTGTAGTTAATTAACTGATAAAGATATTGAGTCGAACTAAGCAGTATATACACTGAAAATACTTAAAGAATATGTACCTAAGTTTAGCTTAGTTTGGCACAAGGCTCAAGTAGCGGAGCACACTTTGAGGATCAAGCTTATCACTATAGCATTTGCCAAAACCAGAAGCTAATAAACCATTACTTCACGTTTTCCGACACTAAGGATTTCACAATACTTTCCACAAGGACAGAATATTACACAAAGTCGGTTTCATATGGGTTTCCACACGAAGATCATGACAGAAGTCATACCGTTGATCAGTGACAGCTAGTAAACAGCGCATATTGGAAGTAAAAAAAAAGCTCTCGGTGAGATTCAGATGACAGAGCTGCTGCCGTGCTTACCCAGGTCTCCCTGCTACAAAAAGAAACATGAACTTGAGTCTTATAGGGAGCTTATTCTTTACGTCAGATCTTCGTTGTTTATTTACTTTAGTAGATCGACTGTTTTGAGCTACGGTTTTTTTTTGTTTTTGTTTTTTTTTTTAACTATAAAGAAAAATATTAGTCAAATCTTCATCCAATAAGAATAAATGATAAAAGTTTATTCTCCCTCAGATATGAACGGATATAAACTCCGACAGATATCTTCGTAATGTTTTTGGGAGAACATGTAAGATTCGTGAATCTTTTTCCCTCTCCGAATGAGGGGCTGATATTTGAAGACTACTGCCGCTGGCGTTTTCATGGTAAATCTTGAAAAACGACATTTTTGTTTAAACATTAACGGACGGATTCAATATGCATATGCTATCAACGTTATGTTGTGGTGGATTATACACTTTCCTCTTGGCATTCCATTCTTCCTTTCATTCCATTTTTTTATTTTCATCGGAAGCGACCAGGTTCCAGTATGCTCCGTTCCGAAATTGTCATTCTCTTCGATACAATACGAAAAGAGGCGGAATACTGGCTGTTTGCCAACTGCAGATATACTCGATGTAATGTCAGAGGTCACGTGGATTCGGCGGAGCAACAAACAGTGAAACTTCAGGCGCTGATTCAATCAGAATTTAGGTTGTACGCGACCCTTGGTAAAAGTTATCAGAAGGAACACAACTCGCAAAGAATTGAAATAACAAAACTGGTTTCGGACAATTCGGAAATAGATAACCAATGAGAAAAAGAGATAGATATAAGAATAGGGACAGAGAGAGACAGAGACACAGAGAGACACAGAGAGACACAGAGAGACAGAGAGTCTTTTATTTGCATGTACGATTGTACTATCACGTAGCATGTGCATTATGACGGCTTGTCCAGCTGATATAGAATAAAGGGAGGTAAACGAAGCTAAGCACAATGCTGGCTGAACACTGAATGCCAAACTGGCATCGCCTGCGGATTTCTCCGACCGAATTCCATAAGCACGTACATAATAGTTTGTATTTGAGTTACCCACGATTATTAGCGTTTGTTCGTGTATTCTTTCAGTAAACTCTCGATTGAGCAAAGATGTGAGACAAGGCAGATATTTCCGTTCAAATAAGAGAGGAAGCTCAACTTAATTTCCATAATCATGTCACTTCAAAGCGCTTTACAACAAAAGAAATAGTATTCTGATAACCGACAATAAAAAGTGATTATCCAATAGGAACCAGTAACTGGAATCCAAGCCACTCGATAACAAATTGGGCTAGCAGGTGTACATCCAAAAGTGTGATCTTGGGGTCAACCCTTACCTGGTAGGGCAGAGAACAATCATCTTTTTAGATATCATGAATGCAAAAAAAAACATATAATCCTAGGTAATAATAGATTGTCCTTAAAGGAAATAATATCCATACCTCCCATGAATTAATCACCATTGCGAGTTTCAGAAGTAACTATCCATAGGATTATTAGGAAATATCTTCTAAAAATTTACTTTTCATCAATAATGATCTATAAAAAAACAACAAATTTTTTTAGTAACCGTGGAATTCAAAATGACCTTGGAGAGCTTGCTTGCAAACCCTTCCCCTAGCTGGATGCCCGATGAACCGGTCCCTTACTGGGCAAATCTTAGCAACACCTCTGCCATGAACCCCAGAGAGCACTTTTTGAAAAGAAAAATACTTTTTTTTTTAGATAATACCCAATGGTATACCCATGGAATGTTTCAAGATTCTATCCCCTGAAATGTGATCAGGAGACACAGACTGACACAAGTATACTCAAAGAGAGAATAATCTGTGGCTTATTTAGCTGGTTGTCGGCCATTGTGAAGCCAAGATGATTTGGTGCTCTTTTTCTTTTCGGTTCGTAATCTATTCTGAATGTCTTTTGTTTTACTCTTTCTAAATTTTTCAACTATTGGTTCAGTGTTGAATTGATTCGATTAATTTTTTGGCATTGTTTCGCAAATTGTCGCTGGTTGTATCAGTCATCTCAGAATGCAAATATTGGAGACAGGAATTTACTAAAAAGTCTACGTCTTAATATGCCTGTATTTATAAATAATAATTACACGATTTGGTTAATTTTATTAACAGGGCCAAAGCGGAGATCTACCCAGACAATCCAATTGGAAAGGGAGTCGTGCGCCATCCGGAGTGTCTCCCAATGGAGTACCTATATAGATGACCGTGTTGAGCTGAAATTTAGCATTGGAGATTTTTGGACCTAAGCACAACTTTGGTATACATCGAACTATAAAAAAAGTATCCTTGCATTAAGTGAAATGGATTTGAGAATGACAAGTACCCAATGTGATGTAGATTGATTTTAATTCTATTGAAAGTTATGGGTTGCTTACTGATTACGTTAGCCGTGATACTGCCACAACAAATTGGAGCTGAGGTTGCCGGAGCCAAGTCTATGTATGATCATTATTCAGAAATATTAAATAATTGAATATAATTAGATATTAAGGACAGGAAAATGTTATATAAAATGTTAGAGACGGGATGTTGGGTGCATTCATCAATATATACTTATTTATGACTAAGGAAATAAATTTGAAAGAAAAATATTCCTGGTTCTCTGTTTTTTCTCCCTTGGGATGGAGAATAAAAAATCAGATATAGATATAAATTAATGTAACAAATGGCGAAATCCCGTCTGTAATATTCCATTTAATCTTTATAGATTCTGGCGTATCAAGATGTAGACGTTTTAGTTTATTCAGGCCTTCCGTACATATTTTCCACGATGGCTGATATAGCCAGCGACGATTTGAGAAAAAATTCCAATATTTTTTCACTTTACTATCAATTCTATTGCTAAAAGGGTTCGATTTAAATGTGTGTGAACGTGCCAGATTACGTATCACTTTTTTGTTTTTGATATTTCATTTTTTTTCTTTTTCATGTATCTATTTGTGGAAATATATTTTCCGATTTGGACACAGCCCTGCTGGACAATCTTAAATCTGCACCTGATTATCATGAAGTTGTTTCAGTTTCTGTTCACGATGAACGTGAGATCCTGGCCAAGCTGCAAATAAATATACTTCGTTTTGGGTTTTTTAAACAGTTTTAATATGGATTACAATATACAGGATACAGCAATTCACACAATATACAATAAACTCTGGCCGGACAGGACCCAATCCAATGTTATTTAACATTATTGATAATTAAAATATACGTTTCATAGTTTCAGCTGATGTACGGCATCTATTATACGCCCGACTGAGGCCATCCAGTATTGAACTTTGTTGGATAGTACGGCTAAATATTCTTGAACATTATGTTATAAGACGAATGAACTCTTTATCGATCCCATGTGTGTTTTTGTGGCTTGGGGGTATTTGATTATAATGGTTTTGAATTTTTTTTTCTGAAATAGAGAGGATTGTCACCTGAAAACAAGCACAACATTGAATCATTTACCATGGATTTCAACTTGGTATTGAAAACTTCCCTTTTTTTCTGGGTTGATATAGGAGATTCAAAACAAATGCCATGTGTTAGCATAAAATACAAAAAGCGATTATCACTTGGTGTCAAACTGATCTCAGTATCAAAAACGTCACTCCATTCACAAATCATGTTGTATGCGTTTACTGAAACATAAAGGCGATTTTTTCACCATGAGTTACTCAAATCTGGAGATTTTTTACTAATCGAGTGCGCCAATGATGGATTACATTAGAAATTTGAAGCTTTATTGAATAAAATATATACTATTCAGATTGAACACGACTGGTATAGCCGACTGAGTTAGTGTTTCCAAGAAAATTCTGCAGCATTTTTCAATAGAAAAAGTGTCCTCGCACAGCATCACGATGCAAAACCGAACTCAAAACAACCACCCAAAGAAATGTAGTCATTAGGCTGATAAGTCTTAACTTATACTTCCTACTTGCCAGACCATACACCTTCGAACTATCATTATTTTTCAATCACTAAACACATTTTAGTGCCAGGACAATCAGAAAAAAGATACCATTAAAAACACCTATGTTTATTGGTGGAGAACGAAAAAAAAATACATTTATTTTGGGCTGTCGTTATTGCTAATGATGGCGATTATTTCATTTTTAATCTCCATCTTGTATTTGTGGTGTCTTTGGTTGGTGGACACGTCCCTCATTATTCTTCCCTATTTTATTCGTTCTATTCATTATAATCCTCTTCCTAAGCTTGTCGAAGCTTACCTGAAGTGGTGCTATCCGTACATTTCAGGTAAACATTCCCTACTCTCCTGTTGTCAGCCACTGACAAAGCTTTGCAATGGGTTTGATCTCCCCGGTTCAAATTCAAAGTTGTCCTTCTTGTTCACTGGTTGTCTAGTCTTTCCTTCCACTCACCTACACACGCACCTTTCCCATTTGTGCGAGGTCACAGCCATAGTTTGAACTCGTTTCACCAATCACTATTTCCATGCTGCTACCCAATAAGGCATTGCACTTCCCTGATGATTATTATGTCGCAGATAAATAAAATGTATTTTAATTTCATAAACATCCGTTTCTGTCACCTTCTTGAAAATGCAATCTGATTTCCGAATTACTTTATACAATAATGGAATTTCCGGATATTGCTTTGTTATAACATCAGGGCGGCTGATCTGGTTAACTCTCATCAGGAAATTCCGGTGCAAAACACATTTTCAGTTGAAGTGCTTGTTAAAAACGATTTAAATAGGTTTTAGTTTCATATACTGATCGAAACAATTCTAGTCTGAATGATCTACTTTACTTTCTTTAACAGTCAGCCATCTACAAACTCTTTCTTTGCTAAAAAACAAGAAAACACGTGAAAATTTAAAATGTATTTATTCTTATTCCGCTGGAAATCAATCTCAGTTAATCTGTTCTGCCTGGATCATGAAATTTTGATGCAATGCATTCGAGTTCAGGATCCTGATCTAATATGTTAAAAACAATTTGATCGGTTTTAGTTTAACACGCTGATTGAAATATTGTTTTGAACGAACTTCAAAATAATTGAATTAGTCGGCCATCAACAACCTGTCTCCAAAATGAAAAAAAAAAAGCAAGAAAACACGTAAACATATGGGAATCTAGTGAAGAACTTCTATACATATAAATGGACTTCTGGAACAACCCAATATTTCGTAGTTTTTATCACTTTCATTCTACTGTTATCCAGCTCCTGTTTTGGCTAGAATGAATCAGTCATAAATAACAGGTTATAAGGGAATTTTTTTCTAGTTATTCTCTGTTGAAACAAAGGAGGTTTCGTATGTTATTAGATATCGTATTTTTCTCCTCAGCAACGATGTGTCTGCACTACACCCCCTCTATTGACAGTTTTCATTGTAGATGTTCACATCGATATTTGACAGATATTCATGTTGCCTTTAATCAGAAGTCCACGTCACTATAATAATTGTTCACGCCTCCAGCTTGAAAAAAAAAACACATGGATCATTATTCACTACAGACAATTTGATGTTGATCCGTTCTTCACACTTAATCAAGGAGTCAAGGAGAACACACTCAACGATCCCCGTGGTCATGCAAATTGATTGCAGGGTGCAGAGGCTGAGATTCTTGTCGTCGTGCTTCGTGCTTGGTTGAAATGTATGTTGGGTGAATCTCTTTGATTCTATCCCGTAGATCAGTTCAATCGTTCTTACAAAGCAATATCCCTTTAGATAGAGAATATATTCGTGCGAAACAAGATGAAGTTGGTTAGTAATAGGATGTGCAGGAGGAGTTTCTTGTAGTCACTGATTGGTCGGATGGTATCCAGATGTGCTAGGGGAGTGTTCCCAGACCTCTGATTTATTGGTCAGAATGTAGCAGGATGCCCTGAGTCTTCTGAATCTTCGATTGAGGAGATATAAACATGGTTAGTGTAGAGTCTGTTGCAGTCTATGATTGGTGGGATAGACTGATGAAAGAAAGGGGAAACGGTATTTATTCAGACAGACGAGTCCAGATAGAAAGAAGAGATGAATGAAAAGGAGATACAGTAACAGATCCACTGAACAAAGCTTGTCATCTATGCATTCCCTGACTGCTAGCTCCAGCAGTGTTCCGCATATAAAAATCAAGGTTTCCATCAGTCCGTCAACTCAAAGTATTAAGCGCGAGATGATTTTTCTATACGGCGTGTTTGCTTTGTTGATTACTGCAAAGGTAAAAGCCAGATTACATTCACGGTTCCACAACATGTATTTTCGTCTGCTGCCCTTTTTCCACAGCTGTACTGGAATCCTAAAGGAGTTGCCTTCTAAAGATTCGACATTTCAATTTGGTCCTCGACATGAATCTCTAATGGAAACTTCAGATATATCAGATGCGATCATGATGACCGCGACAAAATGCTTTTTTTAAAAATTCTTCTGAGAACTCACCTCCTTGGAATATGATATCTAATGGAAAAACACTTGCATATGCCGTGGTTTACTCCAATTTGTCGAGTTGAATAAGATAGATAACACTTTAAAAAGACATTTTTTTATATTGCCTAATGCAGAACGTCGGAATCATTACGAACATGGAAATAAAAGCATTTTCTAAAAGTTAGCACATGGATTTGAAGACTGAATAGAGAAGGATGTAGATTTTACGGATATCTCAGTGTGGGATCAATTACTGGTTTTGTCCCTACTTCCCCATTAATATTGATTCATAATGGTAATAGCTTTCCCATTCTGAATCACTAATCATATGAGGATCTTTTTAAAATTCAGTCTTTTTAATGAACGTATAGATTCCGTAATCTTCTCAAACTGACACTTGGCATGGTGGAGGTCTTGTGACAATTTATTAATTTACTTAGCATACAAAAGCAACGAGCTTAGCTGCGCTACAGACAAAATCACTCGCTTCATCAAAATCTAGATGGAAAACAACAAATTCATTCCTCCAATATAATTCTAAATCTACGCGAATGATTTCAATTCTTTTAATAGTAGGCCTTGTTGATATCATATGAAAACTTTTTTTCATTTTAGAACGGAAGGTCAACTCAGACGAATGGTTAATCAATCACTGTCCGAGAAAGAAAGAAAAAAAACTACTCAGTCTAATGTCTAATCTACCACTGGCCGGTGAAGCAAGGAAAGAAGAAAGAGATTCCAACTCAGCGTAAGGGTTAATCTGCCACTGGCCTCAAAAGTAAGGGAAGGGTAAGAAAAAAACTATTCAGTTTAATGGTTGAACCACCACTGTCTTCAGAAGAAAGGAAGAAAGAAAAGCATACCTAGCTTAATAGTTAATCCACCAATGACCTTGAGAGCAAGAGGAAAAATGTGTAATAGTCTGGCGGATTCAACCCCAAGATCTATTGGTGTCTTGCCTGGAATACCGAGCTGCGGAAATATCAACAAAAGCTTCGAATTTGTGATTGTGAATGACGTTATGTTGTTTAGACGGTTCTGTTTTATTGACTGTTCTAATGAAATCCTTAGCAGCAGGGTAAATTTCGTCAAAAAGAATATATATATATATATATATATATATATATATATATATGTGTGTGTGTGTGTGTGTGTGTGTGTGTGTGTGTATATATATATAAAACTGGACCAAAATAACCCTAATGCAAAATGAGAGAAAAAAGAAGCCTACGACACCTAATAGCTAATCGATCACTGGCCTCTGAAGCAAGGGGGGGATATACAAAAAAACTTACTCAGCCAAATGGTTAATCTGCAACTGACCTCAAAATTTGAACGCCTTGAAGTTGAACACCGTTAACCAGTAAGCCACAGAAACCTTGATGGAAAATAAGAAGACTGCTAAGTCTGACGGTCAATCCGTCACTGACTTCAAAATTCTTGCTCTATTTGTATCCAGCTGATCCCATTAAACCATTAAGACATAAAACCCTTCATAAAAAAGAGAAAGAAGAAAAACACTTCTCAGACTCATAGATAATTCACCATTGACAACGAAAGCAAGGAAAGAAGAAAAAATGTGTCGCTCTGGAATAGATTCGATCTCAAGATCTAATACAGCCCAGCTGAACGCCTAAAATAAGTAGGCTTCGGACATTCCGATGTTTAAATAAAAATCACGTGATTATACATGACATCGTGCTGTTTAGGTGATTCTGTTATATCAACTTGTTTTTTTTCTTTTAAATAATAATAAAAGTTGAATGAAATGCATTTCATTTTACTTTAGATTTAAATAGATTAGAGTAAAAACCCCAAACGATTCAATTTGATGAATAGATATCAATAATTTTCCTTATCGTATATCTAAAAACAACAGATATATTCCGACCTCTGATGCCATTATCGACGATTAAAAGAAAAATATCCTGATGCTTCAGAATTTAGAAAAATATTCAGTCATTAACCCTTTAGTAAAAACACGACGATGACTTGTGCAATAGTTGCTATGCCTTTCTATTGGAATCTATTTATCGCATGGAGAAGAATTCTAATTATGTTGTTGTTTGAGTCACCATCAATTTATGTGTATGATATTGTTTTACGTATATGATTCATTGTTTTTTGGTGAGGGAATATCCTTACTGAACAAAAACTAAATAAATTCTAGCATTTGACAATGAAACACCTATATGGCTAGCTTATAAATCCACTGCAGTACGCTTGATCCGCTTCACTTTTCAATAACGTTTGAATAAGTTTAAAGTCAAATAGGTTCAGTAAGCTTGGATTATTTTCAAACGAGACATAATGAAAAAAGTTAGGAAGTTCTAATCATGGGGAGGATGAAATGAAATTATCCCGCCTAGGGGTTAGAATGTTATACAATATTGGTTTAACGTCGGGACTCACACGTGTACGTGATGGCAAGAACAAAAACTGCCTAGTCCCAGTAGCGGTGTCAGGACCATCCCCAGTGCAATGAGGAGGTGCTGCTTCCAGGCTGGATTCTGGAGGACAAGTCTCGTCTCATTTATGCTACGGCTCTGCTGAAAGAAGCAGAACATGACAGAGGATCAGACATCCCACTCTTATCCCAGTCCAAAGGTCAAACAAAGAGGATAAGATACCACCAAAAGACTATATATATATATATATATATATATATATATATATATATATACATATATATATATATATATATATATATATATATATATATATATATATATATCAGTCACGAAAATGTTCTTGTCCGAATATCTCATACATCATTTCCATCTGATCTTCTGGGATGAGAGATAAGAATTAATGTTCACTCATTTATTCGAGCTAGTGTCCACATCTTTATTGTTTTGTCAAAACGTTTCCGCCGCTGTGCTCTCCAGTCTTCTTCAAATGACAGAAATTCGAACTTTACTCTTTATTCAATCCGCAGGATTACTTCCTATTTTGTTTCCCATTCCATGATAGATATCGCAAATTCATTATTCTATCTTACGTGTCTCTTCCTCTGAACCAGTGTAGAACCAGTGAAAGATGAACGTGTAACTGTCTGGCAGTTAGTTAAATGCACTTGACCGGTGTCTTTATCCACTTGCATGTTTCCCATATGTGACAGACGCCCAAAAAAGTCTGAGAGTTCAGTGGCCGAAACGTTGTAGCAATGATAAACAAGATGTGGACAGTAGTCCAAATTAATCTGTGAATAATGTCAGATATCATCTTACCAAGACAATTATTTCAAAAGATGCCACTCCTGAATGAAAAGCAGTTCCATTAAATTTAAAATCAAACCATAAAGCAGACGAGATTTCTTTGAAGACTACAGGCAAATTTACGAGTGAAATCGAGAGGAAGGGCAAGTTAAATTGTTATGGCCAGCTTTTATGAAAGGCCATTAACCCTTTCAAGTCTGAAAGTTGTCAATATTTGTAGAAAAGTTTTACCTACGACGTATTTATACGTGCATAATTGATAGTGTGATCGTCTTCGTTCTCTGTCCGTTACCATGGACTCTCCAATCTGAAAGTAACAATTTGAGCGATGAAAATATCTGTTAGCCACCATTTGAAAGAATGGACTCTTCCACTGTGACGATTTTTTGTAGTTTCTTCGGCAAGCGATAAAAAATCTTCTCAGAGAATTGAAATGATATGAAGTTTGCTTTAAGCCACTTTTTCGCCTTTTCGTAAATAGTTGGAAAGCAAAAGTAGTGTTCAGATTTCATTTTGCTGCTTACAGCTCTTTCTCTCTTACCCCACAGCGTCCTTAAACTCCTTTTACAACAACCTCCGATGATTCAGACTGATATACTCTTCTCACAGTTTCTGTTTTGGTCTCGGAATGCTAAAAATATTGTAATCATATATACGGTAATTCTCGTTTGATAAGACGCTATAAGCGGTAACACACACCCTATAATTATCAATGTATTTTTGGGAAAATATTTTAGGATTGAATAGTTTATCATATTGAGGTTTGTGAGGGTAGGCAAACTCCTCCTTGCAACTTGACCTTCGATAGCTAAGATGCATGGTTATTTTTGAGAGCATCTTTCTGGAAACTATGTCTTATCAGCTGGGAATACAGCAATTATACATGATAAATTATCATTGAATCGTCAAATCAATTAAATCAATTAATGAGAACCATTGTCAGGAAAAAAAACACAGTACAGTGGATTCCTTTTTTTTTTGCTAAATGAATGATACCTAAAATATGTTTCTCTAAAAAGTGATCAAATTTTTGAGCGGATCCAGGAAAGGTGATTGAGAGTCATTCTTATCGTTCTGCAAGAGAGAAGTTAAAACGGGCAATTATCTAGATTTAATTTTGAAGGGGGATAACTCAATATTTGTTCATACTGTGAGTATTACGTGCCCCTGTTGTTTTGCATTGTTTTTTTAATTTTCTCTTTATTCAGTTCCTAGTTAATTGACTGCGTTGGCAGAGGTATGCGCTCTTTGAGTGCTTTGTATTTTCTGATTGTATCCGTTTTATGGAATAAATACCTTCTTGGCGTTCAGCTTTCAACAACTCAATCAATCCAAGATGAACAATTGTGAAGAAATATATGTTTGGTCTGAAGCACTTAACTCTATTACTGCGGTTTGATTTTAACAATGAGAGAATATCAATGGTTGAAATAGGTTATGTTTCCTCAATGTAAGTATTCAATAAGATTAGAGTTGTCTGGGACATGGACATAGAAATGGGGGATTCGACCAAGTGGTAGAGTGCATGTTACCAGATCGATAGGCCGTGGTTTAATCCACTGCCAGGCTTTGAAAATGGTACTCTCTGCTAAACGACATGGATTTATGAATCTCTCTCAGAGGCTAAGTGGTTAGTCAAATCAAATTAGATACACTGGTTCTTCTGAGAACACTGAATTTTAAACCACGTTCTGCTTGGTCAGTATGTAGACGGGTAAATACCAAGTGCCGTAAGCAGAACGATGCTTCAGGCGGGCCTGGCAAGAAGTTGGTTAAACTATTACCCGGGAGTACCTAACTTTGCAATACCATTATTAAAGATATAAGTGGCAAAGTATGATATATACCTACACACTAAATGGCCAGTATTTATTAAGCTTAATTGGCCCGAAATATGGGGTACTAGTGAAGGTAGAATACGCTACAGTAGAAATGGTCTGCCTTCTATGACGAAAGCACCCTGTACTTTGTAAACCATGGTTCAGCATGACTTGATTTCAACTGTAGGGAAACGGTGTATAAGTCTTCATAGTTTTGTTTTGTTTTGTATTTTTCATAAATGTTAATAGCACCTTCCCATAACATACTGGTATCGTGGACGATTACTACAGAAGAGGATCCAGCCCCTATTGGTTACCCATTAAATAGTAGCTTTGTATCTAGCTAACGTAAACTTATTATATATCAACTAGAATTTACTCAACCAAAATGATAGGATTATTTCTGTACGGATCGGCACTAAAAGCCTAAAGTTATTCTCTTTTGATCAATAAAATATCCTAATTTTAGATGATGAAATCTCAATTGTAATGTCATAAATAGAAGATAAATCAACCAATCAGAACATGCAATTTGAGCTCTGACAAAAAAAAAAACAGACAGAAATTTTGCATGTAAATTCATCATATGGTTGAATAGTAGGATTATAAACCAGGTAAAATGAAACAAAAAGGCACCCTTTCATAAACCATGTATAACGTTTAGAGAATGTCTAAACGTTATACATGGTTTATGAAAGGGTATCTCTTTTGTTTCATGAATTTCCTCCCTTGATCATCAGACCATAGAATACAATGATGCTATGGTTAACCGACCGTCACCGGTGTAATAAGTGCAATTTCCACTCATTGCTTCCGCTAATAATGGTTTTATACCCTACTTGGTAAAGCTCTATGAATATGAGATGTGTTTTTTGCTCGAAGTCCTCAACGTACTAAAGAGCATCTACTTCGCGATGATGACTTAGTACCTTGCCTACTGGGGTATTGTTTGTGTATCGAGTGGGATGATCATAAAGCTAATTGATATCATAGTTGATATTGTTGGCACGTTCAATCTTCATTGACTGCATTACTATCTTTATTTTGCGATGGACGAAGTGGAACAAGCCTGACTGCTTAATGGTCAAATCTATTCCCATCTCTATCCCGAAGATGATTTCTGCAATTTTTGTATTGTACATATATAATCAAAAATCATTATAAAAATATATCACTTGGATGAATGTATTTATCTATCGATTTGAATGAAGACCTTCCTCATCCGTAAGATGAATTTCGGTAGCTTTGTAAGAATTGTCACTTCGGTTCAGTCGGTGAAAGGACTGCTAACTGATCATTTGATTGTGATTTCAAATCCTGGTTGAGAACTGAGGATTTTATGCATGGAGTTTTTCAATAGAATCAAATAAGCACTTCCATATTTCTAGCATAAATTTTGGCTGATATCTTGGATCTATCAGTTTGCATTAGTCAGTAATTGTAGGGAAGGATAAAAATTGAAGCAGATGTCCTATAAATCATGTGCTAAAGGCTGAGGAATTCTTTTTTATTTTATCATCTTTTTACAAATATTTTTGGCAAATTGTTATCAAATTTTCAACAAAATGCTCAGTGCCTAATCTTGGTTATAAATTATACACACACATTAAATTATATACACACATAGTCTTGGTTTCGAATCAGAATAGAGTAATGGTAATTTTAACCCCCCCCCCAATTCGGTAAGGAGTTTTATTCTTGTTCTTGTTATGTTAGAAAATGAAGTCAACTCAAGGTTTGGACTAGAGATATAAACAACAAATACTCCTTTATATTGGAAAATGATTTGTCAAACTCTGTAGCTTAATCTCGAAAACCATATCCGTCTAATTTCCGAGATGAGGAGTCATTATTATTATTCATTCATTAATTGAAACTTTTGTTCTCATCTTAGTTTTTTTTTTATAGATGTTGCTATTGACACAACGTTTTAGCCACGTGTCTATATTTATTCTGATGCAACAGGAATATGAAAAAATTTCATTGCAAAGATGAAACAACACAAGGATCAACCAATACAGGTATTCTCTATCAAGGATAACGAAAATAAGAGAAGAAAACAGGCCCATGAAGAAGACCGCTTGGTAAACGGCCATTATGTTGTACTTAAAACAACATCTATAAAAACTAAGATAAGAATACCTTGCATAAACCAATGCAAATTGTCAGTGAATGATGATACTTATTTGCTATTGCATAAATGTAGCAATGGACGTACTCTTACCTATCATACGGGGTGATATACAAGTCTCTTCCTATTTTATAACTTGAGACAAGAAAAGATATGTTTCCCTTTAGATATGTATTCAATTTTGAACCTTTGAAATTACTTCAAACTGATTGTGGAATATAACATCCTGAGAAGCCGTTCATTGCAGAGTCGAACCCCTCCTAGACAATGTTCTATGGTAGCTTGTAATATTAATTTCAATTTCAGGGGACTTTGGGGCTTGTTTACGTAAAACCGAAAGGACAAAAATCGATAGCAGTCAAATCTTGCGAGACGTGAAATTAATGTTTGAAGCTGAAAATTGCCGGTAATTTCCGGATGATATATCCCACAATTAGTTCAAAGTATTTTCAAAGATTCGAATAAACATATCTTAATGGAACAACACTTCACCTTTTCATTAAAAAGTTATTCAAGTTTTGAAATAAAAAGTGACTTTCGTGACAACCTATATTCCCTCTTTGGCTTGGTGCCCTACTAAGCTGCACCTGGGAAATATCATAAAATGGAATAACTAGGAGCATGGTGTTTAAATATCTAAGAAAAGAGGGGCTTCTACCTTTCTCAACATTTCTAAAAGAAATTTGTCTGACATATTGAGATGATATTTAAACGAAAAAAAACATAATTAAAAACACTATTCATATCAATATGAAAAAAATCCTGTCCAAACCTGGAGTAGATTTGGTTATTCTACCATGAAGAGAACAAAAACCACTAGGACAATCCTCACCAAATTTAGGGGAAAAATTAACATTCCACTTACGTTATTAGAAATGATGACCAGCTGATTGGTGACCAGCTCCCTTGCCTAATTTACATCTTATAGATACGGTGTGGGGTTCATTTCAGTCAAACGAACAAACTAAAAAAAATATATCTTTATACTCTCATATGCAATAAAAATCGCAGTAACACTCTTCAGACAGAGTAGTATAAGTTGAGTTTGACCCGGCACAGGTAGGATCGTTCGAATATTTTTTTTTTCCTTTTTGACCCTCTGTTTAAAATGATTCGACGTTTTTATTGTTTCAAGGTCATGGATCAGCCTTAACAACAGCATAAAGCTCTCGGCATTCACCCCCTTCCTCTCTCTCTCTCTCTCTCTCTCTCTCTCTCAACATATATATATATATATATATATATATATATATATATATATATATATATATATATATATATATATGTATGTATATATATGTATATATATAAAGAAAGCGAGAGTCAGAGACAGAGAGACAAAGACCAATAATAGAATAATAATAGTCTATTTTGCTCTAAAATGCTACAATTTCACCCTGACTTTCTTTCACGGGAGATCGTCGGTAAAATTAGACCAACAGGTTTGAGTGATGAATACTAATATCTCGCTGAATTGGCCCTAAGACGACCCTAACATAAACATTGTCATGCACATCACAGGACCAAAATACTCAGAGATCTACTCCCACTTTCAAAATAAAAGTAGCAAATGTAGGTCTTGTATACAACTGGGGTCAGCACAGATAACAACAGTTTAAGCATTTACTAAGAGAAGTTGGATTTGAATCGAATCAGAATAGACTGAATGAAAAGTACGTAAAGATATATAAAAGCATATTGATTTTCTGTTCTTAATCTCTGAGTGAATTCATACTTAATGTACACTAATACCACAGAGTACACCGTCCTTGGTGGAGGCACACTTAACATTTAATTAGTTGTGTCTGCACCGTCCTGTGAATTGGGGTTGGGGTGAATGATCTGTCAGCTATTTCGGCAATCTTCAATTAAGTTTTTTTTTCCTTAATTATAGTAATTACCCGTCGCATCTGTCGAATGTTTTTCCTAATCGTAAGGTGTTTATATATTGCATATGATTAAGGGCACCCCCACTCTTCTATGAAAATTTGCTCTAATTCATTTTTTCGGTAAAGGTTCGGTATTACACGCAACGTCACTCTCCTCAAAGATTTTTCTCTCTTTCAATCTTTGTTGCCTTCAATTTAATAAATGTTAGAACCCTCTTTTAATGTCTTCATTTTTATAAATAAAAATATTTACTTTTTGTTTTACCGAGCGGGAGATTCTATCTACACTGCATCATCTTGAACTGGGAACCTACTATCTGTCATTTGGGGGGGGAATTAGAAGCTCCCTTTTTTTTCTGGCTATCTCCTTCATTACCACCATAGCATCTGTAAACTGGACATTTTTCGCATCAATTTTAAGATTGGGTCTCCTAAATAAAGAATATAGGAAATGAAATACTTTATGGCTTCAGGGGATAGAAAAGGGAATAGAATGATCAAAAAGTCTCTTCAGCATTGACCCGAAAAATCTGGAAATCACAAGTTATATTCTAATGGTATTGCATTAGTAAATTTTAGTTTGACACAGGGGCCATAACTTATCATCATCATCATCATCATCATCATCATCATCATCATCATCATCATTCTTTTAACGTCCATCGTTGGACATAGACCTTCCCCAGGATCCACCACATTTTCTCTATCATGGGCGTTGCGGGGCAATTATTTTCTGATTTTGTCCAGTTCATCTCTCCATCTTGCATTTTGTTGGCCTTGGTTTCGCATGTGGTCATTGGGGATCCATGTTGTTAGTCGTGATGTCCATCGGTTGTCTTTCATTCTTGCAACATAATTGAAAAAAAAGAGAGCATTTTCCATCAAAAATTAACCTTATTTTTACTTACAGAGCTATAGTACAAAACTTTGGAAGTGGGGTCCAAGCGCACTATCGTCGGTAATGATCGGCTACTCAACCATTACCTTAAGACAGATACAATAGTTACACAACTTTATTTAAGTCAGCTGACTAACATGATTGCTGGTATTTATCTGGAATTTTCGCAATAAAGTGTTTGATCTAGGTTAGTAATATTTATCAGTGAATTAATAGCATTGACAAGAAAGAGGTTATATTGCTAACTGAATATTCATTCGTAAAATAAACGCTTTTTTCATCCTTAGGCTTAGTGGTCCGCTTTCCTATTTATCATTTGTTTCACGGGCGAATTGTGATTCTCATTTGGCAGAGATCGAAATTACAATCAGTAAAGAGGAAAACAATTGTGAGGATATAGCTAGCCATAGTTGTATAGGTCGGCCAGAATTAAAACACATTGCTGTTTAGTGTGACCCTCCTCCCTTCCACAAAAAATCTAGCTAGTGCCACGAGAGCAAGCATTTCATTAGGATCAAACTCACTACACTAACAAATTGTTGTTTTTTTCTACTCCCGTTGGTCTCGGATCATGTGCCAAGGATTAGCCAGTAATTGAGTTTTGTTGCCTACTGTAGCTGTGACAAACATTGTTGCAGCTTTTGCAGGTGCAGTCTGGGTTTGTAGGTGCAATCACTGCTCTTACTCTTCTTCCAACCGGTTTTCTCTCTTCTTCCAGCTCGTCTTGTTACCTATCTCGATGGCACACCTCTATCTGCTGCGACCACGGCCTCCCAGCCTGCTTTCTTGATGTTACCTGCCTTCAGTTCTCGTTTATAAACTTCTATTGAAGAAGAGCGGGTCTTCCTGGAAGCCCGGAACTAGAGACAATCTTGCCGTACAACACGTTCTTGAGGATTCGTCTGTCCGGCACGCAGCTGGTGTGACAGGGTCATCGCAAGTACCCTGGGGTGCAAGAGGCACACAAGATTGGCGAAAGATTAACGTGCTTACTATTGCTCAACAGAAAATGTTCATTCTCCTTTGTGTAAACCAGAAGATTTGTCACTGCAATCAAAAAAAAGATAGGTCTACATTACACTTTTCGGCGCATGTAGTGGATCATCAAGTCTATAGGATGACATACTTATGGATAGAATTAAACATTTCCGTGGAAAATCGACACTTATTTTTAAAAAACATCTTTTTTTAAAATTCTGTTCTCGATTTTTTAACGTCTTTCTCGAGATTAATTATCGAATGTGTGTCTGAACAAAAATAAAAACATCTTTTCATTGATTATAACTTACATTCGGAGTGTTATGAAGACAACATTCCCTATAATCAGCAGAAAATCGATCATGACGCTATTTTCAATGACGGTTAAAAAAGATCTAGTTAGATATAAAATTTCGAGGTTGATATTTTGAGTTTGGAACTTTATCCAAATAAATGTCATCATAACATGCAAATAATTTGAAAATATTCAGTTTTCTGCAGTCAAAGAAGTGTGCTAAAAATGTCCTACATTTTGCACTAAAAAAATTGAAAAATGCATATTTACCACTGGCAATCGACACGTTCTTGAAGTAGCAATGGGTGTTTATCAGTTAAGGTCAGAAAGGTTAATTCATACTGACTAGGTTAATGAACGGGACATCACCAGAAAATGCAGTAAAATTCAGTAGATAAGCATGAACCACAGCTGCCCTGAGCAAAGTTTATGTGCAGTTGTCCGAATAGAGAATAATGAAAATAAATGGATTTGAAGAGAAAAATACACGAAAAACACACTCGGTAAATATTGTTCCATCATTTCGATATATTTAATTATTTACCCTTCCAAATAAGTTTCAGTCGGTGAATGATATTGAAAGAATAAATATGCATTTTTAAAAAGTCAGATTAAGCGGAATGATCTTGTTCTTCTCTTTTTAATTGCCCAAATCATAGTTAATCAAATGAAAATAAGAAGTTTGCAAGAATCTTTTTTTAGATAGTTCTGTTTTTTGAAGTAAGAGTTCCTTTCCAGCAGTTCGGGAAATCTTTTCTAAAAATGAGTGAGGATAATAGATAAATCGCAAGATTTATCTGTAGAATGTTTAAAGAATCAATGAACGCACCGATGAAAAATCATCAAATCCAAAAAGAAAAAATGTTCTCCAGAATTTGGAATGAAAATTTGTGTTCAAAAATTCGTTCTTTAATGAAAGAATATCAGAATCCCATTATAATCGAAGAATATGTTAATATTTGCCAGATTTTAAAAATCCAAGTACTTTGTGTCATCGAACTTTAGAAAAAATCCAAAATGTTAATATCACAATCATTCTGTTTACATGAAATAACTTTTGGCGTGGTTAATTTTATGAAAAATCTGCGATTTTAAAGAATTCAGTCAAAGAAAGTTAATAACCGATTTTGTATATTAATCTTCCTCATTTCCAAGGAAAATATTTTAAAAATGTGTAGATCTTAATTACATTTTTAGGATCATGTGTCAATTTTTTCTGCAAGAAGTTTTTTTCACACCTATACAGTTATTAACTGAATTAAGATCTTGAATATTCATTGTATAATACTTGATCTTCGTGATAAATATTTATTTTGCGTAAATTCATTTTTTATCATCATAATGCAGACTGATTTATATATACGTGTGCGTGTGTGAGTGTGTGTGTGTGTGCGTGTGTGTATGTGTGCTAGCCTTGGGACTTATTGATTCACCTTCGTATTTTGAAAATTGAAATTCGTATACATAATTGCTAAGATTTTCCACAATAGTATACTTCAATCTCATCTCCGTGAAGCACAACATTTCCGATATTCCTTTCTTGCAAACCATAAAATCTATAAAGGCACCAATAAAACTGCCACGATGTTGTATGAACATTCAAATACGAATTATTCATTAATACATTTTTATGCCTTCAATTTAATGCTTGGCATCTGAGTATCGCATTCCCAAAGTGATCAAGGAATGTAATTAGGCGGGGGTCTAATTGTTCTTAGATTTACGTCCTTTTAGATCAAAATTTAATAAAAGAATTAATCTGGTAGGATCTTGACACAAGTTTGATTGTTATAATTCAGTCCAGTTAGGATATTTCGACCTCTCTGTTGACTAATTCCAGAGGCTAATTGGGGGCAGTATATGTTTTTAATACAGACTTCCGATAGTCACCTACGGAGCAGAGCAAGAGGATGGAACCTTGATAAAAGATTGGCTTCCGAATTAAGAACTAAGACGCTTACATAAGAGGAAATGTGCTCAATATCACATGGAGCGATTACAAAACAGCACATAATGTTCAAGAACAAACAATTGTCAGAATGATAATAAAAAACATCAAAGTCTGGCCAAAATGGCAATGGGCTGGTCTTGTTGCGAGTATGTCAGATAATCGTTGACATCACAACTCATAACGTAGATTTGATTCTATTATCGAACGGTCGATGGATCTTTTGGATGGTGTATATTCAGCTGCGGACATTGAAATAGAGGGGGGGCTGTTGATTTGTTTCCATCAATTATTTATTTTTTTCAGAAGGACCTCAGCATCATCTCTGGATCAAAATTAGTTTCCGGTACAATCAAATTTGTTTTCCTTACGATCTATTGCAAGTTGTACAATATCCGTTTTTCATTTTCAAAATGTCTTCCCAAAATTGAAGACTTAGATACGGTCGAATCGCTAATGCATAATGCTCATATCAAAGCGAGTAACATAAAAAAGATGGCTATCATCTTTCGATTCAGATATATTTTAAGTATATTGGTCATCTTTTGCTTACTGTAGTGATGAACACTATAAATCTCAACTGTAATACTCGACCGTAGAGGATTGTTAAATTTGCAAACCACTTTTAACACATTCTATCATTCACAGTACTTTATAACAATCAGCAGAAAAAATTTTTGCCATTAAATCACATTATTATCTCTCTTAAAACAAGGAGATGTAGCCAAAAAAAATGCTTATTTATGCCAGTATTCAATGTTGAAATCAAAAACCAAAATCCGCCAATTTTTGATTAGAAAAATACTTGCTGATATGACTAGTTGCTAAAAACAATCGAAAGCAAACTTTTAAATGTGGTTACTCAAGATTTAATGCTACTAACACAATCTGACTAGAAAAAAGAGAACAAACAAAAAGGAAAAATTATTGTATTCAGGTTAAATTTATTCTAATAACATGTTTCGCATTTCGGCTTCATCAAAGTGGCAATTTCAATTGAAACAATATTGAATTTTCCACTTTGATGAAGCCGAAAGGCATAACGTATTAGTAGAATTTAATTTAGATACATTTATTTTTTGCTTAATGTTAACTCAAGATATGTTGCCGTATATATCGTATCAATAAAATAGTCGTTGTCATATATGTGCATATGTATATATATACTAAAAAACGAAAAATTCTCCTTACGCTATTTTGATGACTAAAACATCTCTTCAGTAGAATGGATACGGATGATTTGAGGGAAAATATCACTACCAAAATGCTATATAACTTTTTACCAATGGAAACAAACACCTCTCTGATCAAACAGTTACTCATTCCAATCAATATATATATATATATATATATATATATATATATATATATATATATATATATATATATATATATATATATATATATATATATATATATATATATATATATAAGTATGTGCGTATGTGTGTGTATATGTATGTGACTCTTTGTGTACACCTGGGTATGCGCACATAGCATATCATTATGCATAACATTTTTTTTACTGGCGCGTGGGGAAGTATTATGATGTCTATATACGTATAGGAATTAATATATTTATATCAATATATATATATATAAAAATATACATATGCGTGTGTGTGTGTGAGTGTGTGCGTGTGAGTGAGTAAATGTGTCCATGTTTGTAGACATAGTTTGTATCTATATATGTACATATACACACATGCATATATCTATATCTATATCTATATGAATGTGTGCATATGCGCACATGTGCGTATGTGTGAGTGAGAGCGTGCTTCTACAGCTTTCTTTGGAATACTCTTAAAGGAACTGCTTTGAGCAAATTTCCAATGTTGGATTCCTCAGAAAAAATATTCTGATGAAATTCAATTAAAATAAGAGAAAATTGAAATACACGAATGTCACTGATACACTAGCACTTAGCAAAGTTTTACCTGTTGTTGTTTTTTTTTAACACTTTACAGTTAATTTATTTTTGTGAATTTTTTTTTCAACTTTTCGCTTCCGTAATTCGCAGTTTTAAAATATTCCTCCTTATGACTTGCCGTAAGTGCAATGTTGAGAGAAATATTTTTTCAAATGGCAAATTCAAATAAGCAAACAGACTAGTTAGAAAGCAAATGCGAATTTGCCCTCTAGGAAGATTTTGCAGCCATCTTGCAAGGTTGAAACGTTCTGATTTTTGTGTTTTGTTTGCTTCCTTTCAGTCAAATGATTCATTTCTTCATCTTCTTCTGTGAAATGAATAAATAAATAAATAAACAATTTTTTGTTTTTGTTTTCTTTTTTGTTTTTTTGATTCAGAAAAGGAAGTGAATAAAAAATAATTGGATATTCTTTCCCACTTCTAAAAAAGAAATCAGTTTGAACTTCTTTTCTTTTTTTTAAACGTAATTTTTCATTTTTACATTCGTATGAAATGGTTTTATGTTTTGGAAAAAAGCAAGTGATGCTTCACAATGCGATTGCATCCAAATCATTTCAATCGGATGTTGTCTATATCTTGTTCACAAGTTGTAACCATAACTTTTGCCATCTTGTGTGTAAGCAGAGTTCGCTTCTAAGGAGTTACCGCCAAAATGCATATCCCGGTTCTCGTATGATCACCAAGATTAAGAAACACAGAGTTTGGTACCTAACTATATATGTGTGACCTACATGTATAGATACTTTTTGTCATTTTTCACTTGGTGGGGGAAAAAAGAGACATGATGACGTGGCAAACCATCAGAATTGCTCAATAAAATGGTAAAGTTAATCGGCTAAACACTGAAAAAGATTGCTCAAAAATACGTAGAGACAAGCTGATACTATAACTTGTCTACGGGGAACAACCGAACGCTTGAAATAAAGAAGAAGAAGAAGAAGAAGAAGAAGAAGAAGAAGAAGAAGAAGAAGAAGAAGAAGAAGAAGAAGAAGAAGAAGAAGAAGAAGAAGAAGAAGAAGAAGAAGAAGAAGAAGAAGAAGAAGAAGAAGAAGAAGGGGTATCAGTAGAATATATTGAAAATTTGCTGTTGTTTGATGCCAAACGAGACTTTCAAAATGCTATTGGCGTGAATTATAATGATTATAGTATTGACAATTTTCTCATCCTAACTCACTATGATACATATATACATAGTTTATACATCAAATGTCACAGAAATCTTCTGTAACTGGAAGAAAATCGCCGAGATCAAAAAAAATTGTTATGAAATTATCAGGCAACAATTTCCCACAGAGAGGTTGTCTTTCTAGAAACAAGCAATTCGGCATTGATTGCGATCAAACTGAGAAATCCATTCGTCTCTTGAATGAATCAAGAAGTAAAGCGTTAAGTACAGAAGCTATCATGGCGTGAAAACCAAACATAGGAAGTGCCCCCGGTTTGCTTTGCATTCAACTGTCATACTAAGGCGGCAATAGAGCACTCAACACGCTTGGTTTGAAGTACCAACCTAAAGATACCAGAAGCTTTAGTTATGCCATGTGGGCATAATATATCTGATAGATTTTTTAAAAATAATTTCAGCATACTTGAAAAAAAAAAAAATTTTAAACTGAAAAATATTTTTCAACTTTTGTCCCAAATGTTGAAGCTGTATAAGCGTGTTAGACCAACATTGTGAAATGTAACTGATACTCCTTTTCTTCGCCGTAAGTGCATCTACCAGCTGAAGTATCCACGGCTTTTTGAATGTCCACTTTATGCCTGTTTTTCTATTTCACGAAAAAAAAGCAAGGTGGAAAAATTGCGTACAGGGTTTTGCTTGCAGCGAGCAGTTATAGGGGTAGCACGTACCTTTTTCTCTCTCCTGCACCCCAGTTTTATGGGGCTGCCACCACCTCAACTTCTGAATTAGATTGACATACGTTTATTATTTTTCTGGTCTGAAGACGCTCAAAGATTTTCCCATATAAATAATTGGTAATTTCTCCTTTGCTTTTGCGTCTTTCATTTTCAGTCTCTGATCTACAGTAATATAGGCATTCATAGGTTGGTGAGTCCTCTTATCGTTGCTCACGACCATCAGAGCCGTGGGCGTGTTTTGTGTGTGTATATGTGTGTGTTCGTACGCATGCAATAGCATGTGTGTGTATGTATGCATATATATATATATATATATATATATATATATATATATAAGTGTGTGTGTGTATGTGAAGAGGTTACTAAATCCGTATCGTATGACCGTAATCTACTAAAATCTAGTCAGCACATTTTTGATTCAGTAATTCTCACAAGTTTTTAAGAAAAAAAAATTAAGTTCAGCTGCACTATGGATCTTCGAAAGTTCTTTCAACTTTCCCGTCTCATTCAGTACATTTTTATTTTTTTGATTCACTTCTTGCTTCCAATGAAAGGAAAATCTACAGTACTTATCATTAAATAACAGACACACTTTTTTGAAAACTTCTGGCACATAATTACATTCTAGTCTTGGACTAAAAATCAGTAACATAGGACTCTTGCTTTCGTTATACATTTTTATTGTTATCTTTAGCAGTAGTAGTAGTAGTAACAGTAGTATTATTATTATCATTATCATTATTATTATCATTGCGTTTTGCTCTTTTTTCTCTTCCGCTCATTAAAAACCAACAACGTGTCTAGTGACTCTTACTCTCTTGTCAATTCTCCAACACCCCCGCCCACAAGACCTGTCCTCTTCCAATTAACAATGGATTCCCAGATCGAATCCACCCCGAGGCAAGAGAACGGAACAACGGTAAGAGGCAGACAGAAGTCTTCTGACAGAAACCAATTAGGCGAAATGGACTTCAAAGGGGAAGGATTTTTCGGCAATCTGTCCGTTTGAGGACGCGTACGTCATGTCGTTAGGATGGCATATTTGCGAGACAAAAGTCTTTGCGAATACGGGGAAAAGTGGCTTTATTTGTTGGCCCGCCGGTAACTTATGAGAATCGGGCAAAATCCGACCGTGTCTGTTGGCGGTCTTTTGCGGACAGCTGAGCAGCACTTTGGCAACCTTTGAACAACAGCTTGGAAAATCACCAGCGTTTGATGTCCTTACTAAAGGAAACTTCTGATTTACGTACACCGACGCAGTCATGTGTATGTATGTATTTAAGAATTCAGAATCTTTATACGCAAAGTGCTATATGAATACGCACACACGCACACAATCACACACACACATATAAATATGAATATACATATATACATATGTATAAGTATTCAATCATATGTATTCAGACAAACTTTTATACTTACTCATTCATATTCATTTGCCAACGTCTAATCATATATATATATATATATATATATATATATATATATATATATATATATATATATATATATATATAAATATAAAATGAAGATCCAAATTCTTATTTGTTGGCTTGGTAATATAATCTTATTATAATTGTCAAAAGTCCGTCTGTCTGTACTTGCTTACCACAAAAACTACTCAATATAAATCCATGAAAATTTTCTGGGGGTACCGATTGGATCCTTGGAAAATGTTTTTCAGTAGATCAGTTCTCAACACACATCCCCTGCGAAAAATGTTTTCAGGGGGTTTCAATTCAGGTTATGGTCTGTTTGTATGATTACTCATCAGTGCAGAAAAAAAATTGATGACGTAATGAAAGAATATTTTTTATTCGCCTTTTAAACTCAATGATGAAAAATCGGTCTTTATTAAGAGAGAAGCGGAAAAAAGTTTTTCAACACGTCTCATATCGTGATGTTGATAGATTGTACATGGATACCTTCAATAGCTGTGTTGTCATAAGTGTATGTTTTGATGAAGTACGGTGAAGATATATTATTCCGATACACGAATTTGTTGAATTTTTTTTTTTTTTTTGTCCTTGTTTTGTTTTTCGCTTTTCGGAGTTTAAATCAATGATGAAATTTTCATCTTTCACTTTCGCGTGGCGAAATCTAGGAGACTTTTTTCTTCTATTTTTCTAAGGGTCGAATTCAAAGAGGAATTTTTTTCTTTCTCTCTTTTTCGATGGAGGGGTCATTTTTCACTTCTAGATACAGAGATACAGAGTGAAAGAGACGGACAGACGGAAAAACAGAGAGACAAAGACGAAGACGGATTATATTTTGATGTCATCAACAATTCAACTGGTGTCGCTAATAATGATAAATTTGATGCAATCATTTTTGCTTTCAATGCTGAGTCCAGTTGACCAATTGTGAGAGAGGATTATTTAATTCAGAAAATATATCACTTGATAATTCTTACTATCACATCAGAGCATGTTTTGATTTTGTGCAATTTAGGAAGTTTTTAAGTATGACAATCATATGGAATAAACTTTCATTTTTTACTTTTAGGGGCAAAATTAATAAAGAACTTTCATTTTTCACATTTAAGGGGTGACTTCGAGGAGATTTTTTCCTTCTTCTTTTCTAAGAGTCGAAATCCGAGAGAATGATTGTTTTCTCTTACTCTCCCCCTTTCGGTTTGTCTTATTTCTTTCAATAGTGAGTTCTTTTGACCAATCGGTGAGAGAGAATTATCCAATTCATAAAACATATCACTAAATAATTTTTACTATCACTATTTTCCACTCATATCGGTGACAATCAGGCGAGAATTATTTTCTCTTTTTAAGGCAAAAAATTGAAGAAAAATTGTTTCTTTCCACTTTTAAGAATTAAAGTGGAGGGAATATCCCTGTTTTCCCCCTTTTTAGAGGTCCAAATCAAGAGGGAGATTTTTTTTCTGCCTTTAGGGGTTGGAATCCAAGGCATACTTTTTTTTTTACTTTTACGCGTTGAAATAGTTGTGGAAATCTTTTCTTTTTTTTGCAAATTTGGTGGTGAAAGTTGCAGGTGAGATATTTTTTTCTTCCAGAAGTCAAAATCAGGGGGTATTTTTTGACTTTTAAAGGTCAAACTTGTGGAGAAGTTCACACTTTTTTGGGCCAAACCCCCTGAAAGTTGAAGAAATTACATCTCAAGGGATTCTTAAAAGAAAAAAATGCAAGTCTCCCGTCTCGGAAGTGTGGTACATGGATCATACATTAGTGGTACCCATATTGAAAGCGATTAATAGATTGACAATACACAAGATGAGAATTTGGGTTGAAAGCAGTTATTTCGTTACGCATATATATATATATATATATACATATATATATATATATATATATATATATATATATATATATATATATATATATATATATATATATCAACTGTTTTCTCAATTTTACAATTTGAAATTTGATAGTCAAATCTAAAACAAATAGTGTAACCAGAAATATTTGAATATAATTTGAATTTTGATGAACTGAATTTTCATGGAAAAAAACTAAGAATAAAAGAAGAGAACGTTAGATAAGAATCTTATTTGTGGAATCAAAAAATTACAATCAAAGATCGATTATTATTTTATTGATATTTGGAGCATCCTCATCTTTGTTTTCTTCATACAACGTTTCGGCCGTTGCACTCTTCGTCAGCTATCATCTGGGAGATTTTTGGGAAGTAACGAACCGAACCCTTTATTGACCGTACTCCCCTCTTTTAGCGTTAGTAGTATTGTTATACTGTCTCACACTAGGATCGAACCTAGAACCATCATGTTACTTAACAGTAATTTGTCTGACGCTGTAACCACTGCGCTATGTGTTCATGTGGACAACCGGTGCTAATTTTTAGGAGCCTTAAACTTTAGGTGACAGAGTTTTTTTTGTTTTTTTTTCATGTTATTGTTTTCTGTCTTTTATTATTAGAGGTTCCCATATTGCATCCATTTCAATGCTAGGATTACTGAGGCAGTTTTGCTTGCCTAGCACATGGGCCGACTATTTCAATTTACGAATTTTCCAGTGTTCTTCCTGATCAATTATCTCAACCTTGTTCCAGAGGGGTGGGTGGTCTCCCTTTTCTTTCCATACATGGTCAGCTATACCCGATTTATTGGTTTCACCTTCACTCACCGCTTTTCGGTGTTTTTTCACCCGAACCTTCAAGGGGCGACATGTTTCACCTGTGTATTCGTGCTCACACACCGGTTGTTCACATGGACACATGGTCGGATAAATAAAGGGTTCGGTTCGTTACTTCCCAAAAATCTGCCAGATGATACCTGACGAAGGCCGTAGAGTGCAACGGCCGAAACGTTGTATGAAAAAAAACAAAGATGAGGATGGTCTGAATATCAATAGAAATAATAATAATACCTCATCTCAAAAATTCCGAGATATACTAAGATCGATTATGTATTGAAATTTCAAATCATACAATACGCATCTAATCTAAAACTGTACCTTAAATTTCCCTTTTTCTTTTTTAACAATTTTTGAATTTTGAAATTTTCTTGAAAACCACTGGTGAGATCGAAAGTAGTCCTCTTTGTTACATTAACCAAAATTTATGCAGACCTGAAACATCGTTTGTCCCAATAATTATATAAATTGAAAGAAGTTTTCGATAAAAACGAATTTAATTATCTCGTCAAAACTCTTAGTGACATTAGGCAATTTTCATGCGATTAGACACTTTTTAAAAAATTTTCCGACCATTCCCACTATGACATCATTGACTATGATGGAATCGGAAAATTCTCAAGAGATTTGTTGTTGATGCTTTGTACACATCAGATATGAATAAGAGGAGAAGTAAAACATAAGTACAACGAATGAAATCAGATTTTTTTTCAATTTTTGAGAAATCAGGTTTTCATGGCAAACTGCTCAGGTAAAATTGAAATTCTTTGCCTTGAAGGATAAAACTTTCAGGAAACCTATTGACTAGATAAAAATTAATTTAGAGAATAACTTGTATTCTCGAGTTTTTTGAAAAGAAAGTTCAGGGAAAAAGACTCATCCCCTCAACTTACAGGGTAAACATCTTCCTACGTTTGCATTCAGGTGGAAGTGTGTTGATAGGCTGTAAAGTGTCTTCCGAAAGATTTTTTTCAAATCAAGAATTTGAATTGGGTATGCAAACCAAATTCAGTTGGACTTCACCCATGTTTAGATACTTTTTACAGTGTGATAGGCACACACCCACGCACATTAACATAGACGCCATGGAACCTCTCAAATATATATTGTAATGAAGTAGTGTAATTTTGCTGCTAGCGGGTAGGGCGTTGTGTCTGCAGTTAGACTGTGATATTCAACTACCTTGCATATTTGCCAATGCCAACGACCGCAGCGAATCTTGATGGAACCATGGGCGTTCTTACTGAGAAGGAGTCAAAGAGGCCGTTTGGTAAGCATTTCAGGTTAATAACACTTAGATTGATGTCACTTTATTTCACCTATGATGTCAAATGAATATTTGTAAATGTCTTTTTTGCTTCAGTTCATGGTACATTTACTAGCTCGTCATGTAGGCCATGGTCTATTCTTTTGGGAAACATTGTTTAATGAGGTGAATATTATAACCTGTGACCGATAGTGGCTGATTCAAATTTTACATAAAAATTTTATTGCATTTTCGATGTTTGACAAACAGGTGTTTTCACTTCTCTATTAACGATGAAGATACGTGGTGATGGAATAGTTTGTTTTTCATCAAAATATAAACCAATGGGCCACGACGCAGGTAGAAGTAGATACGAGTTGTACATCAATTAATTATGTTTTGAGAACTGTCAAGTCAACATCATGTAACAAGACCAATTACTTCAGGGTCAAAATCATGTCCTGCTTTTATTCCGACTAAAGATGATTACTTCCATTATTGTATTGTATATATAAAAATAACAAAATACAAGAATATATATTTTACTATAAATGTATTTATTCGTTTGAATGGAATATCATCATCATCATCATCATCAGTCTTTTAGCGTCCGTCGTTGGACATATACCTTCCCCAAGATTTGCCACACTTCTCTATCATGGGCGTCACGGAGCCAGTACTTCCTGAACCTGTCTAGCTCGTCTCTCCATCTAACATTTTGTCAGCCTCGGTTGCGCATGTGGTCTCAGGGAATCCATGTTGTATGTCGTGATGTCCATCGATTGTCTGCCATTCTTGCAACATGGCCAGTCCACCGCCATTTGAGATTTTTTATGGATTCTATGATGTCTCTAACTCTTGTCTTTTCCCGGATGTACTGTGCTGTTTTGTGGTCTCTCCATGTGAGGCCCAGCATTATTTTTTCATGTGCACGTTGCATGGTTCTCAGCTTACGGGTCTGTCTCTTGGTTAAGTTCCATGTTTCAGCTCCATAAGTGACTATTGGGAGGATGCATTGGTTATTCACCCTTCTCTTTAGGATTAATGGGATCTTCTGATTTTTGAAGGTTGAGCTAGCTCTGCGAAAGGCTTGCCATCCTAGTGTGATTCTTTGCTTGATTTCTTCTTCTTTTGCGGGTCTCATGGAGATTCGTTGCCCTAGGTAGATGTAGTGGTCTACTTTCTCGAGTTCTGTATCCTCGATTTCGATCTTAGTGTTTTTATTTCCAATGTGGTTGTTGCACATGATCTTCGTCTTGCTGAAGTTCATGTGTAGGTTGACTTTCTTGCTCTCTTCATTTAGTTCATCTATCATTAGTTGGGGGTCGTGTAGGTTCTCTGCGAAAAGGGCTATGTCGTCTGCGAATCTGAGGTTGCTCAGATACTCGCCGTCTATTTTAATTCCTTTACTCTCCCAGTCTAGTCTTCTGAAGATCATTTCGAGGCAGGCTGTGAAGAGTTTAGGTGAAAGATCATCACCAACCGAATCACAAAAACACTCGATGAAAATCAGCCACGTGAACAGGCTGGCTTTAGAAGAAGCTACTCGACCATGGACCACCTACACTCGATAAATCAACTGAAAGAAAAAGCAGCAGATTATAAACTACCACTTGCTGTAGCATTTATCGACTTCAAAAAGGCGTTCGACTCAGTAGAAATCCCAAAGGTCATGGAGGCCATCAGTCGGCAATGTGTAGATCCAGTATACGTTGAAGTGTTGAAACATATATACAATCATGGCAGCTCATTTATCAGGCTACATAAAGACTCGGACCCCTTCCAGCTCCAGAAAGGAGTAAGACAAGGTGAATTGAATAAGCCCCTGTCAATTTAGTTCGATCAATGAGACAGCAATCAGTTGGTTGGTTGGGGGGATGAATTTTACACATCGGTTTACATCCATGATTTTGGTGTATTTTTTCCTTATTTTTTGTTGTTTTCATCGTTGGTTTGCTTGTTAAGGTAGAAAAATAAAGTCAACTCTGGTTTTTGAGGGAAGTTGATTATCCGAACGAGACAGACGTGAGTATTTTGTTTAAAGTGTTTGGATGACTGTCCTGATCTTGGAAGAAAAAACATCAAGTACGTGAAATGCATGTTTAAAAGGTTTAATTTCATTTAATTGACGAAATCTGAAAAGGCACATGATTCTTTGAATTCCGTGATGTTCTATCCTACAAAGAAGGTCATGTCATGTGTCGTTTATTTAACTGATGTATGGAACTAAAAGTCGAAGGAAGCAAAATGTATATGCAAAAATTACCTTTACGTCCCTGCACAGAGTTTGTAGTTTTGTCAGTATTCTTTTTCTTTTCATATCATTATAAAGAATTTTTGACAGAAAGAGACCAAGATGAAACGGTTCAAGTAATTTCTAGATATTTTAGGACAATATCATGCCATCGTAAGTTTAAAAAAAGGTAAACTCCACATGAATTGAATGAAATGTCACATGACACTTATCAGCTTTTAAACATAGCAAATTGGGATATGGAACTGTCCAGTATCTTCAATATTCACCTGAAGTTTCTCCAATAGATTATCATTTTGTGAATTATTTTGAACTTCGGATCTGTAATAAAAGCTTCAAAAATAAGGAAACCATTACTTGTACTTTTATTTGATCTGTGATTACCTAAGCTACATAATCCCATAGAGGTATCATATTATCATGGATAAATCGCAATTGCTTCAAACAGGTCATGGTTTGATTAAATATTTTCGGTTTTTGTCTATGGTATTATCCTTTATCATACTATTCACAAAAGGACTTTTTATACTTAAAAACGTGATATTGCGTGAAGTATCCATCACGATTAGATTTTCAAGGAATTTTCTTCATACTTGGCATTGTAATTTCTCTTCGAATCTTTGGCATTTGCGTCAAATAATTATTAAAGCAAGGCTGGTCTAAATGGTTTCCTGTCGAATTTACTTTGATTGAAATCAGAATTTCGTTGAAGATAATGTTTCTATCAGAACTGATTTGGGAACCGAATTCATTTGGTCGGTGCAAGAATAGTTGCAGTTCTTCACTATGATCTTCAGAACAGTATATTCCATCTCAGATGAAAGTTACAAATCGAAATAAGAACCTTCAAAATCTGCACATATGCTAACCAAAAATAAGTCTACTCATTCCAGAAGCATAGAATCAAGGAACTTTTGAAACCTTCGAACGTTTGGAGCTGCTTTTTAGTTATTGAAAGCCTCCCTGTACCAGTCTACTTCGATGAATATCTTTACAGGTCATTCGCACAACAAGCTTAGCTATCTTGCTTATCCAGTTTGTATGGTCAATATTTGGTTCCCTAGCAACCTCTTGGGTTAGTTTTCGTGAGTCCCTGTCACAATAATGGCTCTAGATTAGATGGTTGGAATCTGCTTCCTTCTATCTTAGATTTGGCTGCCTCGCATAAATCAGAATTGATAGAAGAAAATGTTCAGCATGAACAGATAGGGCAAAAATGACGCTTTGAAATGGCATATTGCATGAACATAGTTAAATAATGGTTTATTAAAAAAATAAGCATGAAATTAAAAATCGAATGCCATCATTTTTGCAACTACCTAATAAATCATACTAGTTAATACTAGTCAAATAATCTCGGATATATTTGAATTTCTATCAAACTTTTTTTCAAGAAAAAGAATGGTGAATTTGTTTCAGTTGAAGAGGCCATATTTCAAAATAGTAGGTAACAGACATATATATTAGTGAAACCTTTACCCTCAAGTGGGAGAGACCAGTGCCATTAAAAGCAACCCCGAAAATCACTCTGTTCATTATTTGAGTTGATTCTTCTATCGATCTACACTAATTTCATTATTTTTATCGAAAATAATTACCACGTCTTGGAAAAGATCTAATTTAGCGTGATTTTCTATGGCATTGTTTTGTTTACCTTATAACGGACTTGATATTCTAGTCGAAACAGAGACGGATGTATGAAGCCATTTCTTTATTATTGTTTGTAAAGGAGAGAGGACATCTTTTGAGACTAATGTTGACACTAAAATTTGGGAGCTTCTCACGAGACAAAGTCTCTGAATTACTCTCACGAAGGTACGCAAATACATTTATATCTGAATATCCAAAGAAAGATAAAAACAAAAAAAAAAAAACGCCTGACACGGACAGACGATGCCTGTCTGTTTTCTAAAAGTAAAGATGGAAATGTTAGTCTCCCACCGGTTAAAATAGAAGTTTATCTCCCAATTGGAATTCCCAAAACATTCTATTCTAGCGTTTACCGACTCTTCTATTGAATGCCTCGTCCGTATCGAAGGAATAATTAAATCAAACGATTACCAAGGGGTTCTAGAGCAAACACTCCAGAGCTTAAACAAATGAACAAATAGCAAAAAAAAGTGAGAAAAACTACCAGCTGACAGACAGTCATGATTACCAAAGGGTTTACGACAAACAGTTATGGAAGGGAACCAATAATTATGTCCAGATATTATCTTCTATTTCTTTTAAATTATTACATAAAAACTAAAGAGTAATGCATTTTTGTTACATTACTTGGAACATCATATTAAAATGGTCTGATGATACAGAAAAATTGGTAGATTTCCATTTAATACAACAGGTATTAAACAGGTTATACAGAGAAATTAGAGGATGCCAGTTATCTTGACTGTACGTCTGGGTATATTGTATCACATTAATTATCCAATTTAGTTCGGCCTATTTGTTTACTTTGAAAATCGGATCCTTAAATATTGAATTTCACCCTGACCTGAACAGAAACTATACATATTTACTAAGCTTAAGGCGGCAAGTTATGAGAAAGACAAGTTGGACGATTGTGTTGCACTATTTTTCTCGAAGGTGGAAATCCTGCTCACAAGGTTTGAAAATCAACATTCAAAATCCTGACTTTCGTTTAGGATGAAAGACTGATTGCTGATGTTGTTGAAACGATGCAATAAAGAGAAACCACTTTAAGCACTCTGCAATGATACATGGTCAAAAAAACCGCTACAAGCTTCTCGAGATAATATACAATGACACTTCCATGTATTCCTCTGTTCAGATGTTCTTTCTCGGAAGCAAAAGAGTCAAATATATCCCTGTATTTAGATGTTTCTAAATTGTTTCACCTAGAATGGTTAGATATTCAATTGGTGTGGGTTGAAAAGTCAGATTTTGAATAGAAGCAACCTAACAGATTATCACATTATTCAAGAATACTTGCCACATGCTACCACGTTCAATCTTGTTCTAAAATAATCGTATCCTATTCACAGATTTGCTTCATTGCATCGTAATCAATCCAGTATCTTTCAAATGATGAAACCAAAAAAGTATGTTTTTAATCTCAATATTTTCCCTGGGAATATCGGAACGCTTGATATACAAATGAAACATTTATTTCGTCGTTCTGCTCAAACAGGCTTTGTGAGGAGTTTAAATAATAAACCAATGTCTTTATATTTAAGTAATCTGTGAATTGTGGTTGTTGGGTAGTAATCAATTACGTGGGTGGTTGAGCAGAAAAATGTGTCAGACCCCCTGGAGATATCAGCTTTTAGGTTTGGATGGTCATTCTTGATCCGATGTTTTTAGATGTCAGTGACTGTATGTGCAAGTTAATCAGAATTTGAGTAATGGATTATTGTGGTCAAAGGGCGATTTATTTCAGTCGGGTGCAATGACCTGAGGTACGAAAGGTGTGGGCTGATTCGTAGGGGCTAGCGTCATAATGGGATTCCGATCATATGTGTTGGTGATTGTTAGCGCGTGGGAATGAGCAAGCTTGTCTCTATGTGTGCGCGTGCGTGCGACAGTCACATGATATGTTCTATTTGTTTATCGTCTATATTTTTAGTGTCACCTCTATTTTCTCTCGTTCTATATCCTGCGCTATGAACAATGTCTAAACGACGGATTCGTTTTACAAAGCCAATCATGTTGAGCCAAAAAGTAATTGAAACCGCGCTCTCAGCTCTCAACGCCTGGCTATGACATTTATATTTGACTACACATGAGCAATGAATGTACTTCTTATATTTCCGTTCATTAGAAACTGTCAACTAAGACAGTCACCATAGCAGTCAACATAGGTTTCCACAGTATTCAAGTTGTTCTGTCTTCGTGGCTGGCTTGGTATGTACGCAGTATTACAAATATAGAGTTAGTCTATGGAGCTAGATAGATGAAAATTTAAACATCGTTTTGTTTTTTTCTTTAGATCCCCCACAGAGCAGAGGGTTAGTTCAATTTAAGATGTCGATTTATGCTAAATTGGTATTTTTTTAAATTGGGACATTTTAATGATCAAATCACAGTTAAATGCGAGAGAAGTAACTTATCAATTTAAAACACTGTTTTACAATTTTTAATTGATCATCCCCAACATGACGTGCCGGTAAAAGACGTGATCACGTGATGGTTTCTATTAAGTTAGTAACCAGACCTGTTCGTTCCTTTTTTTCTCGATTAGTTGCGTGCGATTGAATCAAAATGACGATACGTGTATCTGAAATCGTCTGAAAATTCCCCACGTCATTTTCAGTAATTGAAATATTGTCGAGCGCTTCGATGAATCTTGTAGGCGTTATTCTGTGGCAGAGATCAAATAAAAAGACTGGAAGTTGGCAAGGTAACTAACAAAGGTAACATTTCTAAAGCAGATAGATGGATATGAACAGGAGATAGAGAGAAAGATAGGTAGATTTTTTACCTCGTTTTGATCATACAAGCCACAGTATCTTATCAAGAAACGCTAGACTGAAATACATCAATAATGAAAACTTTGCCAAGAGATGCAGATTAAATCAAACTATAGTAGGTGAATAAACAGTGTACAGGTTTATTTGTCAGTTGAGGTAAAAATACGTTTGGCTGAAGATGTGAAATGTAATTCAAGAACTATACGCAGATGGTATCGAACGTCATTTCCGGTAAGCTACTTTGTTTTGTTTTTTTTTTTACATGAGAAGTCGGAAGCTTTAAAAGCAATGACGGTGTCAGCTGAATATAAGAAAAATGAGTGAAAGAAATTAAATTAAACAATCCATGCGTATTCCATGAAAGTATATTTACACATACACACACAGACACAAAGAATCACACACACACACAAACACACACACACACACTCACACACACACACACACACTCACAACACACTCACACACACACACACACACATATATATATACACATATATATATATATATACATATATATATATATATATATATATATATATATATATATATATATATATATATATATATATATATATATATATATATATATATATATATATATATATGCTTAAGTGATAATTATAAAGACATTAGAGTGGGAAGTATATTTCGTCTCACACCGGAGTTAACTGAGTTACAAATCGAACAGTCCTGGGTTGCTTGAATGAATTTTTTTTTAAAAAGAGTGCAGGGCAAGACTCGAACCAAAAAAAGCGGCCTTAATGCAACTGTGCGCTCACCATCTGACCTAACAGCGCCCAAGCGCCCATAAAGCGAGGTAGGGATCTGAGAATGCATTTATATAGTTCACCCTCCCCATGAGTGTGAGTATATACAAATTTATATATGTGTGTGTGTATGTGAGGGTGTTTTCATATACATGTGTATGTGTAGATATTCTTGTATGCATATGTGTGTTTGTAAGTGTGTCTATATGCGTGTGTGAATGAGTGACCTTGATGTATATATGCCTCAGAAATCAAATTGATATTGGAACAATTGCAAATTTGAAAATAGGAAGTAAATCAATAATAAAACCCATTATAAAACTTATTTAGAAACATACCATGGATATTTAGATCTTCCCCCATAAATCTGCACATTCACTTTCCCATAAACCCCACACGCAAGCACATACAGACACATGCATATACACGCACAGTTATACATGCACATTCATACACGCACAAATGCAAACACTTGCATATACATTTAGCACATTATTTTGTGGCGATATTCACATACTTCCTCCAGGACGACTGCATACAAATAAGCAAGTACACACACGTGCACACACTTACACACACACACACACACATACTCATAAACACCTCTGCATGAACATGTACACATGCATATTTGCTCACATAAGCACACGCTGATATATGGAAAACATCGATTATATATATATATATATATATATATATATATATATATATATATATTGTGTCATCCACAGACAGCTGTTTCGTTGTTATATATATATATATATATATATATATATATATATATATATATATATCTTACCTCCCACACAAGTATCCATGCAGGTATACACACGCCTGCACAAACATACTAACACTCACTCTCATACATGCAAATACACATTCAATCATCGTCATACTTATAGTGACACATGCACCAACCCACACACGGATGCAGAACCAGATATATACACATATTTTCCTACACCAGTTTTCACACCCATACAAGCACACATATGTACAAATGCATACACACACTAACACATGTGTACACATACACATCGATCGTTTCCTTAATCCTTTCACTATCCGGTCGCAGTTTTCTGTTTTCAGATTTAAAGAAAAAAAATTGTTCTTCTTTTTTTTATTTTGTTTTATTAATCTGTTGTCTATTTTTTTTGGTTTTGATTTTGTTTTGTGTCTTCAGCAACAAAACTTGAAGAAGTCAAAGAAAGCAATTTCGACTGTCAAGAAATCAACAAATGTTCTTATATTTCCTTATTTCTTTTTTTTTTTTTTGGTTTTTATTTTGTTATTTTTTTTTCGATTATTTTTCACCAAAGAATAATGTCTTGGGCTTATCGAGTTCAAACCACCCACACACATTGCTCAACATAAACATATACACGCACCAACATACAAACTAGCATGCACATACACAACCATATAAGTACATTTCACTGCAAAATCTATAGATGCTAAATTAATCATAATACCTACTTATTTGCGTATGTATACACGAACATATGAAAAAAAATATGTATACAATTAGTTTATATATTTCCTTACTTATTTCTTCTTATTTTCATCCTGATGGTAGAAGACGTTATAGTTACATCGTAAATAGACCGGTGCCAGAATACTTTCCCCCACAACTGACAATTTTCAAAAAAGATTTTAAGGTCTAATAGAATTAAAGCCCCATTAAATCCCACTGAATTGACGAGAAATTCCCACCTTCAATACTTCCTCAGTTCTTCAAACACTGGATGTTCCCGCTGTTGTAAAGAATGCAATTAAAGATGCTTATAACTACAATATCTTGTTTAACATTAGTGATTGAATGAGAACATTAATTTCAACGTATCAACGACCAGAGATGTCATCTATTTCCTTCTCTTGAAACTGTTACCATGGTAGGCATTTTCCCTACACGCAGTAAATATGGGGCTATGTTGGTATAACAAGCTATAATCTTTCGACCAGACAAACGCTGCGAAGCATTTAACAGACGCATGCATCTATGATACCGAAATCCGTCAAAAATCTGATCTGATGATTTCGAGGCTATCACATCTTGATTATTGCACCATTTCTGGTATCCCCTGCAACTAAACCGTTTGAAAAGCAATCTTTTCTCATGTGCATTGGTCGAAATCCGCCCATCAGCAAGATCAAGTCTCTGCACACATCACTGTTTTTCCAAAGGATATGACATAAGAGTAAACGAATATGAGTAGAAAGTATACATTTATCGTGATGCCCAGGAGAAAAAATCAGGGGATACACGCATGATATTCTGATGGCTGTGAAGTCATAAACAAATATTCTTGAAAGTATTTCCCACTTCTACAGTTTGAGACCATCTTATTGAAAGATGTCAAAGAACTTTGTAAATGTAATTCTTTGCCATCCGATCCAAAAGGCAAAACCCTTGCAGCAGACCATGCTACATCTTTTTTGAAACACGCAAGTTCCTCAAGTGAATTCTCATCGTGATTAATCATTTGCGATAAGAGGAGGTCGAACTCGTTTCCTGATGAAGTACGGTGCTACCTCTGAAGGCTCACAATCTACACTATCATACTCAATCCATTTGTTACCTAACTTGACTACTTAGCTTGTTCTCTTTTTTGGTTGATAGTTGAAACGAAATCTTGATTGCATCATGAGTATTGCATGAATCTGTTAATGTTTTCTTGCCTTCAGCTAGTGCAATGAACATAAATTCCTTTGCACATATTTGACACATCTAGCTACCTTGGAGAGACCATTCTTGATCATGCCATGTTTCGTATTCTCAATCATGCCATGATGAGAAATAGCGTGTTTGTACTTAAAGAGCATATTTGCAACATTTTATGTTTGCAAGGATTAGTTTACCAAAAGTATTTTCCTGTTGAAAGCCAAAGTTTCCTGGAATTTTTTAATCAATGCCTTCCGTAGATTTATGCTCAATAGCTGGGATTAACAACACCTATCCCTGGATTATGTTTTTCACATCTTCTAAAAGCTCATTAAGATGGGAAACACTCTTGTTACGGATAATTCAGTTTCTTGATGGAAAGATGTCTTGTTTTCTTCAATATTGAGTTTGGTCTGAGACTTTTGCCAAAGAAAACGCCATGTAGCAAAACTAACGGTCTAAACATGAACTACAAATATTTCGTGAGATTGGCCATTCAGAATAATACCTGAGTGATTCGTTGATTAGTTGAGACGATGCAGCAGTTTTTCCGTGTAAATCTCTTTCCTTTACATGAGGCTTACACTTTCAGCAAAGTAACGCCTAAGGCCTTCTTTGCCGTATTTGTAGTTATCATTTCCACCCTTAGAATTGCATATCAAGCAATGACGTTTAGCTTGCGAAACATTTGATGCCATCGTGCTTCGATTGTTGCTTCCTCAGTTTCAAAACTATTTTAAATTCACTGCGTGTTAGTATCAATAGAACTGAATATTTTTCATGTAGCGACCACTATTACTAGTGAACTCTGTTCGACGTCTATAGCAAACTCCTCCTGATGCCTCTGCTATATATTCAATTTTATTACAGACTTCTGTGAAACGATGTTCAGGCTCATGGATTGGATTAAACTCGACCATATTTCAGTATCAGCTTTGAATCGTGTCCAATTTTTCTCTCCCAGATTTCGCTCCGATAACATCATTGCTTATCATACAGTTTCTGCACTCAGAAAATGGTTTTGAAGCCTGCATGAATGATCTAAACAAAAGATAATTGAATCAAGTTTGTTTTAATGCTTGAAGTCTTCACAAACAGCTCCATAATCGTAATGAAAATACCGTTATCTAACAATCTCTAAGTTCTTACAATTCTTCTCGAAATATTTGTCGTTGGAATCCAACAGGAAAACAATGGCGTCATAATCTAAAAGAAACATTCTGCCATGTTTTGTCTCACATCATTTGATGGGTCTTGCTCGGCTCCATCTAGATATGCAATTTATAACTGATTGTGACTTATATGTCAAAAACTATAAAAATTTTGAAGAAAATGGGACCCATTTGACGATGTGATCAATAATGTGACCTCCGGTAATTTTTCAAAATGTTGTCTGGTCAAATTCATCCCATTGACCCAATGTACAAATTTCAGCTTCAAAAATTTAAGCAAGGCAGTTGATTACATGGTTGGGCAATTTACCCAGTCTGTATTATAGATTGGTAGAGGAAGGAAACGACCGATATCTCATCTAGCTGCTAAATTATCATCATCTTGGTCAACATCTCTGACATTTGATACATAAAAATCACATTTTCTTTATCTCTAACGTTAGCTTTATATCTACTGTTATCGTAATCCTTCTTCGCCATAAATGTCGAATAGTTAGGATAATTCTTAAGAAATATTGCTAACCCCATCTCATACTAACATTTTTCCAACGATTATTGCAAAAGTTTGTTTTGATTTGACATAATATTCTGATTAATTTCTTTTTCCAGTTCATAAAACGAAGATACCCTTTATCTTCAACTACAGTTATTATGACGACTTCAACGGCAAAGGAAGTAATACCTTCTTTTATTTTCTCTCTATATAATTTTACGTTCTTCTTAAAACATAGAAAACACAGCTGAAAAAGTAGCATAATAACAAAGCCTGAAATTCACACCAAACATGCACGGGTTCTCTCCCTTGCACCTTGGGACTTATATAGAAAAAATGGGAGAAAACCGAAGCTGGTAGGAGTTTTTTGGTATGTCTCCTTGTAAATCAGCTATCAGTCAGTTAGTCCAGTAGCTGTCAGTGACGGCAACCAGTAATGGAGATGTTTGCACATCTAAAAAAAAAAAGTAGCCTGGTTCGGTGGTCAAACCCAGATAAAAAGCATGATTCCAAAAAACTGATTATTCATGTAAGTACCATGCAAAAGGATTATGATCAATCTCACATGGAGAGACCACAAGACAGCCCAATACATCCAGGAGAAAACAGGAGTCAGGAATATCATAAAATTCATCAAAAGAACCAAAATAGCAGTGGGTTGGCCATGATGCAAGAATAGCAGACAATCGATGGACACCACAACTCACGACGTAGATTCCAAGAGATCTCATGTGCAACAGAGGCTGGTAGAGTATTAGATAAAGAGATGAGCGAAACAAATTCAGAAAGCACTGGCTCCGCAACGCCTACGTTGGAGAAGTGCGGCGAATCTTGGAAGTTCTATGGTCTTGGAATGTCCAATGACGAACGTTTAGAGGTAGTGTAGAACAATTTCAATCTCAATATTTGCACCATCTGGCCTCGTGTTGTAGTAAGCATCTTTTTTTTTTCCAAGTCAAGTTATTTTTCAAGGCAGGCAGATGGGCCTTTTGATTCTAAGGATTATACACAGGACTCTCCACTAACCCATATGACCACAATTTAAAGTTGTGCATTATTAAATTAGGCTTAATAAATTTCAAGCTAGGTAGGTCCTACTCACTTGGTAAACTAGCAATGCAATCTTCCTGGCCCTTTTTCCTTTCAATGGGTCACGTGCTTTACTAAGCTAAGCTTACTGAATATCAGAACAGGCAGATCTCCCGTTCTTGGCAAACCGTTACGGCACAATCTAAACATTGTTTGTTTGATTCTACTTACTTGCGAAGCGAACAACTATATATTTGAATTTCACATCGACTTATTAGAAGAGAAATAGCTGAAATAATTTGAAATGCATGCTGGAAATTTAATAAAATTTCTTCACGAGAAAAAAAAAATTTCTTGAACACCGTCTTATTCATGAAATATACTTCCTGAACAAATCTCAAATTAATAAATGCGATTTGATCACGCTTAGAATATTTTCTGTGATTCGAAGCTTGCAAATTACATATAAGAGTGGACGAACACTACAAGAATTGAGCGGAATCCTTCAGGTTTGGAATTTTCCAGCAAGTCTCTTAAAATTTCAGTACTCCTTGAGGATTCAATCCTATTAACTACACACCTTAACATATTCAAAAGTGCCTGATCCGTGCAGATTGAACCAAATATATTCATCATCATCATCATCATCATCATCATCCGTTTTTAGCGCCCGTTGTTGGACAACCCATCAATAGTCCATTCAATGTATCATATTTTGACCCGTAGCATTCATCAGCCTTATACCGAGATATACCAGACATTTAGAATACTTATTCAGTACATTTGCGACGTATTCAAGCTGATCAATTTCTTTTTTTAGTTGATTTTGTTTTCAAATCTCCAGCCGTTGCCTTGAATTAATCAATTCATATTTAAACACTACCGATTTCACGCTTCAAATTGGATGCATAATGCTCAACTTCACTTAGAGAGATTAAAAGACAGCACCGTACATTAGCGAATGAAAAGTATTACATGTCTACGAAAGTTTCTCTTGAAAAGTTGTTGAGTAGGAGTTTCCTGTGAAAAACTGGTATTTATGCTTTCGTACCAAATAGTTTCAAGTCAGAGATATCCATACAACTCCCAAAATCTTGCAAAAATTACAAATAGCAATGAAAGGAAAATAATCATAGAGTCGAAATACGACACTGAAAGTTCTTTCGAAGCATATCGTCAGCCAACCTAACCAATGGTGAAGTCAAATACAGTGGGCCAAAATGGCAGAAATGCCTGAATAGGCTTATGCCTAAATATGCTTGAACTCATAAAGATGGGCAGCATACAAAAATATCAAGTCTTTTAATTAAGTATTAGAGATTGGATTAAATTGAATTGAATCAAAGACGGAAAAGTAAGATTTGTTTCATTTTAATCTATTCATTTAATTATTATTTTGTTCTTATCTGCCTTATTTTGACCTCTGGTTTAGGTTTCCATTTTTCTAGTGACAGAAGTTGTTGATTAAAAATAATTATAAATGAATCATCATCATCATCATCATCATCAGTCTTTTAACGTCCGTTGTTGGACATAGACCTCCCCCATGATTTGCCACACTTTTCTATCATGGGCATCGCAGAGTCAGTACTTCCTGAACTTGTCTAGCTCGTCTCTCCATCTAATGTTCTGCCGGCCTCGGTTGCACATGTGATCTCAGGGGATCCATGTCATGAGTCGTGATGTTCATTGGTTGTCTGCCACTCTCGCAACATGGCCAGCCCACTGCCATTTGAAATTTTTAATGGATTCTCAATAAATACGTGCAATGATTATCCCGTTCTCAATATTTGATGTTTACTTAATTCGATTCCGTCTCTTACATTCAATTAGATAACAAATTTAATATTTTTATATGCTTTCCATCCATATGAATTTAAACATATTCAAGTATTTCTGCCCTTCCACCCCACCGTAGTTTATTTTGCCAATGGTATTGCCCACGCGTAAATTAGGTAAAAATTCTGTACCATCTCTAAGTCAGACTACTTTGCAAACTCAATATTTGTGAACATCAGTCTAGATATTGCAAGTTCATAATTTCAGTATCTTCTTTACAATAGATTTTGACAAAACTACATCTCCGTGAACATAACTACTGAAATTGTATCCTCGTAACTAGGGCAATTATTCCGTATCAACTAATCAGCATATTGCGACGCAAACTCAAAATTCATGAACATCAGCCTCGATATTTCGCCTCCATAATTCAATCATTTATTCTCTTTCATCTATACAATGTATTCCGACATAAAACCAACTCCGCGAACATCGGATCTGATATTGCACCTTCATAATGCAAGCGACTATACTGTATCTTATATACAGTAGATTTTGACTCAAGAGACAACTCCGTGAATACCGGTTCCAATACTCTGCGCCTTCGTAATTTGAATAAGTATTCTGTGCCATTTATACACACGAATTTCGATGCAAACTCCACATTCATGAACATCAGTACTGATATTTCTCCATTGCAATTCAAGTAGGTATTCTGCATCATTTATGCATGACATTTCGACGCAAAATCCATCTTCATGAATATCAGTCTTATTATTGCATCCCTGTAATCCAAGTTTATATTCTTTACTATCTATAAAACCGATCCCGACACAAACACTGATATTGCACCCTCGTTATTCAAATAATTTTCTGTATCATTTATACAAGAGATTTTGATCGAATAACCATCTTAATGTACATAAGCACTGTTGTTGCATACTCATGATTCAAGTAAGCATTCGATATCTCCATATAAGCCATGATATTACACCCAGTCAAGAAACTATTTTATTTCATCTATACGACAAACTCTTTTTTTATCCGAACTCAAACTTCAAAATCATTGTGCCCTCTTACAATGAAAATAACAATTTTGAATCATCCATATAACAGATTTTGGCATAAAATCCATTTTCATGAAAGTCAGCCCTGATATCTTGCCCTCGTAATTCAAACTGATATTTAGCATAATCTCTGAAAGGAGGTTTTGAGATAATTCAAACTTTGTGAAGATCAGTCTTAACATTTTACAATTGTAATTCAAGTAACTACTTTGTATCAACTCAAAAACGGATTTCTACGCAAACTATGTTTTAATGAATATCAAGCCTGATATTGCAACCACATAATTCAATTAGCTATTCTGTATGATCCATATAGGTTTTTAAGCAAGCCCCATTTCATGAACACCACTCCCTATATTGCATCATCGTTATCCAGGAAACTATTCTGTACCGCCTATATAGAAGATTTGTACCTTCGTAATTGAAGTAATTATACAGTATAATTTAAACATTAGATTTCGACCAAAAATGTTTCTGTACGTATATTTCGGTACTGCGCTATGGTAATTCGCGGAACTTTTCCGTATTATCAATACAACTATTTCCGATGCAAACCCCATTTTCATGAACATCAATCCTGAGATTAAACACTGGTGATTCAACTAATTATTGTACATCCAATACATAATAGATTTAGACACAAAATCCATCTTCATGGACATCAGTCCTATTACTGCATCCTCATGATTCAAGTAACTATTCTTTATCAACTATGCGTCGGATTTCGACACCACTTCCATCTTGATGAACATCAGCCCTGATATTGCAACCTCGTAAATCAAGTAACTATTTTGTGTAATCTATTCAATACATCTTAATGCTAACTCCATCTACATGAACATCGTTCCTGATATTGCACCCCCGAAATTCATGTAAATATCCTACATCATCTCTACAACAGTTTTCAACGCAAGCTCCATCAGCCCCGATATAATACCCTCGTTATTCAAGTACTTACTCGGAGTAGTGATAAGACGAAGTCCACACCGCCTTTTAAGGGGGTTATTTATTTATTTAATTTTGCTTTAGAGCACTTCACGTTGGTGTTCGTATCGACCAGAGCAGAAACTTTGATATAAAATCGGGGAAGAGTATGATTAGATTTCTTACATTTTGCAATTTTAGTCGATTGCGATGTCAAGGGCAAGACATGATTTATTGCTCTCCAGATAGAGCAGTAAAGATTAAAAGTAAAAAAAAAAAGAGAAAATAACTAGGATGAAACGTAAACAATGCCAGTCACACGGAAACCCTTGTTTGGTTCGATTAAAGATGTTCTTTTAATTTTGATTTTTACCTTTTTTTCCAAAGTAGAACATATACGAAAGAATTACTCTGATTCTTTATTACCATATGTATATATATATATATATATATATATATATATATATATATATATATATATATACATATATGGGGAAGTTTATGTGAATGTGATGGTGCATGTGCATGAGTGAGGGTGTGTCTGTGTTTTTATATATATATATATATATATATATATATATATATATATATATATATATATATATATATATTATACTAAGTTTTCTTATTATTATTATTATTATTATTATTATTATTATTATTATAATATACATATATACATATATATATATATATATAAGGTCTATCTGGAAAGTATGCAACCTATCTGAATATCTCAAAAACTGATTGTACCGACCCTATGTAACTCGGCAACCAATCGGAGGGCACATTATTAATAATACTTGAGACACTCTCTCATAGAGTTACTCAGCCTGCATTGACATGCCATCAATTGTATGGGGTGTGACTATCATATTCACACAGATCGAGTGAGCCTCCTACGTTTTCTTTCAAGTAAACATCGTATTAGTCAAGTCTGTCACCCCCTTCACTCTAGAGTATTATTTGTATATACACATCTACAGTTGAATGTGAAATATGAATAAATTGGTAACCTATCACCAAAGATTCAAAACACCTTATCTCATTACGAATGATGCCTGCCTTCAAAGCCTCCATCAAACAATTCTAATATCCTCTACGAATTAATATACGTATATATATATATATATATATATATATATATATATATATATATATATATATATATATATATATATATATATACTCACACACACACATATATATATATGTGTGTGTGTGTGTGTGTGTATACTTTATTGCAATCAATCTCCTTGATTTTCTCGGAACATTCATGAATCTAAAATGGTGCTGCCCTAGTTTTATGATGAGCAAGGTTTAAATGTATCTACTGCATCTGAATCCCAAATTACGACCTCTGGGTGTAAAATCACTTTATATTTCTGTCAGTTTCAGATGCAAGCATTAAACAGATTAGTTGCAATCTACATCTAGCCTCATAAAGACGACTTAATATAATTCTTCCAGTATTGTTGCATTATTTCGTCTGACTGAAATAAAGCAAGACTAACAGGAATAAAATCATGATTTGCAAGATAAATTACAATGATCATCGGAGAATTGAACCCAGATCTGTTCAGGGAATTTTATTTGTTCTTCTCCACTATCAGCAGATGGTTGCAGAGGATTAAGAAAATCTTATGGATTATAGAAATGCAACAAAGTCGGTAAATGGTATTTTGGAAATAGTTTTCTACGTCTTGTTCTCGAAAAAAAAGCTCCCAGTGTCAACGTGGAACTGGATGCCTCATTCTATCTCTTTTTTTCATAATTTATTGCTAATCGGCGGATGTCTTCAGGCGCTATCAGCATAACGATGTTTATTTAAGTGAGAATTGTGCTTCTGATCAGGGGGGGGTAATTTAGAAGTTATTCATGTGTGAATTCGCATTGAATTTTACGATGTTTGTGTCTCTAGGGAAAGATTTTCTATCTCCCTACTCGATATAAGTCACGAGTGTTTTCACTTCTAATATTATATATGATACCAAAGTGCAAACTAGGACAAATAACTAATATACATATATATATATATATATATATATATATATATATATATATATATATATATATATATATATATATATATATATATATAGCGTGTGAAAGAATGTTGTGTCTTTGATATCAAACGGAAAAAATACAATCTGGAAACCTGATTGAATCTGAATATAAGTTGTTTTTTTTCTTTACTATTTAGGACGGCTTCGACTGACCTTGTATGATGAAAAAAGCATTTTTATATATCTGTTATTGGCCCAAGTGAGATTCTATGTACATGAACCTGGTTGTATTGTTTTCATGCATATTTTCTCAGCTCATAGCAAATGTGTCTTACATGCTAAAAAGTTGCTGTCCAATGCTGGCACAAGGATGTTTTGCCGGGCTGATAAGAGTGGGGTCCAATATAACGCCTGACCTTCCGTGCTTCAACTAATAAGGATACTCGTCAAATATGCCCCTTTTCCCTTCTTCTATGAACCAAACATTATCAATGTTTTAGTAAATGATTAACCACTACCAAGCCAGGAAATTATTTAGCTAGCTACCAGCAAGCTATCTGCAAGCTTTTTTTTTTATGTGAGCCGTTTGAAATCATTTTTACGTTTTACAATTTAAACGTGTGTCTATGTTAAATAGATTGATGAGATTAATAAAGATCTTGAAGTTGAATAAACTTATCAAATGCTTTGATCAGAAGGTGGGACGAATTGAATAGATTTAGAAAGTACTGGATCGGTGAAGCCTACTATAGAGAAGTCTGGCGAATCAAGAGAAAAGGTCTATGTCCAACGCCAGACGCTAAAAGGTTGATAATGATGATGATGATGGTGATGGTGAATACTTTTATTTGTTGTCATTTTTTTATGTGTTACAATTGATCCCATCTAGAAGATATATCTATATTGTACTCTGTATGTATGTGATTTGCGAGGACTTTTCAACGAAAGAAAAATAATAGACGTATGTAACTATATTATAAACAAAATGTGATTGGTTTAAATGGAACAGACTCGTAGTAATTCAGGATAGACGAGAAAGTATTACACTTGACGCCACTTTCCTCTATGAATACGACCTTGAAATCTCTCATCTGATTGATGTTCGGATAAACCAGATCCGGTCCTTTTGCATCTAATTGATGATCGTTTGGAATCTTGAAATAAAAGAGATTTTTCACTTTTTTTATGTCCTGGGGCGCCTCCATTTAATGCACGACTCAATTTTTCAAAGCTCTGGCGCAAGTCGTGGGCGAAATTCCGAGTGTTACACTAGCCTTATTCTGTTTTGAATATTTAGATATTGCCTTTGAGCTATAATTCTGCATTCACTCATTTTGTGATTTACAGTTTCATCTTATTTGTTATGAAGCCGATAACTTATGGTTTTTTCTGTATTTTGTCTCTTTTCCCTGATAGATTTGATTCTGATACATTCATTATTGACGACAGAAGTTAGAGAATCGATTTTTCATATATATTTACCTACGTACGCATGGACAGTCAGACACACACTTATACATGCGAACGAACGCACACAGATACACAGACACACAGACATATATATATATATATATATATATATATATATATATATATATATATATATATATCCCCAGAACTGTTATAAGGTAAACAACTAAACAGCTGATGAGCCATCAAAAACAATATCACGAATAGCGTCATAATACCTAAGACTTAAAAACCATTGAAAAAATTCCATCAATATATATATATATATATATATATATATATATACATATAATTTGGTGCAAGGACGTCCAAATTCACGGTTAAAGAAAACCTGATTCAGGCCTCTCTATGGTACAATGAAAGTTCCACGTATTCCTCTGTTTATACGTTTTTCCAAAGAAGTGAAAGAATCAAGGGAGATAATTCTATCTCTGAATCGAGATGTTTCTAGATTTTTTTGTTCCAAAATTATATGATCTTCTTTTGGTAATTGTTGAATAGTCAACTTCTGAATTGAAGTGGCCTAATTTGCAAATGCTACCATACTGCTGCCACGTCTAATCTTTTCTAAAATAATCGCTTTTTATTCGTAGATTTGCTTCATTGCATCCCTAATCAATACTGTATTTTTGAATGATGAAACCAAACGTGTGTTTTCGTCTTCTACTTTTTTGACTCATCTAAACATATAAAAAAAAACACGTGCAATGATGAAAGAAAGATAAAGATAGTCCATCACAATTAGCCGTTCGTATCCTTTCTCTTCAATACATTTTTTTACGTCTTCACATCAGATATTGTGATTTACTTTTTTCTCACTCAATTTCACGTGTTGGCCTCAATACATTGAATATTGCTACAGGCCTTGTTATCTATACTGAATTTTTACTATGTTTCAGGCGTTTTTATCCAATTTCATACATTGAAAACGCTACGTTTTGATTATATATTTACCCCAAGACATCAGATATTTAGATTTAGATTTCTTTTCTAAAATTAACTTTTTGAAATGTTTTTTTCTTCAAATCACATGTAGAATAATCATGAACTATAATTACAACTTTGGAACACAGGAACTGATAGAATCAATGCAGACACAATTACCTATCTTCGACTCAATTGTAAACATGGAAAGGCACATGCAATAATTAAAAATTTGATATACAAAGACATTTTTTATGCCTAAATATTGCTTTTTTTAGGTTTCACTTTTTAAATTATATTTCTCGAATATTTTTCAATGATTTTTTGTTAATTTTACAGATGGAAAAGGTCACAGCCAGCTCTATGTCGGATGCTCAAGTATTTGGTTAAGCAGACAGATTTTCATAAGAGCAACAAATCACAAAAAAAGAAATGTCTACCCTGGAGCTCTTGCTGATTAAAATGTTACATTGATGTCTGCTCGAGTTTTGTATAACACTTCAGGATTTGAATAATATATACAGTAAAAAAAAAATACTATTCTTTCATTCAGTAGATTAGAACTAGCAGAATTACTAATTAACAATTAACATAGTCTTGAAAAACCTCACATATGATTTAAGGGAAATATGTGTCAGAGTTGTCGTGTTTGAAATCTAATCAGGAACAGAGATTATATATGTATATATGCATACATAATGTCTCGTCCAGAACAGAACCTTGAGCCATCACTATGCACACTGGCAACAATATCAGCTGCATGTTCGTGCCATCAGCACGGCTTCGATGTCGAAGGAAACATGAGCCAACACCAGTAAATGATGAATGTTACCTCTCATTCCTAAGAATGCTCGTGAGGAGTCGGATCGTTTGATCTGGTTAGCAATGTCTGGAACAGTGGCCACAAGTTTAACCAAGCCGAACGACAAGATTAGTTCAGTGTGTCGATACTTTAAGGGTAATTGTTACTCGGGCATATTGGGGGATTAACATTCACTGTCAGTATTGTAATGCACCAACCTGTTTAGCGCCGATTCGATCTAGGACTCTTTTTCAAATTTTCTCTTGAAATTAAGTAATATCAAATTTCCAAATAAGCAATGATAAAAAAATAGCATTATGGACAGTGTTCGTAATAAGTGCGTGTCGCTCAGTCTAGTCAAGATGTCAGGTGTGTGTTTAAACACCTACACGTACACAAGTAACGATGAATATCGATGTTCACTGATATTTCAGCGTCCCTAGAAATTAGCTAGTAGAAGAGATATACAGCGCAGGTCCATTCCTAAAATGATTGCTGTCACAGTGTATTCTGTGGGTTGCACTCTTATAATAGATTGCTATGAAGACTTCGCATTCGTGAGAACAATTCATGAAAACCCAGCCTGGTAATTAGCTAACCGTGTGAATGACAGGCAAAATGGTGAGTTGGCTGGTTCCTTTGGCTAAATTTCAATATATTTCATCATCATTATCAGTCTTTAAGCATCTGTCGTTGGACATAAACCTTTCCCAAAATTCACTAGACATCTCCAACGTAGGCGTCACGGAGCCAGTACTTTCTGAAATTGTATAGTTCGTCAAACCATCATATTATCCGCTGGCTGCATTTTGCATATGATCTCTGGGGATCCACTTTGTGAACAGGATGTGCATTGGTGGTCTGACATTATAGCCAGCCCATTGCCATTACAGTTTTTTTCCAATGGATTCTATGATATCTCTGACTACTCTTTTTCCTTTAACAAATTGTGCTGTCTTGTGATATCTCCCTGTGATGTTGAGCTTTGATTCTCTTCAGTGAACGTTACATGATTCTGAGTTTGAGGGTGGATCTTTTGGTTAGGTTCCATGTTTCAGCTCCGTAGGTGACTATCAGCAGGATGCATTGGTTGTAAACCCTTCTTTTGTTAGGATAAATCTGATTTTCTTGTACTTTAAAGTTGACCTCGCTCTACCGAAAGGTTGCTAATCTAGAGTGATTCCCCGCCTGATTTCTTCTTATTCTTATAATTTCATGAAGATTTGTTGCCCTAGGAAGATGTAATGGCCTACTTTCTCCAGTTCTGCATTTTCAATTATGATTGTCTTGTCTTTGTCCTCAATATATTTGTTGTACATGACATTTGAAGAGTCATTATATATTATTTGCAAAGTAGTTGCACTGGCTGCCCTCATACTGTTCCCACACTCATGCACGTGTACATTTTGTGTTTTGTTTTTCTAATGCAAAAAAAAATATGCATCCATCAAAAGATATATTCTTTGATTCAGTAACTGCGTTTTCGACATCATCGTAGAGACATTTACAGATTTAGGTGCACATATGTGTCAACATAAACATCGATTAATTGTGACTCTTCATGTCATATCCAAGGAACCACACACGCACACACACGCGCACATATATATATATATATATATATATATATATATATATATATATATATATATATATATATATCATCATCTTTGTACAGCTTCAAAATTGACAAGTCGCATGAAGATTTAAAAGAAAAAGAAAATTAATCAAAGCATTGAGAAAACTATGTACTAAAATCAAATATCTTTTGTCTTAATTCAGTCAATTTTGATGATGCATGTGTGTTGAAATGATTTTCATTCATTCGATGTTTTTGCACAAATTCCATACACATTCCCGCAGCAGTCTCATTTTCACTAATTGTTCATTCTATTTCCGCTGTCTAGGTCAAGTGACACGTTTTCCATATAATAACAGGAAGCCATTTCCAGCTGAGTTTCAAATAACGCATTCATAATTCTTTCTTCGGATTTTGTATCCATTTTATTGATAATGTGCTGACATGGACAGTGTATGAACAAAAAATGAGAACGTCAAGATATTTTGGCCTTCGTCTCTCTGCAGGGGATAGAGGAAAGCCACATTAATACAGCTCCTCAATCGGCCATCAATGCAGTAGTCCCATTTTCTTGAATTATACATTCTTTTTACGCTGACTGGACCAAGTGGTACATTTTCCATGTAATAAAAAGAGATCATTTCGAATAGAATTTCAAATAATATAAAGAGTTCATAATTATTCTGTCGGATTATATGTTCATTTCTGGATAAAATGATTGTCAGTGTTGAGAAAAAAAATTATGCAGACGTGGACCGTGAAGGAACAAAAAATTAGAACGTGGGGAAAAAGCAGTTATTTGTGCCCTCGCTTTTCCGTTGGGCTGTTCACCTCAATGGAAGCAACCTGATTGATTACGGTTTCGATTCCTGCACCATTTTCAGTCATTGTTCATTCTTTTTACGCTGTCCTGGCCAAGTGACAAATGTTCTGTGTATTTATGAGTAGTCATTTCAAATAGTCTCAAATGATATAAAATATTCATGATTATTCTAACGGGTTATGTATCCATTTCTCAATAAGATATGTGTGTATGTATATGTGTGTGTGCATATGTATGTGTAAGTAAACATATATATATATGATTGTGAATTGCCTTATATTGAAACTTTTACGTGAAATGATCTTCTGTTATACACAGTGAAAGTATCATTTGGCCTAGACAACGTGAATAGAACAAACGAAACGGGATTGCAACCGTGTAATAACAGATCGTTCCAAATGAGAGTTTCTATACAATATAACGTAATTTATAATCATTCTGTTAGACCATATGTCCATTTTCTAATAACATGATTGTTGTATCGAGAGAAAAAGATAGAGCAGATATAGAGTGCAAGCGAGCAAAGTGAGAATTTGGAGTTTAAACATGTTCTTTTGCCTTCACATTAGTACGTTGAAGCAGCTACCCTAACTGGCCGCAGGTTCGATTCCTGCAACAACCCAATTTTCTTTATTTTTTCATTTCATTTACGTAGTTATCTCCTCTGTGTAATAAAGGGGAATCATTTCAAATAAGAGTTTCAATACAATATAACGCAATCTCTAATCATTCTGTCGGATCATATATCTCTTAATATATATATATATATATATATATATATATCAGCAACGATGACAAAACCTCTGCTTGATAGAGGCCTTCCCTATCTTTTATGACGACTGCGACTGTTCACCAGCAAAACTCTCTATCTCATATCCCCATCTTGTGCCTGGCCTTTTTCCATCAATGTATACACATTCCATGGTGCCGATCAGTTAGCCCTTTGTCCCATCAGTTGTTAAGTCTCTTTGTGGAGTTTCCAGCCCATCTCCATTTTCATAGCCTAATTATTTGTCTCAAAAGCCAGTATTTTTATTACCCCAGCTTTCTCTCTAAGACAGTCCGCAGGTGCACGTTTCTTACAAAGGGAGATAAATTCAACGACACGTCAACGTCTTGATTTGTTTGCAGACGCAGAGTAACTCCGTCAGTAAACAAATCTCTAGGTCATAATATTGACCATTTTTATCTATCCCTGGATAAATTGTTGGTAGCACAACTCTGAATTCTATATTTTCCATAAGTTTCCAATCAAAACGTATAACAGAGTTGAACGTTCAACTCCTCAAAATTCAAATTGTATTTTCTATATCTATCAATTTTTCTAAATTTACAATTCGGTATCTACTTTCTTTCAATGTACGCGTTCACCAATTTCCATGTCACTATATATGTAACAATTTGAGTGAATGAAATTCGTGACATTAATTTTCAATGAATCCTTCGCATGAATTGCAGGTTAGTACATGTAAAAAAAAAAGTCATGTCTTTGTAACGATGCCAAACATACACATGATAAAAAGATTATGTTGTTATCAAACCAGCGCAGATACCTCTCACAACTTTTAGGAAGCGATGTAATCTTATCTGCATTGCACAAAATATCGTTTCCTTAACCCCATAATTGCGTTTCTAATTTGGACATTTTCTCTCTTCATAACCGTTGCCTTGTTATTACACAGAAAATCGTTTACTGATCAATATATATGGAAATCTAATTTTGTTTTCGCTATCGTTGCCAAAATATAATTCTATGCACTTTAGCTGGATGTAAACAAAATGGTTCCTGTTTATTTAACCTGTCATTAAGATTCATTATAAGATTCTTTGTATCGAATTTCAATTCGTTTTGCCTTTTGTTCGCTGTTTTTTTATTTGCAATTCTCTCGTATTTCTCTGTCTATTTTCGTGCAAAAACCCAATCTCCCAATTTGTTACCCCACTTTGAACTTTTACAAGTCCTTGTTATTGTCTGCTTTTTTTCTCATTTTTCATTTTGTTTTTATTTCTTTGTGTCTTTTTTTAACACCAATACAAATGTTTCGATTGATCTCCCATTACTCTGACCTTGAATCAGATAAAGAAAATAATTTGATTTCAATATATATATATATATATATATATATATATATATATATATATATATAGAGAGAGAGAGAGAGAGAGAGAGAGAGAGAGAGAAAGGGGGGGAGAAAGAGATAGAGAATATCAAAAATACTATGTTAGAATAATGTAATTTTAACTCATAGCTACTCAAAAAAAAAAGGAGATAAGCGTGACCTTGGCAACTACTGTCACATTACTCTGTTACCTAATGTCTATATAAAGTATCCACCATAATACTTACGAACAGACTAACAGTCACTCTAGATCAAATTCAATTATGCTAACAATCAGGATGCAGGAATGGCTATTCAACAGAATACAAACTACACACAATAAATCAACAAATCGATAAGTCATTGAAAGACGTCAAACTATTTCGTTTGGATTTAGTAGTTTACGAAAAACGTTCAACTTGGTATAACACAGGACATTCTATAAGTCAATGCATGAACAAGGGGTTAATATACAAGTCATTCAGAACATGCAAAAAATGACTTTGCAATGAGCAGACTACATGAAGATACTAACAAGATAAAGATAGTTCAAATAATGGAACATACGAATAAAATATTATTTACAAAGAGCTTTGAAAGCATCTTTCGGAAAATTGATTGCGGGGAAATAAAAACCACTTCATGGCTTACATCTTTTGGCAGCATGTCGTGTTCGAGGTGATCAATTAAAGAATTGGGATGATCAATGAATAAGATACTTTTCTCACCTTCTCTTGGGAGTGAAAATTGAATTCAAACTAAAAAGTCTAAATTTTAGAAAAAAGATACAAGCATGAATGCTGCTGGAAACAAACTAATTAGCATCAACTTACATTGCAAATTGGATTCCCTATGGAAAAATTTAGGGCGGGATTTTTAAGAGAACGAAAGAAAAACGTTAGTCATAGTCATCATTATCATCATTAGCAGCAGCAGCCTTTTAGCGTCATTCGTTTGATTTACAACCTCTCTATCACAGGCATCGCGAAGAGTGTTAAGCAATCTTTTGCCGGCCACAATTTTGTGTATGATCTCTGGAGATCCACGTTGTGAGTACTGATGTATGGTGCATTCTTTCAACTTGACCAGCACATTGCCATTTGGGTTTTCTCATAGTTTGTATGATATTTTTGACCCTGTCCTTTTTCTAATACACAGTACTGTCTAAAGATTTATCCATGCGTTTTTATCCGTGATCCTCGCCTATGCACATTGCATAGTTCTCACTTTGAGAGCCAATCTTTTATTTACTATGTTACAGCCCCATATGGGACTATCAGGCGGTTGCATTATTTGTAAACCCTCTGAATTAAACTAATAGCATTTTATTGTTTTTTAAGGTTGAGCTTTCTCTATCGGAAGCTTGTTAAGCTAGAGTGATTATCTACTTGATATCATCTCCTTTCGAAGATATCATGGAGGTTTATTGTCCCAGGTAGGTGCAGTGATCCACTTCCTTCAGCTCTGCGTTCTTGATTTTGATTGTCATGTAAATTTTCATCAATTTAGTTTAATTTATTCGACCTTTATTTGTGATATATATGCATATATAAGCCAACCAAACCAACTTAAAAACTGAAGAAATCTATGTTGACAATTTGGGAGACAGTTTAGGTTGACAGTTTCTGATAAAATTTCGTGGTCAAATTCAATTTGTTTGAAAGGTCGAATTATAAAGGCCGGACAAAGGATCGGTAATCCCTGGTTGCATAATTGGAAATTGTTATTACCTGTGAAGAAAATCACGGATACATAGGTTCTACCAATGAGTTCACGGATGTAGAGGTTTACCGAATAAATTCGAGGATGTATAGGTTTTCCCAATGAATTCACGGATTTATGTTGTTTGTTTTTTTTATCACAAATGTGTTGATTTTCCCCAATCGATTCAAGGATGTATTGGTTTTATAAGAAAAAATTCATGAATGTATTGCTTTTCCCAATAAATTCACGGATGTATTGATTTTCCCAATAAATTCATGTTTGTATTGATTTTCCCAATAAATTCAAGGATGTATAAGTTCTCCCAATAAATTCACCGATGTATAGGTTTTCCCACTAGATTTACAGATGTATAGGTTTTCCAAAAATATTCACGGATGTATAGATTATCCCAATAAATTCATGGATGTATAGGTTTTCCCGAAAATTCACGGATGTATAGAGTATCCTAATAAATTCACTGATGTATAAGTTTTCCAGAAAATTTCACGGATGTATAAATTTTCCAAAAAAATTCACAGATGAATAAGCTCTCACAAAAAATTACGTTTGTAGGTATTTCCAACTAGAGTAGAGCTTTCCTCTAAAAGACTTTGTATGTCGAAATGGCATAAAGCAAAGGAGCAACTACCATTGATTTATACGGGGAAACGTTTTGAGCCTTTGCAGATCGAAAAAAAATGGCGCTGATGGTTTATTAGGAGGGGTCATCGGAGGTTGTAGTGATCGGAGGTACATGAGACTGGGGTGTAGATGAGAGGAGAATGGTGGGTTCTCTGCTTTTATAATGGCTGGCTGCAAAACAAAAGCTGAACACTATTTTCCTTTTTCACCTTTTTTTGAAAAAGTAAGAGAGTGGCTTGAAGCGAACTTTCGAAGAAAAGAAGAGACTACCCGTACCCGAATTCTATAGAATGTCTTTTTTTTCTTTTTTTTTTTTTTTTTTTTCAAATTTCGAATGCTCATTCAAATGGAAGAGTGTGAAATGGTCTGACAGGGAATTTAAGTCCAGGAACTTGTTACCTTTACGTGGGAGTGTACAGGGTTACAGGTGAAGAACTAAGAAACTCATACGATTCATTATATAATTTGATTACACATATCAAGTTTGGGATTCGAATTGATAAGTAAGACGCCCCGACGGAGAAGTTCCCATTATAAAATGTTTCTATCTATTTGAGAGATTATATTAAAACCTGAAGTCCATTAGAACAATCACTTGCAGAGATTATGAGGAAATATGCTCTTGATGAATTGATTATAAATAATCATCAAAGTTATACATTCAATAGCACTATTCTGTCAGTTGTATATTGTCTTGTTATGCCTGGAAATGTTGGAAAACACATGTGTGCACTCGTCAATGCAGAAGCAGACCTGCGCAGATTCAGTCTCATCAATAACAACAGGTCCTTGTAAAATGATTGGCGTTTCAGCTGACCACGAATGTTTTGAACGAAACAATTGTCTTCAAGTGGTCTTTTGTCTCGGGGACCAGCAAATGTTCATTTCCCAGGGTTGATTAAGTCGGATAGCCACGCGACGCGATTATCTAGATTCCAATCAAGGCCCCTTCTGGAAGTTCTAAATTCCGTTTTCCCTGCCTTGTACCTTACATTTGTTATGTTGCATTACTGACATCTCATGTGAGCTGTGGCTCTCCGACGTTGTGTAATGTACAAAAACAAAAGTGAAAGAAACAACATCGTTAAATTTTAACATTACGTCATTTTTCTTCCTTCTGTCTCTGCAAACTTTTGCTTTAATCTCGCACGCACAATTCAAGGTTCCTTCCAGCTACTGCGTCCTATCCAGCAAGTAGCGGAATTTGCAGCAGAAATCACAACGGTCGATCTAGAGAGAATACAGTTATACAAATATGGTACCGAAAAGATCCCGAATACGGTGAAATCATTCGTCCATGAACTTTTTCTAATAAATGCTACGAGTGGCCGTTCAGTGCAGTCTCAACATATACATGCCAACGTGTTGTCACCGAACTAAACACCTACTTCAGCAGACAGAGGAAATGATAAAGAAAGAAATGTACATGGGAATCAGATAGCGTTCGATTTGATTTATTTTCAAAATTGATTTAATGCCGTTCATTCATCACACTGGTATGAAAAGTAAGGGAAGGATAGATATAAAAAAATTGGTCGGTGTTGAAAAACGTATCAATATAAAAAAAAAAGGTGGGGGAATCCTAGGTTGGCTAAAGTTGAAATGGAGGGCGTTGATGTGAGAAGAAATTGAGTTAATCTCCAAAAAGCGTGAGAGGGCTAATATAAAAAGGGGGATAGGTACCAAAAGGATAAATGGTTCATAGGAAGAGGTATCATGTCAAAAACAGGGAGTGAATAGCTTCTTCTTAAATAAAGAAGGTGTTCTTACGTCACATTTTGATTTTGAGAATTATTTAAAGAACAATCACCCCTAAAAAGGAGAAAAAATCTCTGCCTTAAAGTTTGACGCTATAAATCAAAGAAAAAATTCTTACATTTTGATCCTGGATTTTTTCTGTTGATACTGATCCTTAAAAGTAAAAAAAGCCCCAAAAAAGTGAATAAAAATGTTCATTTTGGTTTTGACCCTTAAAATTGAAATGAAATATTCCTAGATTCTAAACAGCGAAATGAGGAAAAAAATCATTCCATCGTTTTGATCGATTAAAGTAGAAACATTTTTTCTCTTGATTTTGAGCCTTGAAAGTGAAAAACAGAAATCCCCTAGATTTTGACCCCTAAAAGTGAAAAGCAAATTGCCCCAACGTTTTGAATTCTAAAATCGGAAAAAATACCTTATGTTTTGACCTTTAAAAGTGAAAAATGTAAGTCCCTTATCGATTTCGACTAATGGTAGAAAATAAAAGTTTCTTCCAATCTTCTCATAAAAAACAATTCAATAGTTCCTGTACAATAAATAAACACAGCGATATGAAGTATTTTGAAATATTCTCAGAGCTTTTTCTTCAATAACAAATACAATTTTAAATTATATTTTGATTTCAAAAATTGATTTTAAGAAAAGACACCAAACATCATTTTTTCTGACATGATACGTCATTAAAAATTTAGCAATCAAATTACCAAAGAGGTACATAGCAAATTTTTGACCCATCCCCTAAAGATATACCTTGGGAGGGTATTTTCAAAAACCGGTTTGCTAAAAATATTGCCCTAGCTCACATCTATACGCACATAAAAATTCATTGGTTTTTTGTGCGTAGTTTGGTTGGTAAGCAAGTGCATACATACATACATACAGACATATAGACGTACTTTTGGCGAATCAAGATAAGATTTTTTTGACGAACATGGGCATCTATAGCCATTTTTCCAGGGAGGTTGGCATGCATATATTTCCAGGGAAGGTTGGGGACAAAAGTATATATTATATTCCCTTGAAGACATGGGACAGGATATTTTCGGAATACAACTTAGTGGCAGCCTTGTTACACTGGTGTTGCACTAGCTGCTATTTGTAGTGTAAACAATTACGATCCACTGCGTGAACAAGATGTCACATGGTGCATTTGACCGTTTCGCAGAGACGCATAACCTGTCCCTAGGGTGACTTGATGGCGCGAGCATTAGCGAATAATATTATTGCCTTTTTTTTATGGGGACATTTAGATGGAGTTACGTAAAACAATTGTACTGCACCATTATCGTATATTAACAATAAAGTTCTAACTTTCAAATCCCCAGGCCTGGGTGAAAAGAATTGATCGAGGAAAATGTCCAATCCCCACCATCTCTCAAGCGGGGTCCCATGTTGCCATCTTGTTCTGTCTACTGCGTTTCTACACGCGAACTTGGTTTTATTTTGTACTGAATTACTCCCTTGGTAAAATAATATTATTTACTAAACCAATCGTAACCGATTTTATCTATTCTATATATTGCCGCCAACACAGGCATAGGACACATTTTAGCACTCAAGTTCCTTCTCTGTTAATTCTTTGCGAGAGGATATTATTTTTGCCATGGAAAGTCATGTTTGCAATGATATCTATCTAATTCATTTACATTAGTTAATTCGAATCACGTGCACCTTTTCTATTAAGATCTTTCGCTATTCTTCCAAGTTAGCAGTCATGATATACTTTTAGAACAAGAAAAACAAATCAATTGCACTTGTATTTCTTTTGTGCCCAAGTAGAGCTAATCCTTTATGATCAGTACTGCGCACAATCCTGTCGCAACTTTCCTTCCAGCATGCATTGTCGTTGAATGTCTATTGTATAGATAATGCCTGAAACAGAAACGAGCATGGCTTATATGTAGGTGCATCAGTGCAGGTTGTTGCTATCAAAATTAATGGATATTTGTTACGCTTGATCATGAGATAAAAAGATCAAGATGTATCCTAGAGACGACCAGGGAGGAAAAGTCTAAGCGATTGATGCCCCTGGGGCAGTAAATGCAGTAGAAGAAGACAATACACAAAATGGAGAGACGAAATAGAAACATTTGTCGGTAAGTCATGACAAAGATTAACGCAATCAAGCACGTCTCGGAAAGATATGGGGAAAGTTTTTGTCCATCATCATCATCATCATCATCATCATCAACATCATCATCAGTCTTGTAAAGTCCGTCATTGGACATAGACCTTCCCCAGGATTCACAACAATACTCTGTTATGGGCGTTGCAGTGCCAGTATTTCCTGAATTTGTCTAGTTCATCTCTCCATCTTGTGTTCTGTCGGCCTCAGTTTCTAATGTGATCTCTGGGGATCCATGTTGTGAGTCGTGATGTCCATCAGTTGTCTTTCATTCTTGCAATATGGCCTGCCCATTGCCATTTTAGTTTTTAGCAGTGAACTATAAATGACTGCTGCTGCTGCAATCTCTCTTTCTCTCTCTCTCTCTCTCTCTCTCTCTCTATCTATCTATCTATCTGTCTATCTATCTATCTATCTATCTACCTATCTATCTATTTATCTATCAATCTATTTATCTATCTATCTATCTGTATGTGCTTTTTTCCTTTTCCTTCCAGTTGGTACAGCCATTTCTTTTGCTAGCCTATTTTTCTCCAGCTTCTGTCTAAAAATCAATATGTTGAACCCACTCTCATCTAAGCAGGACTCGACGTACAAAAATATAATAGTAACTCATAATTGTTGACCTCAAACATCTAAGAAAAAACATCTATCAGATACTTGAGATCTTATAGCTTTAGTTTCTGGCTGCTGACAGCCTCTCATCCTGATCTGCAATGTAATCTCCAGGGACAGATTTTTTGCAATATTTTTCCATGATAGAATCATCATAAATGCATTTACGTTATATATATATATATATATATATATATATATATATATATATATATATATATTGCTTTTTATCTTCAGTTTTTGAAACAATCGTGACAAGTGATAAAAAGTGGATATTTCATAGCAACGTAGGACGCAAGAGAGCGTGCGACAAGCGAAGTGCACCTTCCCTAACCATACCAGAAGCCAGTTTCCATCGTTGGAAGCTGATTATTCGAACAACTCCCACTCTTAATTAGACTAATTAACTGTTGCAATAGACGAAGGGTGTTTTGAATTAGTTAAGAGATGTGGCGTAATATTCCGGCGGGATAACGCTAGTCACGTTGCTCATTTGGTGACCAGCTTGTCTTGGACTTTATCTCTCTTCCGGCATTTCACCCAGTTATTGCGTTTCTGGATTACAATTTATTCCGGTCTTTACAAAATTCTCATAATGAAAAGAATTCCATCTCGCCGGAAGACTGAAAATGGCGACTAGAGCAGTTCTATGCACAGGAAGAAAAGCATTTTCCTGGAATATGGTACTGAGACATTCCTTGGAAGAAAGTGGAGGCTCGTGGGGCACAACAGTATATATGTTTGTTTGTTTTTAATAAAGTTAGTGCTTGGAGATGAAAAAAAAAAGAATCTCTTTCATTCTGACATTATAACCCGTACGAACTTTTGAGATAATCCAATAGAAATCATCATTAAAACGTTGTAAAGAACGGCATTAATAAATTCAAGTTTGGTTATTAGAATTTCAAATCAAAAATTTCAAATGCGAGGATATTCAATTTGTTACAAACTGATATGAAATGTTCTATGATTGAAATATTCCACTAATTTCCGCTTGGTATTTAGAAAAAAAACCCAAAAAGGTCACTCCTTTAGTATTGCTTGGAAACGACATTACTTAACTTTACTAATCAGTTGATTACTCTCTTTTTTTCTTGGGCCTGCTTGAGAGATGGGCTTATTTTTCTCCACGCAATCAAAACTCATATCAATTATTGTAAAAGAAATGGGAGTAGGCATGTGTGTTTTATAAGCAGCAACCGTCTAATACCCCTTCCAATGTTCTTGCATTCATCAAATATCCTTAACACCAGATGTTTTGGCAGCTTGCGTTCATTTTGTTCCTCTGAAAAGGCATGAAAAGAGCAAATAACAGAGTAATTGAAGTCATTCAGCCCTTTGAGGCTGTTTATTTTGGGTTTGGGACTAGCCCTGTAGGCTTGACTACATGGCTTGAGAGGATGATTAATCAGCAGATCTGGCTAGATCATTAGCTTGTTAACTACGTCCGATCCTCGCAGAGGCTTTTCTGCGGTGAGCTTACGTCATAATCATCAAAATCTACACAGGATAGATTTGACTCTTTAGCCTTTGGGGGTGGGGGCACAACCAGTCTAAGACCAGGAACAGAAGTCCAAAAGGAATTCTGACGGCGTGTCCAGCCCTGATCTTTCGACGACACAGATGCCAAGATGTATAGGCCTTGTCTTTCCCTTGCACAGCATCTGTGCTTGCAGGGGTAGACCCACTGCATGGTCAACTACCTGTTCCCTGCTCAACCGTTGTCATAGAGACACTGAAAGGAAGAATTTCCGGGAGATACTCCATTGCCTTGCCAAACTTACTGATGTCACTACGATATTTGTTGAGCGACTTCCCAATTAACTACATATTTTCACAAGAGAACACTAAAAACATATTGCTTCATGGAACGGTTTGCAGACTAATCTGACTTGAACATTACTTAGCTTAGTAAGTTCAATCCTCCTAAGTATCCCATTTCTGTGACTCCATGTAAGCTTACTGGAACGACAGTAGCCCTATCCGCATACAATCAGCTCTCTGGATCAGCCATTGTGTGAGAGATGCCAGTCACTTGACTAGAAAACACTCACCAGGAGCATACCCCTAACAACACCCTTGTCACAGACAATTGATGGAAATCATTTCATTTATAGCAACGATGCTGAGGCGTAACGGTAAAGAATAATCGATCCACCTCATAATGTTTTTAAATCATTCAACTTTCGTCGAAATATCCATGAAATCGGTGAGAAATTATATACTATCAAATGAGATATGATGTTTGCAAACTTGAATATATTAGTGTATGTGAAAGATGAGAAATAACTTTCAATCGGAAAGAGATTCTTGGATCTGCCCCAATAGTAGACAAAATCTTCCTCATCCAATCGTTTACGCTTCAAAAATATTTCATAGAAATTCACTGAGAACTTTTGAAGATGTGGACAGGCGAGACATGAGTGGTTATATACATATATATATACCTTTCGAGACTTCGTTGGCAGAGGTAAATAAATGATATGAAGTGTAAACCTGTGGCCACAACTCCTTGAGGAATCGTAACGTGTTTGTTTCAATCCTTCCTTTGATAACCTGACTGTCTGTCTGCATCGCTAGCTCTCAATAATTGTGACAGTTCTGGTTAGGTATAAGGGGGATTGCACGAATGCTGTGATGTGTTTCTATTTGCTGGATCAGTAGTTCATTCTTACACGCGGGTTTTTTTTTGGTTTTTTTTTGGCCACGAAGCCTTAAAGCTACTCGATTTTTTTTCCTGAAATATGAGAGATACGTGTCGCCCAGGACCGGATATATCAAAGTGGAAAAGTTGCTAAGTTCTCCTGCGATAACCGTTGTTCTATATGCCGGCTGCTATCAAAAAGTTGGGGAATTCGGACAGCGTGCAGGAACCGAAGGTCATGTTGACCTTCGACGCCATTCTCGGTTCCATGCTTATTTTCTCTATCGTCTATTTAAATGTCTTCTGTTTAGTTTGAAAGGATGTTTTCATTCATTTTTTCTCTCAACCTTTTGAACCATTTTTCATTTTTGCTTCTTGGTTCGCTCTTCAATTTCTGCTCTTGTTTCATTATAGTTAATTTTTTATTTGTCACCATCTCGGGAAACACTTCATTTGAATGCGCACCGTTTGCACGATATTTTCATATCTATTTATTAACTAGATAATTTCGATCTCCGCTTCCTGATTCTTTCATCAAGGTTGCTACGAAACGACCCGTTTCTGAATAGACGTGCACCAAGTTCCTCGGAAATTCACCGACAATCTGACGCTGACCTGAAAGAAGTGGTTGGAGACGACGACAATACACATGCCTAGTCGTTACGATATATGAGGCGTCGAGGAGAAGCCAAAAACAGAAGCCGACATAAAAATTGATAGAAAAGAGTTACGTGACAAAATGGCAACGTCCTGTTGAAAGTCGATATTTTCACTACTTAGAGATGACGTTGAAACAAAAGAATAAAGTTGACATCAGAATTCAGTTCTTATTAGTGGGTTTGCACTTTCATCCAATTTATACGCATCATAATTACAAATTAGATCCATTCAGTAAATATATATATATATATATATATATATATATATATATATATATATATATATATATATATATATATATATATATCGTTTCCACCATTTATACAAGGAAAATTAATTTGATAATCGCAGGTGATAAAAAAAACATTTGATGGAAGTTTGATGGTAGACAACGTGGAAAGATTAACTTGAGGGTAATACGAAAGATTGTCAAAAGTTTTGGTTGAATGTGCTGGTAGAGAATCAACTCGAAGAAATTTTTTCTATGTAATAACTGTTCTTAAAGATGATATCATAAGTTGGTTTGCATGCAATGTAAAATTAAAACTGACTCAATACATTTGGCCAGGTGATCATTCAATAGAAATGACACAAACAGCAAATCATGTCTGTTGTTATAACAACTGAGCCCTCATCGTTAAATACGTTTTGGGGGTAACCTACTCAAGTAAGACTTGTTTCAGAGAATAATATGTAGTATAAAATTATATGAATATACACATTATACCTTACAAAAAAATAGCAAAACACATATATGACATGAAGTATATAGTAAGAAATGGCAATGGTTTTTGATCAACACAACTTCCATGTTAATAAAACTGTTTCGGTTTGAAAAACCAGAAACTCAAGATGTCAGAGATATAATAGAATCCATAAAAAAATCAATTGGAAAAGGGTTGAATACGTTGCTAGGGAGGCAGAAAACCACTGGACATTACAACTCACTGCATTGATCCCCAAAGATCCTTGGGGGGAAGGCTTATGTCCAACGATGGACGCAAGAAAGGTTGCTGCTGCTGATTATATATATATATATATATATATATATATATATATATATATATATATACATAATATCAATAATAACTAGTTTGTTACTAAAATTTCATTCACTTCAAATTGATGTCCTTGGGAGATGCATACATCCATTTTCTTCCCCCAGATATGGATGCATAGTACGTCAGATTAGTATATTCAGCTTAGGTAGCTACCAGTCTAGGAGAAAGACAATTTTGAATTTAAACCAAGGTAGTTTGGTTCAGTGGGCTGAAAGGTAATATTGAGGATTTCAAAGAGCTCTTTGTGACTCACGGAACGCTTTGCTCATCCTTTACATCCTGACCTGCCTTCAGCCATTCTGACTTTTTTGCTTCTGGACCCTAGTAGTCACCGACGAAGGTTTAAGGCTGCTGACCGAAGTAAATTCCCATCACTTTAATCCTAGTCAAGCGCAAGTAGGCACTTCGCAACCTACAATACTACTGTCTCACTCAGAACTTAGGCTTTGGTCATTTTCTGTTACGAAAGACGAACAGTCGATGATGATGAGTTTGTTGTGTGTATTTACAATAAAATCCTATTTACAAGAACGAAATTGAACTGCCCTGCATTTTTTTAAAACTAGTAATAATATCTGGTGTTGCCTGGGATGGCTGGAAGCTGATATAGCAACACTATTTTATTTTGTTTTAGATTACTATGAAATAAAAATCGGTGAAAACGCTTTCAACCCCAGAAAGTGAAAAATAATTATACTTGGACCTATAACAATGAAAAAAAAAGAATTTGACCTCTAGAATTGAAAAAAAATATTCTGATCCCTAAAATTCGAAAAAACTTTTTTTCTCGATTTTGACCCCAAAACTGGAAAAAAAATTCCCATCGATTTCGACCCTAAAATTTAATTTTAAAAATCTTCCTCACGATTCCGATTCCTGAAATAGAAAAAAAGTCGATTTTTACCCCTTGAAAGAAATCTTACCCTAGAATTGAAAAAAAAAACAAACATTTCCCTAGACTTTAACCCCTTATTATGACATCACGGCTTTTTTCACTCGATCTAAATCTGCATCATGGTCATAAGGTAAAGAGAACCCCAGTCTAAAACCTTTATAATGTTACATATCACTCAGATATTTTTGCATTACCTCTCTCTGCACTGCATTAGAAGGAGAAGTCACAAACTTTAAGAAATACTAGATAGATGCTGACGAAAAACATTTCATTGATGTAAAATAAGTGCGGTTTTTCTTTGAACTTTGAACTACTTAACTTTGTTCATGCAATATACCATTTTAAAGCGTGGATTACTCTATATTCATTTAAGCTTGACGTTCATTCATTCATTTTTTTTTCTATATTCTGATTCATTTGAGGCTCTCAAATCGGAGACAGAAAAAAGCAAATTCAAACAATTTCATTGTATCAGTACAACGTGGAACGTGAAGCAACGGAAACAACCGAGTATTCTGACATTGGACTGTCATTGGAATTGGAAATGCACCTGGAACAGCAACTTTTACGTCAAATATTGATAAATCGAAAAGGACCAATTTTTTCTTCCCATGAAGACATTCAACCGCATGACATGCGAATGAGCCGGCAGATATTGAACGAACTAGGCTACGAAACCCTGTCCAGCTTACACAACAGACTTCTCTCAGACCGACTACCTCTATTTCAAGCATTTAAACCTCATACTGCAAGGAAGGATCTTCAACAACTAAGCAGCAGCTCAAAATGCCTTCGAAAGATTCACCTGTACCAGGTCCCCAGGTTTTCATGTTTCGGGGATTAATTGATATTTCTAGTTGCCAAAAATATTTAGATCATAACGGTTCTTATTTCGATTATTAACTTTCATTTCAAGCTGAGATATACCGCTTTAAAGTTAATGAGGAAAAACAGCAAGTATTTTTACACGAGCCTTATATATTATTGGCCTCCACTCGATCAACCCTCTGGCCATCAACCAAGTTTTAAATCAGATAGTGTCTATTTATTTTGTTATTGTTTTAATTTTAGACATTTGAATATTGGGACACACCACCTGGACCACGAATTGTTTAGTCATCTATACATCAGCCATATATATTATTTTTTCAATCCGTTGTAAAGATTTTGACACCATAGCCTGTTCCGTTTGCCTGTGTTGATACAGAGAATGTCGAGACTAAATCGGTCAGTGTCTATTTTATGGTTTATCATTTTAATATTTGGATCAGCCTGCACGCCATATAGACTTCAATCAGTAGCTTTCGACATTTATAAATCGGTCGGTTTTAATATCTTCTCGGAAGTGTCATGTATATCACCCTTACTTTCAACGCTTTCGACTTGAAATCTGGAGATTGGTGTCGATGTGCGAGTAAATAAGGCGGATTACTCCGAGTATACCAACTCCAAAACTCCCTAAATTAATTCCTCAACTCGCTTGAATGCAACTAGTTTCCACTGCCATATCTTAGATCCCTGTCTATGTGTTTTTTCTGCCTTGCCCCGTTTCTATAACTGGTGTTAGCGTCCTCAATTTTTTTCACCCTCACAACCTCGACTTTAACAACTTGGCTATCCCTGCAAGTGCTTAATGTAGTGTTCCGGATAAAATAAAAAAGAGTCTTTTTTTATATACTCAATAAACTCAATAGAATGATACAGATGTCTTATTGGACAGTTCTGTATTATACCTGTCGACAGGTTTACTTCCAAACATGATTCTTTAGACATTGCCGACACGAACATCGCACACCAAACACGCAAATCACGGTGAGGTTTCGTATTCAAAGACCCAGACCTGAAAGTAAGACGATGAACAAAGACGGCAAAGTAGCCAATAGTCCATTCTGTCGAGGTTATTCATAGGGGATTTTGTTTAAGACACAAATGAACCCGATCTTCTTTCATTTCTTCTCCTCCTTATAAAACTTTCTCCTTTCTCTCTCTCTCTCTCTCTCTTTATCTCTTTCTCTGTCTCTGTCTCTGTCCGTCTATCTATCTCTTTCTGTCTCTTTCTCTCTCTTCCTCTATCGGTCGTATATTATTTCTCATCTTATTCAATTCAGTCGCACCCGTCAGCCTTCCCGGGTTTTTGTTTTTATTGATTCCGGTTTTACATGATTGACGGGTCATTTAGTTTGAGCCAGAGTCCAAGCCGTCCAGTGCGAACAAAAGTGGATATCGTGTGGACGAATTCTCCAACGATGGTCATATCAGATTTGGACAGACTCGATGGTATCAAGTGTCATAATTCAATCAAATTCTGACATGACAACCACTCCTTTGCTTTGAGGTTTCTCGTGTTTATATAGGATTTCGTTTCGTCTTGAACCCAGGTAATCCCATATTGTGGTTTTGTTCAGTATATCAATGAACAATAAAACTCTACGAGGGTGCGCTTCATTTTTTTTTTTTTTTTTGTAGGCGTTTAGAAATACTAGTAACAACAACAACAGGGCTTTATCTATATATTTTCACTTTTGCACTCAATGAACTGGTCAAATGAAAGAAGATCATTAATCATGTTCTTTTCCTGCTTCCTCCTCCCCTTCCTTCATTTTTTGCCGAGTAACCAAATGGTTAACTCCATGGATAATGGAAGTGGCGAAGCCAGGTTCAAATTCCGACTAAGATAGTTTGTATTCACTTCAGACAAATGGCGTTAGTAAAAGTATGTATCCTTCTCTTTGTTCCTAATGCAGCCGTTGATCAATAGTAAGACAGTGGACCATTTTGGCTATGGCTAGAAACCAGTCTAGGAGACAGACTACACTAAACGAGCCTTCAGAGAGATGGGTTGCGTCAGCTTCTTCCACCCTTGATACATTCATCGACCAAGTACTGGGTTAAGGAATGGGTAAACATAAAATGTAATCTTTCTCTAGGTGGCATTTCATAACATTTCTTTAATTACTTTACTGTACTATTTTCTTTCTTTCTATTATTCTTACATGGCTCTATATTTTATCTAATCCATGATTTTCTCTCTCTCTTTTTCTGTGATTAATATCCACCCCTTTTCATCCATGATCCTTTCTTCTTGAATTCATATCTCTTCCTCTCTATCTTTTTTCTTTCTTTCTCTCTATCTTTCTTTCTTCAATTCATTCATGGCACTTTTTTTCTTTCTTTCTTTCTTTCTCTCTTTCTTCAATTCATTCATGGCACTTTCTTTTTTTTTTCTTTAAATCATCCATGGCTCCTTGTCTTTTTAATTCATTCATTGTTGTTTTTTAACCCTTCACTCATTTGATTTCTTTCGTTCTCTAATTCATTGATGAGACCTTCTTTCATTAATCAATTCATTAGGTTTTTCTTCCTTTTTTTCTCTCTTTCTCTAATCTATCCATAGTACTATTTTTCACTACTTCTCTCTTTCTTTCGATCTTTCTTTTGTTTGTATTTTTTTATTTTGTTGTATTGATAACCATTATTCAACCAGTAGCACTCCCCTCGCAACAATAAGGGATTAACATACGCACACACACACACACACACACACGTGCGCGCACACACACACACTCACATACATTCATTCATTCATACTCTCAGCTGGTTAAATGAAAATCTCCTCAATTTTTAAATCAGTCTGCGGTGCAAGAATATGTATGATTCGATTTTTGTCTTTCTATGTAAGTAGATAAGATTTTTTGGAATTTGAGTGAAGATGTACAAATACTCTTTAGTGATGTATAAATGATATAGATAACTCATCACTTATATTCTTGCCGTGATTAAAACATGCACACACACACACACACATACACACTGTCAACTAGTGCATAAAAATCTCGTCAATATTAAACCGGTCTGCGGTGCTGAAAAGGTTGAAGATCCCTGAACTATATGATTTGATTTTTGTCAGTCTATGTAAGTATTTATAATCGTAGGAGTTCGAGTGTGGAATTAAAAATAGTTTGTTTTTTTTTTCAAACAGATATGACGTCAATGAAATTTAGCCAAGCGCTCAATGATATTTCGATTACGGAAAGTGACGCAGGCAATTTTTCAGACAATTTTAGTTGTCCCCACTTGAATGCACATATTATCGTTTTGAATTGATGCTCAAATGATTTAATGGCATTAAAAATTGAGAAATAACAGGAGAAGGCAAGTAAAAATTTTCTGTGTAGGTATAGATTCATATGAAATGAATGGTGTCATGCCCGAGAGTTGATAGCTGAAAACTAGCTTCAATTACTTTTTGTTTCAACGTGGCTTGCATTTTAAACCGATGCTGATATCATCCATAACACATGATGGAAAATGAAAATTTACTGCTCACTTTTTAACACCAAAAAAATCAGACAAATTTGGAGTTATCTGCCCTTGGCAAAGATCTACCAGTGATTCCCAACACAAGTTGAAAAACTATTGAGGAATGGTGAATCCTTGTCGTTTCTTCTTTGACGTCACACAGAACTACCAACAAGAAAACCAATTGTTATGTTTATGATATTTAAGCTTTGGCTGTAAAACATTCTACCTCTTACTGTTCTGACGGCCTCGGGGTAAGCTTGCATTTTCGTTCTCTCCTTAGTTAGGATAGTTTTTACATACACCTTTTTACACGCACACCTTTATGTATAAAAAGTACTCCATCCTTGTTCTCTAAAGAACTTTCCGTATTCATCTCAAAGAACACATCCAAACCAAGCTAAGCACTCTCTATGTAGTTAGGTTAGACCCCCAAAGATAACATCATAGTGGCTATAATTTAGTTGACTAAAACTCACGGAAATACTGAGACTCTATCTTGCATTTTGTGACATTCCTATATTCTTCCCTTTACCTCATTCTTATCGTCATAGATTTAAACTGTTTGTGTCAGCAAAAAGCTCCTGCCCTAAATTGTTTTAATTCCTACGAGAATAAAAATTTGTTGTCATTGTTAACCTTTTCGTTCATCATTTTTTTCCATTTGTGTTAACAACCAAACTTTTCACTAACTTTGTTTTTGTGTTTAAGCAGTGAACATTTATTTTCTATAATTTATCTTCATAGATCTTTTCTGTTAATTTATTGGGTGATTAACATAATCAGCCTCCCCCTATAAAGTAACAAGATATGGCTCTTAAGCAGAGAAGAAACAGAAAAAAGCTTGTGCCGCATACATACATACATACATACATACAAAAAAGCAGATACATACACGCGCACACACACACACACACACACACACACACACACACACACACATTTACATCTGTGAATGTTTTTGTGTTTATATGTGATATTTATTATGTCTAACTTAGGCTGACCAGTGGCCATAATATTTTAGTATTGAATAAGAGTAAGAAATAAACTCCTTTTCCTAATATACTAATTATCCTTCTACGGTGGGACTCTGTGTGTAAGTGTACATGATTGCCTATATGCCTGTGGACGCAACAATATACACAAATATTAGTTTGTTACACATGAAAAGATGTTTTTTCAACAATAAGATGAAGAATAATGTAAAGATTAGCAATGATAAATATTTGATCAAAATATGACCAATTTGAAATCGTAACATATTTGAACCACCGTCAAATGATAGCTCTCCATATCTTAAACATTATTTAGATTCAGTGATCATTAATCCATTAAAAAGCATGAATAATGGCTTTCATATCATGGAGTGTTCATGACGTATTTGAAGTTGAAAATACTTGAGAAGGTCATAATCTGCAGAAGAAATGTCAAGTGCGTTTGGGCGATGCTGCAAGTCTTCATATTCCCATTCGCTAAGCCTACACACAATTGGATGGAAGATATTTGGTCAATGTCATGGAGCAATTCATTCAGTTCATGAGAATAATATTTCCCAAGTTTCCAACCTTCTGTATTGCCTTGAAATGCTGTGATATTGTTGTAATCCTAAAGTACCCGGTAGGTAGTGGAACTGCTGTTCGTGGATCGTTGTCCACTACGATCGATAATTCTTGATTATTAAGAATAGGTTTTGGCCTCCCTTAAAGACTATTGCACCGACACTGAACAGTTTACATTGTTATAGTGTTATTTTGAAATATTTTGTTGATGCTATCAGCAGCCCCTGTAAGATTATGTCGTAATTTGAAATCATTTTTTTTTAATTGATCTTACAACTTTGGTAGACAAAATTGCTCGTAAGCGCCTAATAACCGCCGATGATCGCAAATAATATATATATATATATATATATATATATATATATATATATATATATATATATATATATATATATATATATATATACTTGAATTTATTCTGCAAAAATTGCAATTACATTAGTAAATCTTTCACTGCACCTTTTTAAGTCTCGAGATCACATTTTAACAACAATTTGATTTGGAAAAACATTTCAATTTTTCGTATGTACGCTCGGGTGTGTATATTTCTTTAGTTGGGTTCCAAATCAGTTAAGTTACTATATATCACCATTTAGAGCTTCTAATTTGGGTGGTTCTGCATAATTCCCCATCGACCAAAATGAAAATTGATACATTTAGTTCCATTCGTTCATCCGTCCCAGGTTAAGAGTAATTGCAAAGGGTTTCGTTTTCATGCTGTGGACTAAGGAAAAAGACTCTGCGATTTGATTGTTTTTTAAGGCGAGAAAAAGAAAATACACTCCAAATTTTTTCTTCATAGATTCCCATATTTCCATACATGGACGTTGAAATTTGGTTGGGACTAGTGGAAATAAACGCCATCGATCTACATAAATCCCCAAACAATGGTACCCAATGTGTAGATGGTTGAAATAAAGTGTAAAAAGCTGCTAAGCAAATCTATTTTTCCTCGCAACTCTCATTCCTCGCGATTTGCCAGAACTGGTGTTGAGTAAACAAAACTAAGAAAGCCTAAAACTATGACCAGAAACGCACCTGTCATCTGTGAAAATAATGCAATCCCTATGCTAAGTTCAAATACAACGGATCAAGTTCTTTTCCCCGCCAGGAGAATTATTTGGTCCTTACGGAAGGGAAAACGAGCCTGCCATAGTTCCCAGCTGTCGCATTGACACTACTCTCGCTTGCTGCCTAACTTGGACGGACGCCAAAGTCACAAAGGGATTCCAAGAGGTGCTTACTGTTCGTGCCAAGATGCAATAGAGACTTCAAAAGCGTTGGCAAATTTTATTAATCTCATCTCTTATTGTTTCTTTTATCGTATTCTTTGAAGAACTCTAGCAACGGGTACCGAGAATAACGGACTGCACTTAAGTAATAACTTTATGTTACTCGAAGAATGTGACACATGATAAAGTTATCAAGTGCGCAAAACAATACTTCAGTTCCTTTTTTTTTCTCTATGCCGAAGAATACACAGAAGAAAAAATTCATTATGATATTTGAAATAACAATAACCAGTTGATTGCATTATTCAAAGAATAAAAAAATCGAACTGATTTACATACATTGTTATCAATTTATTTTTATGTTATAGAATTCATTATCATGAAAAAATAATAAAATCATGGAATTAGTACGCATTTTCAAGTCATTTTAAATAAACTATTTGTTCTGTAGTTGTTGTAATCATTTATTAAGCTTGGCTTAACACTGCACGAGGACTTACCCATTAGGCACCTATTGATGATATAATTCAATGATCAGAACTATTCCCGTAACCTCAGCTAGGTACAACACAAGGCCTCATGTATGGAAGACGCTGTGCTCATTGAACTCAGTACTCTGTAGTGATCACCAGCAAAACTATTTTGAAAACCACTGCCATACGGTGAGATGATTATCACCAAGTTAAACTTAGTCTGACTCGTGGATACAAAAGTAGCAAACCAAATAAGAACACGCTTCTGCTACTTCAGGATAAAACTCCATTCCAAATACTATTCGGACCGGAGATTATTACTGCAGCATTTGTATTGTAAATAAAATTTATAAATTCTTTGGTATTCCAGACTTCAGTCTAACTCAGTTGGTATTAAACACACCTACTAATCAGTTGGTTGAGATTTCAAACAACAGTAAAAGAATATCAATTTCACACATAGGTTTATGAAACCTATATATAATATAAAAATACTAACGTGACCTAATAGTCAAACAGTGGAGAGTTCACTCTCCTACATTTGGTAAGGAAGAACTTCCTGAGTGAAGGTTGCGATAAAAAAACAAGTAATAAATAATGAAGGCGAATAGCAGACATGAATATCGAAAGTAATAATGAGTAATAAGACCAATCTCACGATAATTCTGTTAGACATCAAAACTAGAGTGCTAACCACTGCTACATGGCCAGGTGTCCCGAGACCTTTACTTAATCAACTTAATTAGTCTTGCACAGAATCACAGACGTGCTGTATCCATTGGGGATCGAACTCACTGCATGCGTAATAATCTCCATGAATATCTTGCTGGGTGCTGCTCCACGACCAGATAGTAACATGCACATAGATATTAGTATCGTTATAAGAGAATTCTTCGAGCATACTGACGTAAAAGCTACATGAGCTCTCAGAATGATTGTGCGAGGCTAATCTTTTGAGTGATGAGTATGACCTTTCCAAAGGAGGGAAACATGCGACCAGTCACTGAACAAACTAAGAATAGATAGGCAAAATTTCTGAAAGCTCTTTCAGCGATGTTGCGATCATTTCTTTCCAGATTTTATGCAACGTGCACAGGAAAGAATTATGCTAGGCTTTACATGGAGAAACCACAAGACAGCACAGTACACCCTGGAAAAGACAAGAGTCAGGGACATCATGGAATCCATTAAAAATCTCAAATGGCGGTGGGATGGCCATGTTGCAAGAATGATGGACAACCGATGGACATTGCGAATCACGACATGGATACCCCGAGATCACATGTGCAACAGAGGCCAGCAAAATATTAGATAAAAAGACGAGCTAGACAAATGTAGAAAATACAGGCTCCGCGACGCCCATGATAGGGAAGTGTTGCAAATCCTGGGGAAGGTCTATGTCCAACTACAGACATTGAAAGACTGATGATGATGATGATGATGATCCTCAATAGGCACCATTGCGTGTTGGATCAGACACACACACACACACACACATACAAACACACACACACACATATATATATATATATATATATATATATATATATATATGCATGCATGCATGCAAGCATGCTTGTATATTACTGAATTGGTGATCAGAAAAAAAATCAGGTATGGATATAATGGATTGGCTAATCGGACGTGAGATAATTTGGGGGTCCAATTTCCATTCTGCCATTCAATAACAACACTTGATACTGGTTTGGGTGGCAATTACTCCAATAAGATATGACTGCACTATCACATCTCTATGAATGTACGGATATCCAATAAATTTTCTTCGTTAGCAAAAGGCCAGTTTTCAATATTTTTTATATCGTATACAGACATGCGTTCCCTTATTCGTAAACCTAGAAATGCTTAGCCTACGGTCTATAATCATATATATATATATATATATATATATATATATATATATATATATATGTGTGTGTGTGTGTGTGTGTGTGTGTGTGTGTGTGTAGATCAATAAGTCCATTTCCTGCAACATTTATTCGTTAAATGATTATCCGTAATGTTCGATCTAGGTGATCCGTGGAGAAGCAATGACACTTGAGGAGATTTTGTTGAAAATGAATATTTATTGTGCTAAAAAAAGATGCTCTTTTTTTCTCCATTTCTCTTTATAAATGGAATGTGATAGAAAAATAAAATGATATGCGTGAGTGTGAGAGATGAGGGAGAGAGTAAATGCATGAGAAAGATCCAAATAATTATGGAGTAAGATTTCGAGAGATTCGAAAATAGTAAAGCTGCGATTATGCATTTTCCAAGCTAACTTTCTACGTCTTGTAATAATATTAAAATCCATACGCAGCATCTCCGTATTTTCTTCTTCCATCCTTTCTTGCTAAAAATCTAACCATGCAATCAAACACTGCTCAATCCGTATGCGAGATTTAGGACCCTCCAACGAAATGGCCTAACACAATATCAGGATATATTACATTTCCGCTCCAAGAAAGTTGCTTGCCCTCCCTTTCCCGAATTCAGCATTTACTGTGTCTGTAAATACTTGGTTCTTCTTTACAGAAGCATGCACTCCACGGCTTCCTACCAGGTTAGCAATTGAGGGATTACCAGAAGCCACAAGTCATAAAACTAATCTTGTTTGTCAGACCTATACTTCCGGTACAAGTAATAGACAAAGGATTAGATGCCTGGCATAGCATTTGGAAAGGAGACGGGAAGAAAACGACGCTGTATCGAGTAGGGAAGTAAGTCAGGGACAGACCAGCTCTCGCTTCAAAACCATAAAGGATTGAAATGTTGAGTCGATTGAAACTAGTGCTTCCATTTATAGAAACAGAAGACGGTAGGCTGCCACTTACGTCTTGCGTGTTTTGGTCGAGTGTATGATGCCTACAATGTTCGTACCTGACGACAAAAGAATGCATTACGTTACCAGAATCCCAGCGAATAAAGGTACTTGAAAGTTGGATATGGGTTAGCAGTCAAGGCTATCAAGTATTTCCCTGTGGGAGTTTGCTATTGTAACAATTCTACCATCTTAAACCATTATTTACGTTAAGTGAGAGAAAGTTGCTGAACAAAGCTGAACATTTCAGAAAGAGTACGTTTCCAAAGAGTATACATTCTTCTCTCATCCAAAACACTTTTAGCTATGTGACATTGGTATCGCTGTAATGATTAATTACGCAGGCGCTCGAAACGTTTACAAAATTCCTTCGGGATGAAGGGCATAATAAGGATTTGAGACAACCCTGTTTGAAAAGGATGTTTTAATTTTCTTGAAGTCATTTATAAATTTCCGAACGTATTTTCAATAAGAAATTCGAACAGGGAATCTCGTAGTTGGCTTTGATCTTTTAGATTTATCGGAATTAAATAATTGATCGGTTGAGACTGATTTGTATACATTTTTGATGCAAACGCCCTGTAAAAGAAGTATCCACTTAAGTTTGGGATTCAAAATTTCTGTCGAATCATTCATTGGTAAGTTTGACATGCAAATATAAATACAAAAATTAGTATTGCTTCACCGTGATTTCAATTCGAAGCCAAATAAATAGCAAATTTTGCAGTAAGATTGCCAGACGGAATCAAGTCATCTACAATTTGAATAAATTCATTTCTTTTGATTTACAATACTGCTTCTCAATGTGAAGAATTTTTACGTCTTCGCAAGTGAATCTCAACAACTTGCATTAACACCAAAAACGACAAACCAGACCAGACATATCGATTAATAGGTATCATTTTAGAAGACTATGATTGTAGGTATGTGCATGTACTAGTGTATGCACGTGTGTTTGCGTGTGCATGTTTAGGTGTGCATGTATGTCCTCGTGTGTGTACACATGTTTGTATGTTCTACATAAGAAAGAGGTACCCAGAGGGAGATCATGTATCCTTGAATATAGAGTATATGTTTGTATGAATGCGGATGTGGCTATATATATATATATATATATATATATATATATATATATATATATATATATATATGATCGTACATAATCGCTGGTCAATTTCGAAAAGGTCTTTTTTGCTCCATTACATCATTCGAAATGCCAATTCTTTTCTGAAGTACGATGCAAAGACAGCGGCCAAGGGTTCTGGCAATTCATATAGAAAGAAAAGAAAGATGAAAGGAAGGAAAAGGGGAAAGAAAGAAAGAAAAAAAACATTCATCGAAAGAAAAATGATTTTTCGAAAGAAAGGAAAAAAAGAAAGGAAGAAAATCTTTATAATACAAGAAATAACAAAGGAAGAAATAAAAGGAAAATGAATGAATGAATAAATGGAAGACAGAAAGAAAGAACCGAAATTGGACAGAGCTGAGAACGGACGGATAAAAGAAACCTGTTTTAATTTGCTGTTGACACAAATCCGTGTAGACTGGAGTTTCTTTTGAAGGTTATGTAGCCTTAATTTCCCAGGGAGGGACTCTCATTTCAAAATCAGACAGCTGTCAGTCCCACTGGCAAGTCGCTTCTGATGGCTTGATCAAAAGTACGTCGCTTCTACACCGACACTAATACAACAAATGAATAATGTGAGAACAAATTGATAAATTTGAATAGTTAACGTTTGTGATGCTCTCCTTCATATATATTCGTTGAACAAATAGAAAAGCAACAAAATCAAACGAGACACAATCGCTGCAAAGAAAAGATGAATGTTGATAGGCAAAAGTTAATTACATCCTTTAACAACTGATGTTTATAACAGCAATTGACTGGCGATCACTTCAAAAATAGTTTCAAAGAAACTATGGGTGGCGTTAATGAGTAAAATTCGCTCGAAGAAAAATTATGTAAATGGACATTTGTTGCGAGAAATGCTCTGGCATCTTTTTCTTCGGACTTGAAGTCAAATAAAAAGAGGTCAGAGTTCTTTTTTTATGAGACACTTGTATATATACGTATACATACACACACACACACACACACACACACACACATATATATGTATAGAGAGAAAGAGAGATAGAGAGAAAGGGGGAGTGTTAAGATGAAAGCAAGCCAGATATACAGCTGGGGAGCAATATTATGTAGCGATTGAGATCATGAGTTTTACTCGGTAGATATCAGGTATGTATGTGTGTATGTATGTATAATTATTATCTTTACCGGATCATATATATATATATATATATATATATATATATATATATATATATAGATAGATAGATAGATAGATAGATAGATAGATAGTGACAGACAGACAGACAGATAGTGAGTAAAGAATATATCCGATTCATTAAAGAAAAAGCTGACTATATTTGATTTTTATAAATAACTCCTCAATTTTTAATGATATTGCAACTTTTATTCATTCGATATATTTATTTTCAATCCAGCTAAATTTTGTCAATTCTGAATCTGTGTAAAGATATATACATATATATATATATATACGTATATGTATAGTGTGTGTGTGTGTGTATGAATTATATTTTCACTGTTACCTTCCCTACATCATAGAATATCTTCAAAGGTTTCCAATAAATTTCATGAATTCTCTTTGAAATGTGGTCAATACTTTCTGGGGTGGATCCAGAATTTTCTCCCGGTCACCTCCCATGCAAGGTAGCCACACGCGTACAACACAACATCTCCAAAAGTTTGGAGAATGGTGGGAAATGGGCCAAGGAAGTGATGTAGAAAATTCGGGGTTTATTCGGGAATTTCTCCGAGTCACTCCCTCTGCACCGTAGCCATGTGAACATAACATTATGTCTCGAAAGATTCTCATTGAATTTCAGTGAAATTGCGTGGAAGTGTGGGCAATGGGCTGAAGAAGTAGTGTTTGGATTTTGAGGGAGATGTATTGGCAACAAGGACCGATTCTATGAGCTTTAATTTATAGATACTCTGTATAGGTCAGTCACAGTTGATTTATTGATTAGATTGTTCAAAGCGGTGCAACAAGCCATAACATAAACATGAAAAAAAAATTTAAAAGAATCAGTGAATAAACCATCAAGTGGTACATCAGATACATAAAACGGTAGAGGCAACAGTGAGTTAATTTGCGTATAACTGTAAACAGAGGAAACCAAGTGTATGAATCACTTTTTACGAGCTTGAATAAGCGTGCTGCGTCCGATGGCAGTCATGTGTATTGCACAGTGCGTTCGTCTGTTGTCTTCGTTTATGCTTCGGAGATATTGTGGTGTTAACAATTTACTTGATAGAAAGAGATGGAAAATGGAAAGAGATGATATAAGGAAGACGAGAAAGGATTGGAGTTATGGAAGAAAAAGTACCTTTTGACAACGTAGGGGCAAGAGAAAAAAAAGGAAATAAAAGAAAAAAACAAAAGGAGAAATAAAAGATTAGGTGTTAGAAGAAAGAGGGAAAGGTGTAACTAGAAAAGAAAAAGGAAGAAAGCATGGAGGAAGAGAGAAAGGAAGAAGGAACAAAAAGGAGAGGGGAAAATTGATGAAAAGAACGGAAAGGAAGAAGCAGAAAAAAGAAGAGAAATATGAGAAAAGAGAGGGAGAAAGAAAGGGAGAAAGTGGATAAAAAGAATACATAGAGTCAATATTAGAAAGGAAAGGAAAATATTTTGCCATTGAAGACAGGAATAACAAAAACAAGTCTGCGAAGTGGAGAAAAAAGAATTTGACCACTAAAAGAGGGAAGAAAGGAAGAAATAAGAATACAAGAGTAAAACATTTGGCAATTGAAGAAAAAAAAGATTGAGAGAAATGATGCGAGTCAAAATTGAGAAAATTGACTATTAGACGAGCTGCAAAAAATCTTTAAAAGAATTTAAAACGGAAAACGCAAAGAACGAAAAAAGAAAGAAAGATTACAATCGATTTATGTAAGTTTAAAATCACTCGGCACTTGACTTCAGTTCAATTTGAACTGTGTGTATGTATTTTGCTGAATGACCTTACTGTTCACATATTTGATCAAATAAGGGGAGGATATGTATCTCTTACATGAGTTTACATTGAGGACTGGAACCATCTCTAATTTGCACAGCAGATATGTGTCTATGGATAAGTTAATAAAAACCAACATATTCATCTAGATCATTTTTTGTCAAATGCATAAGCAGTAAGTGTTAATGAATATTTGATTTATACACGTACGAAGGTATATATATATGTATATATATATATATATATATATATATATATATATGTGTGTGTGTGTGTGTGTGTGTGTGTGTGTGTGTGTGTAGATACAAGCTGCATTTGTACACACGTCATCTAACTCTTATGCATACACGTCTCGTGAAAAAAAAAGAATAATTCTGAGTATTACATGTTGAGTATATATATGTATATACATATGTGTGTGTGTATGTATAGCTACAATCAAACATTTGCACAGACATATATATATATATATATATATATATATATATATATATATATATATATATATATATATATATATATATATCAGACACAAACAAACACGCCCACACATCAAGTTTTGTTAGAATACGTACATACATACATACATATATACATTTATTTATGTGTATGTGTGTGTGTCTATACTGATGTACATATATATATATATATATATATATATATATATATATATATATATATATATATATATATATGTTCTTTGTTCGTGTGTGCTTATACCTTCATACTAATTCTATATATATATATGTGCGTGTGTGAGTGTGTGTGTACTATTATTCTGCATGTGTTCATGTACGAGCATGGCTCTCTCTTTCTCTCTCTCTCACTCTCTCTCTCTCTCCCTCTCGTTATACGTCAGTTGGACTGACAACAGAATGGCGGAGTCGAAAGAAAAATCGGCCAAAAGGAATGAGATGAAGAAAGGCTGAGATACAAAGAGAAAGAGAAAAAGACGAGGCGAGCGTAAATTCTCCTCAAATGAATCTCAGCATTCAAAGAGAGACGGAGTTTCTACGGAAGAAAGTAGACTGAGAAAATGGAGAAAGGAGGCAGACGGAGAAGAGAGGAAAAAAAGAGGAGACAGTAAGTGAGGGGAGAGGAGAGAACGGAAGAGTGAAAAGCAGTAAGCAAGTCAGAGAGACGTGGTGAGCGTGTATTCTCGTTAATGAATCTCAGAGAGAAATGAGGAGTTCACGAGACTGAATAAGAAATTGAATTAAAGAGTGAATTAAGGGAAGGAGAAAGAGTGAAAGAGAGAGAGAGAGGGAGGATAGAGAGAAAGAGACGGAAACAGAGATAGGCAGAGTGATAGAGCACGCACATGTGAACGTACATCTAATGAATATCCAACGACACAGAGAAGCTAAGAGACTATGTGAGAGAGATAAAGCAACAACAGTAGACAGAAAGAGAGAGAGAGAGAGAGAGAGAGAGAGAGAGAGAGAGAAAGAGAGAAGGAGAGAAAGAAGCGTGTGTATATATATAGAGAGAAGGGGAGAGCATGAGCATACATTCTCATTAATGAAATCTCTACCCACTTGAGAGAAAATCAAGCCTTTCTATTGATCCTGCCTTTTGAATTCGCTGCCAAACCTCAAGAGTCTTTTTTCTCTGGAAACCATCAAGAAAACTGTCATTAAGACTGTCGATATAGGTTTCTTTAGTTTTCAAGATGCACTGGCTGGCTGGCTGGCTGTCTATGTATGTATCATGAATGCAGGCTGCTTCGATGGAGCACGAGTACTGCACATTTAAATATTTACTCGTTACTATGTCTAAAAAAACAAAACTTTAGTTTTTTGAATATCCATCCTAATGGGGTTTCAATTGAGTTCCGTTTACAATGTAAGTATATTCTAATTGATCCAAAAGTCTGCATTCCTTTAAATTGGGTTTTAAAGCCGGGGGCCAACTTTCAATGTAAGTTTATGCTAAATTGACCCCAAGTTTGCATTCCTGTGTGTTTTTGAAAAATTCAGACGTGTTCAGTGATTACTATTTAACAAAAGGCGAAAGAAGTAACTTATTCAGTGTTCACCCGTTTTTATTTTCCTCAATTTTTCAATTGATCACCCCAACATGGTATGCTGCCCAGAGACATTGGTTCCGTGACAGTTTTTATTCAGTGAACTACCAGACCTGTTTCTCAATTTCTTCTTTTTCCCTTCGTTTGTGCCTTGCTCACTTTTGATCTGTGAAGTGCATCTGAAAAGACGGAACCTGTTGAAGGAGAAGTTTGCGTCGAGCATAAATGAGAAATGCCGAGGCTCTTGCTCGGACAAAGACAGCATCATAAGACGGAGAGGGACACATGGCGACCAGTTTGTGGGAGACACATATTGAGGAATAATAAAATACGAATTGAATATTGCGCTTATGAACCCCGCAAATAAAGGCTAGACTTATTTATTTTCATTCGGTCGCCTGTACCGTTGCGCTGTCGGTTATTAATATTTCCTGATCGTCGGATTTGGATGAACGTAAATAAGAAAACGGTTTTTTATTTAGTTGAACTTTTTTCCCCAGTTCTTGAGAATAAAGAACTTCGGTGGCCTTCATGCTCGATGTCAAGCCACTTCCTAATCGTAGAATTTATACTATGATTATTTGCTTTTCATTTCTTCACAAAAAATCTAATTAGCTGTCAATAGACCTGGTGTTGACTCTCTTGGACATACATCTTTGTCAATTTATACTCTATCAATGACCCGGAAATCAGGGGCACAATTTGACTGGGCATTGTACGTTTTTTTTTGTTTTTGTTTTTGTTTTTTTCAAATCGGAACATTCTAACTGTACAGAGCTTTCAAAATTTGCGTTAAGATTTGTTGCCGTTTCAAAATATCAAACGAAGTCCCGGAAACTGGATCATTAAGAAATAGTGTATCCGTTGTTAATTCTTGATTCAGTAGTCCTAGATCAGATTTAGGGACAATATGTCTTGAGAAATTTTGCCCGTGTTCAAATCAAGGAACAAGCAGCAAAGTGTCTTTCACTTCTTTTTCTTGAAGTTGCCAGATATTTGGTCTCAAATCTACCATCACAAATATTTCACACACTCTCAGCATCAAAGAACGAACTGACACGTAGTGAACGGCATCTGGTAAGAAAAGAAGTCTGAAATCAAGTAAGAAATGCGCTTATATCACTGTTGAATAAAAGTAGATGCACCTTAAATATAATGACTAATTTACTTTTCCTTCGGTCGCCCGTACCGTTGAATTGCTGGTTTTTAATGTTACCTGATCTTCAGATTCGGGTTAATGTAAATTGGCACGCAGCTCTCTTTTGTCTGTTAACCTTTGTTCAGTTTGTGAGTGTCGAAAATTAAAATCACTGGCTTTAAAGCCGCTTTTGGTGGCCTTCAAGCCTGATGTCAGGTCACCTTCTATTAACAAAATTTATATTACAATTATTTGATTATTGCTTTTATCTTATTTCAAAGAACTGTAATTAGAATTGTAAACACATTAATCCTTGGAGATCGGACAGGCACATAATGAGGTGTTTCTAGAAGTGACAAACATAGAAAAGTCTGAAAACGAATTCAGAATTGCGTTTATATCCCTAGGAAATAGTTGGCAGATACATTTTAACTATGACAATTGAATAATTTCTCTTGGTTTGTCAGGACTTTTGCGCGGCTGAAAACTAATATTTCCTGATCCTCGGATTTGGGACAGTGTTGATACGCGAACAGCTCCGTTTTCGAGCTTTAGTTTTTGTCAGGTCTTGAGAAACAAAAATTAGTGTTATATGGTTAAAAGTCAACTTCAAGATCGATATCAGTCTCTTTTTATTTATAAAATTCATATCAGGAGTATTTGTTTATCCCTCTTACTTTTTTTTTTTTGTAAATCATTGTTAATAGCAGATTCTTATGGGATGAATTATTTCCACTAAACATTTTTAGAGAAGAATCATCTTTTTCCGCTGCTATATTCTGGAACATTTTACGACGAGAGTGAGTGACAGATACAAACATAGATCGATGGTTAGATTGATAGTTAAAGTCCGGCATTGAGCGAAACGTTGACATAAAATAGTCATTTGAACAGCAAACCTACTTGAAACATATGACTGACACGGAACAGAAGACTTTTTTTTTAGCAGTAAGCTTCTTGCCATTTCACTCTTATATTGTTGAACTAACCACAATCCATACCAATACACTGATCATACATAGGTAGATGGATAGTGGTGATGTACGTTCAGGGCATGCAAGCTGTACACTTCATGGCCATTGACTTGTTTTAGAAGTCTCCAAAGCCGAATAAAGGAATCATTTTAAAACACTAAAACCATTCATTAATTCAAATATAATCAAGAGGTATGTAACTTAGCATAACGTGACCTGCTACTTAGTATGAATTAATTATCTACCTTGACTTCCGCTCTTCACAAGTCGGCTGCTGCAATTTTGTTTCATATATAATAAGTTATGGGCTTTCTTTTGACAGATGTGTTTTCTCAATAGCCAGTGAATGTACCCGCAGAGAAGTAATTTATCTAAGTAATTCAATTCCTAAGCAGTCCATAATCATTGAAAATTGGATTAATCAATTTGTTCGAGAGAAGTAAGGAAAATAATTATTTCTATGCTATAAAACATTTTTCTCACACCTTGTATTCAGCAAAATAATTTGTTTAGCTTTTCACTTCCTCTTAACCTACAAATTACTTAGAAAAAACTCTGCGTAGTGTTGTCATTTCTGTTCCGTTAAACATCCCCAAGAGACATGCTACTCTAAAATAGTATCACCGGAACTGCTGCCGCCAACGGAAGCCAAGGGAGATAATTGATTTGTACTGGAAAGATGTAAATGAATAAATAAATAGGAGTGTTTACTGCCCTACTTTTAATCATTTCGTAAATATCTTTCAAAATATCAGCCCAATCGACTGAAATGTGTTATGAAAAACTTTGACGAGTAATTATTTCAAAAAGATACTTTTAAGGTATTATTATTATTATCGATTATGAAGTATGACAGACCTATGCCTAAATCACCTAACTGTACAAAGCTCCAACAAAATTGAGTTTGATATTTTCAGATCGATTCATATGAAATAAAAAAAAATGTGGTTAACAGGAAGTGCTCAACTAAACAAATTATTCTGCTGGCCATGTATTTTATTTGATTTAGAAAAACTATTTGAAATGATGAAGGTTGCGATGATTCAAATGATCTATGAGTGGCCAAGCTAAAACATGAAGGTTATCAAAGACACGTATAATCTATGATCTGACCGACCTTAAAACAATAAGAAATGTTCAAATAGACATACAATTCGTTGCAGTTAAAACACAGTGTACGCAGCAGCGTAACGAAAAAGATAAACAATGAGATATTCTACGAAGACTGATTGATGCTATTTTTTTCTGGTCGCCAAGAACAATCCTTCTGGTCATTTTGAATTTGATGCATTGAATATTTGCAGGATTTATAAAGAACTTTTTATATTCAATCAGATGGTTTGATGAAATATTGGCAAGTCATATAAACACAGCTTCTGTTTTCTCGGGGTCTCTCAGACTGTATTCAAAATGACGGTAATGTTCAATGGAATAGGAAATGAACTTGATCAGGCTAAATTTGTCGCTATTCTTATAGATATCAACAGTCTTGACTTATGTTATGAAAGGTTGCGTTAAAGAGCGATTCTTCGGCTTTAACGACGCCAGTTTTTTTAGATGCATTGAAACTTGGAAGTGAAAAATTAAATGACTTGCAAAAACTATAGTGGTGTTGCTACAATGCCCGGGTAATTAAATGGGTGGCAATCAAAAGTGAGGGGGAAATATGAATCTATGAATTCTTACATATTGGTACGTTCATGTGCTGAATAGAGTTCTTCCACAAAAATGCTCTGCTATAGAAGAATGCATAATGTTTTTTTCTACATTAAATTGACTAAGCACGTTTTGTCTGTTTTTGTTTTTTTTATGTTTTTTTTGCTTTTTACGAAATCACCCCAAACAGCAAATGCGTTGGATGAGATTGTTAGAATGATATTCCCCAAAGCAGCAGCAACTAGGTGGTATTACTTATCATGTCTAGTTGAAGCTGCGAAAGAAAATTACTCAATCAGCCTTTATGAAAGCATCATAGAGATTCCCGATTGATGGGATGAAACCTCTGTAGATTCTGCGATTGGATTTCGCCACAATTTAAAAGATTCTCTGATGACCCTTTTTTTACAGAATGCTCTAAAACAAAATTATTGATCGATCAAAAGTTATATTGATTTCATTCCATGTGTCAGGATTCTCTATGATATTTCCAGAATGACAAATCAAGTAATTTTCTTCTGTCGCATTAGCTAGACGTGAAAAAATACTTAGAGGAGCTTAAATTCATTGGGCTTCTAGATTTCAGTAAAGCAAAAGGATGTAACAGAAAGATTCTAGTCAACACTACGAATTCCTTTGAGGACATTCATGATATTTGTTTCCATTTGATTCGTCTTCAGAATGAGTGAATTTTGTTTATTCAATGGAACATTTTATATAGCAAAGTGGATGTAATTCAATGTGTTACGTTCATACAAATGATCTTGCTGTTGATCTCTTCAAGCTTTGCGATTTGATTCCTTCTTTTACTGCCTCTGTACACTGATTGTTTTCTGCATTGAAGAGACATAAAACCTACAAAGAATACAACAGGAAGCCAACGGATTTCAGGCTTAATTTCATTATATATATATATGTATATATATATATATATATGTATGTGTGTGTGTGTGTGTGTGTGTGTGTATATGTATGTATGTATATATATATATGTGTGTGTGTGTGTGTATGTATATATATATATATATATATATATATATAGATATATATATATATATATATATATATATATATATATATTTGCTCCAGCATACAAGAGAATCATAAGATTTGTATGAAAATGTAAAAAAATATATTTGCCCTGAAAGAATCGAAATAACCCATAATGAGGTGAGTAAACTTTAAAATTTTCATTCTGATGCCTTTTATTTTAATTTGGATAAATTAAACTGTGACCCCTATGGCTATGTTACGAACATGAAAGTTCCCTCTTGATTAATTAACTTCATAAATCATTCAGCATAACTCATGAGTATTGCTTGGCCAACTGCCAAGGTCGCTACACACTACTGATCGAGAAATAGATAGAGAAAGTCAGAAAACGACGTACAAAAAGATGGAAATAGACCAATTGAGATAGATATCATCATCATTATCACAATTTATCGTCTGTCATTTGAAATACACCTTCCTCAGGACTCCCAGGATTCGCCAGACTCCTCTATCGTGAACATCGCAGAGCTTCTGAACTTGTTTATTTCGTCTCTCCATCTAGTATTCTGTTGGTCTCAGTTATGTATGTGGTCTATGAAGATCCATGTTGTGATATCTTGGATTACTGTTCCCTCCCTGACACACCCTGTCGTCTTACCATCTCTCCATGTGATATTGAATATGATTTTTCCATGTGCACATTACAAGCTTTTCAGTTTGAAGATCCGTTTCTTGGTTAGGTTCCATTTTTCAGCTCCATAGGTGACTATCGGAAAGATGCATTGGTTACATACTCCTTTTTTGTAGGTTAATGGGATTTTCTTGTTCTTGAAGATTGAGCTTTCTTAACTAAAGGCTTGCCACTCAAGAGAGATCTTTTCGCTTGATTTCTTCTTTTTTGCAGTTTTCATGGAGAATCGTTATTTTATGTAGATGTAGTGGTCTACTTTCCCCTATTCTGCATTTTCGATTTGTTTTTTTATTTTGTTGTATGTTCATTTCGAACACAATTGTTGCGCACGACCTTTGTTTTGCTGAAGTTCAAGTGAAAGCCGACTACCTAGCTTTCTTCATTCAGTACATTCAGCATTAGTTGGAGGTCATGGAGGTTTTCTGCAAAAAGACGATTGCATCTGCAAAACTGACGTTGCTCAGATATTCTGTCTATTTTGATTCCTTTAATTTCTCAGTCTCGGTTCGGAAAGATCATCTCTTGGCAGGCTATGAAGAGTGAGTGAGCTGGTATCACCTTGTCTTACCCTCTCTGGAGCTGAAAGGGCTCCGACTTTCTATGGACCTAATCAGACATATATATATATATATATATATATATATATATATATATATATGAATGAAAAGAATGAGAGCCAAAAGTATAGACAAATTTTGATAGACTGAAAGATGTAAAAAAAAAAAAACCTTCTCAAACGTCGAATACATTCATTGTTCCTCCGAGCATTTCTCTGTGCAGGTTTGTTGGCATATCTAACATCAATCATGTTTATATTTCATGATTCATATATATATATATATATATATATATATATATATATATATATATATATATATATGTGTGTGTGTGTGTGCGTGTGTGTGTGTGTGTGTGTGAGCGAGTCTTTTTATAGTACATATACACATTTTGTTGGGAAGTACTATATATATATGTGCATTTGTGTGTGTGTGTGTGTGTGTGTGTATGTGTGTGTGTGTATGTATTTTAAATTGAAAACATAAACCTCATAAGAACTTCCTCATGCACATCCTTTAGATGGTCTCATGGGTAAACGAGGTCAGATATAAAAATGCAAAATATACTGCCGGTGGAATGAGCCAAAAACAGCTGCTGACAGTCTGTTTTTCTTTCGCTTTTGTTTTTTTGGTTTTTTTCTATTTGTTTTCTTAATATTTCGGTGTCAATTTATCATTCTGACCTCAAACCCAACTGTTCCCCTGTCAGAAGAGAGAATGATCAGGTGGAGTCAATAAGGGGTTTCAGCGTGCATCAGAGAATCCTGTGAATGACAGCGGTGGAGTCTAAAACGAAAATACAGAGAACAGAAGCCTAAAGACCGCATTGAAAGGATCATATCGGAGCCATGTTACGAGATCTCTTGTTTGATTTGGTCATCAGCATTTATTTGTCTGCATATAAATGACTTGACTCGCTGACATTTAGAAATAAAAAGAAATGACAAGCAAAACTCCCCGTTCATTCAGCCAATGATAGGATTTATCGAAAAGGATTGGTAAAAAAAGAAAAATAATAAAAAACGGCATTATATATTCAATGGGATTTTTTATGTAGGCTTCTTTGCTGCGAAGATTTCTTTGCTTATATCACACGATTTTAGAAACATTCAACTTTTAAGGCCCTTTTCCATCACGAAAACCAAAATATGTGCTGAAACATTTCTCTTTTGAAAGTTGGACGTTGACAGTTTTGTAATCTGAGTAATTACAAAAGATCTACAATAAGATAGCTTATACAATATTATCAATCTAAGTTCATGATTAGTTATTACGTATGAAAAGTAGTGTTTTTAATGGGAAGATGAATCATTGTATGAACAACAAGAAATGGTGAATATGCAATAAAAATATGACTCATTTGACACAATAGCATTTTCTATAGATCTTCCTATGATAATATGCAATTTTTGTAAAGTTCACGTTCTTTGGTCACAAATCCAGTTAAAGGAGTGATTGTAGCTCCCCTTTATCACGAATATACAGTTCAAAATGTTTTAAAACGTTGCTGAAATGTCAGGAGAACATTGAGGATGCTACAAAATCCCGATTCTCTAAGCTTAGGCAACTGAGAGATATGTTGCCTGGAACTGTTGTATGGCATTTCATTCAGTTCGTATGGGACTGATCTTTATTACTTCCTAGCTTTACACCTATGATATAGTCGTTTGAATTCTCGTAAAAGTGATCTAAACCATATTCACCCATCAAGAACAAGTCTGTGTCTCCCTTAAGAATTATAATGGATATCCATATCTCCAGACTTGAAACCTTTGAACCAAAAGTATACAGTTTGTACTCGTTGGTTTACAACTAAATGCTTTGTTTATATCATTATGAATCGCATACGAAAATGTGTCTAAACGTTTTGGGTGGAGATGACTAATGTTAAGGGATCAAAAAACCCCAATGCAAAAAATGCGATTACGTTGATAAATTTTCCACTTTTTGCATTATTCTCTTGAATGTAGAAAGCAACTTTTCAAATAAGACATCCTAATACAACAGAAATACTATTGAAATGAGATAAAATGTATTGTCAGTGGTTAAGGATTAAAACAAGGGTTGTTAGCAGATAGAATAAGCCAGTTAAGTTTATAATTTTCTTGCCAATTCCGGGTCGCACAGGACAATTTTTATCGTAATGTTTTTTTCTAGCAGAACCATTCTCCAACTAAAAAAACAAAGTGCACCTGTTATAGAGATATTCGTTATCCCCTATTCATACACACTTGCTTATAATCTTCCTTTTTACCCGGACAGCTGAAAACTTCCAAGGTCGAAAGTACAATGAAGAACAGATGCCTACAACGTGTGACTCAGGCGGCAGATAAAATGAAACCATCTCAGACGAAACATATGACCGACATGGCGCAGAAGACTTTTTTTAAATATTATTATTATTATTATGATGATGATGATGATGATGATTATTATTATTATTATCATCATTATGATGATTATATTATTATTATTATTATTGGTTCTGTGAGTAATGTTACGCAAGGCAGGATGATCGTCTATCTATGAATCTTTGTGGTAATTACACGTAAAGGCTCTACTACACAAAGGCATCTGATTCATCTGTTGAGATTGGCCTCATATTTAACATTATTTCACGCATAGCAAAAACTTTAGCCACATTGCCGTAGGGGAATAATTAACGAGCTCTCCCTGCACATTGTTTACTTCTGCAATTGAATGTATTCAGCCGCGTCTGTCTTTTTGTCGGTCTGTCTACCTGTCTGTCTTTTGATGCGATGTCTCCAAAAGTACTCAATAAGTGTCAGTAAAATTCTGTGGAGGGATGGAAAATAGGGTAAGGAAGGGTGGTGAGGTTCTTTTTCTTCTTAGATCGATATATACGTTCATTACTGTCCACGAAATAGCTCTGAAAGTTCTGATTGACTTCCAATATATTTTTCAAGAGGAATGGAAATTGGCGTTGAAAGATGTGATTTAATTTTTGAGTGTATCCATGTACAATTACCTTCCTTGCGTCGTCAAACCCACACAATAGAATATGTCTGTCCACACGATATCTATTCTTAATGAATTCCGACGATACTTTTGTGGAGGTCTGGGCTATGGGCTACGAAATACGTGATTCAATTTGGTAGAGGTATGCAACGTCTGAGTGCTTTCTAAATGCTACTGTGTCAATCCTCACAAGGTGCTCTGTAGTTTTGGTTTTATTATCAACTAGACTAAGCGCGGTGTGTATCGGTACAGGTAGCCCTCCACTTTTCAAAATTTCACTTCATGCACTTTATTTTTTGCTTTTACAACAGAAGTCAAAAAGAAAAAATGATATTCATTTGTTTTCAGGAAGTCATCACGGGGGTAGCGTTCACGTACTTCTTCTTTCTCATGCAAATCCAGTCTCCTGTACCTGTCACTAGGCCTAGCTTCAAAGACCTACTCTAATGTATCATTATCAACATTTAGGGTGTCTAGGAACTTTCGAGATTTTCCCTTATAAACTAATGGTAATTGCTTATCCCCATCAAACCATTTCGGCTTAAGAAATGATTGAAAATAAGTTGTTTGAATCTAGGGTTTTACATATCCAAGACTGATTCCCAACCAAGGCTGAAGAGCCTGGTCTTTCCTCTTATCAACCAATAATTACTGGGTGGAGATATAGATCCATACCTCTTTCAAGGGTATTAGTGCAGAGTGAATATAAAACGTCTCAGCTTGGGTTTGAACCCGATTATATGATTCTTCTTCGGTTTCTGTTGATAGTTAGGCCACCTACATTTCAAATGTTTGCAATCTGAACAGAGGAAAAGAAACCAACAAGTCTTTCTCCAACTGACCCACTACAATTGAATTCCCCTTTTTGCTGATACAATCATCATGGCGTCTCTGTTTGGAGTGTCAACCAACGAGAGAGCTACTTTTTAGCTTTACGTGGATTGACTATGCGAAGCAAAACTCTCCGTAAGGGAGTGTGTGATTGGCCAATTGATCCAACCACTGATTTCAGCTAAAACTAATGGTTTCTTTTTCTTTGTTCATTTTTCACAACAAATTCCTATTTTACGGATCATAAGTTGAATATTTGTAGTTTCTATCTAATGTTGCCTAAAGGTCGTATTCACGAGACATATCGACCTCTAAGACATTTTTTTGCTCCTTCAAATTAAGGATACCTAATTAGAAAATCGACATTTTGTGAGCAACACCGAGTCAATGTACTATCAATATTGCTATTCCCTTTCACAACAGAAACTTCTACAAAGTCCAACCTACCGTGTTTGACGGCATAAAAAACACAAAGTTTCAAAAAAGTGGTCTGTAGTGTAAACGTGACCCCCTGCTATCCATCCCTATGTTGGCCAGATTTGAGGGATAGTTTGAAAAATAAGTTGATAGCTAAAAGGAATTCAGGGAAATGCATTTTTTCCCTTAATATCCCCTGCAGAAATGAAGAACTTCTTTCACATAGCATCACATTCGGTTGTTCTGAATGAGTATTGGGGTATTTGTCGTTTGTTGTTGGCATTTTTTGTTCTCTATAATTTAGTCAATAAGCTGTTTCAAATACTGACTCAATTCACGATAACGACGCCAGAGAAATCTCAAAGGCCCACATTCACTATTACAATTACTGTAAGTTCCCATCAAGTGTATCATACACAAAATCAATACGGAGCAAAACATCCAGCAACAGGAAGTAAGTCTTATTATGAGGTACCGTTTATGTACAGAAAGGAGAACAATTTCAGTTTTGAGCTGTACAGCAGGTATACTTACCTTGGGTCGTCTGCCACCAACCAGGGCCCTTTGAAGCGGACATCATAATAATAATAATAATAATAATAATAATAATAATAATAATAATAATAATAAGTAGTAGTAGTAGTAGTAGTACTAATGATAATATTACCACTACTACTACAACTATACCAGTTGCTTGGTGGTTACCACCGCAGACTAAGTGACGGTAAGTCTTCTCAAGACTCCAGGCCTTCTTTCCACACTCTCATAGTCCACGGCAGTACTGTGGTTTACAGTTTCACACTAGCTGCCCGGTGGTTATCGCTGAATGCTGACTGACAACGAGTCTCCTCAGGTCTCCATTCTCTTCTCTTATCGTCTCTCCATCATCTATCGCAGCAGTTTTATGGTTGGCACATCTACATGTTCTTTGTTTTTTATTTCTTCTATTTTCTGCCCTCCATCCACCTCTATTAAGCTACTGCTAACATTTGAGGTCGTGCACTTTCCTCGGTATTCGTGCAGTCACTAGCAGTGCTGTGGTCTGCACAGTCTCAATCTTTTTTACCCCCCCCCCCTCGTTCCCCATATTTCGACTCCTTGATATGGTTCCAAGTGCACCTATGATTACTGGTACAATCCTACTTTCATGTTCCTCACCATCTCCTGTTCTCTTACTGGGTCCTGATATTTTTTCCCAGTTCTTCACTCTGTGGTCTACAGGCACCGTCACGTCTATTATTTGCCAGGTTCTCCTCTTCTTGTCTACGATTACTAGGTCCGGTCTTCTCGCTTTGATCGGATGGTAAGTTTGGATGTCAAAGTCCTAAAGTAATTTGTGGTCTTCATATTTTAGGGCTGTCTCCGGTTTGTGTTGGTACCACTTTTCTACATGGTTAAATCCCATTCGGTTTCTCAGTTCTCAGTGTGTCAGTGTTTTTACTCCTTCTGGGCTAGTTGACTACGTTCACTAGCTATGTGTTTTACGGCCTCATCTCTTTCCTCACATAGGGGGCATTATCCTTCAGAAGAGGACTCGAAACTTGAGGAGACTTGTTGTCACTCAGTCTCCGGCTGTGACCACTAAGTAACTGGTGTGAAAATTATTACTACAACTATTATTTCTACTACTACCAATGATAATAATAATAATGTGCAAGTATACCAATTCATTGTCTGCTTGTTTGTCGGAGATCAGCGTTTGTTTTGAATATGAAGTTAATTTGTGATAGCAAACACAAAAAAATGTCTGTTTAAAGAAAATACGGAAAGACATTAAAAATTCATCAAATCTGTGAACAAACATTAACACGGAGGTAAGATTTTATTATCACTTTTCACGCATTTAATTATATCAAGAAACAATTCATGAATTTATGCTTTTATGAAAGATGATACGATACTTAGTCATAGAACTTTTTCATTTTAATTTGAATTATTTTAGTAATTCTGTTCATAATAATGCATCTTTGATTTGTTTTTCTTGAATATGTCTCCGCAAGAATATTTTTGTTGTTAACTGCAACCCAGTAACCTTATTAGCTAATTTAGTAGGTATTTCATTTTTTAATAAACCCGAAGTACAGATTCAATTTTTTTAAATAATTGAAGTCGTAACTAGAATCAAACTTTTAGGTAGTAGCGTTTTTATTAAAATATTACTGATTTAACTTTTTTTTTATTTGTACTTATCACAGAGGCTTGGGTTGGGTAGCAGTTTCATGTTTTGAACCAGCATATTCCTATAAAAAAGATAATTTAAGTATGGACTCAAGAATTCACGAATCTGAAGTTATATTTTAAGCCCTGATACAACTGGAGCTGTTTTAAAAGATTATAGTACAAACAAAAATCGCTTATGACTTTCACAATTATCCAGACAGAAATCAAAAAGTGTATTAAAAAATTTTACTGCTGTCAAAATATGACTAAAAATTGATAAACTCTTTGACCCTGCTGTAAATTAAAAGTGAAAGAAGAAAAAAAATCGCAAGACATACGTTAAAAGCAATATAGTGCAGTAGGAATCTGCTGTAATTCTAACAAAAGTGGAATAAATTAATGAACTCAAGATATCTTTAGATATCGCATCAATTTTTGGAAAAAATACGACAAAAAAGTTTTATTAGGTAAATTCAATAATATAATATAAGGATGTTGATATTCGAAAAAAAAATCAAGCAAAGAGCATATGTATTTTATATTTTAGTAGTATTTGTTTTCAACTGTAAATAAACAGTTCAAAGATGTGAAAAGTACAAATAAAACCTTATCTCGATGTTTCGATTTGAAAAAAAATGTAACAAAAGAGTAGGAAAATGTATCTTTGATATTTCCTAAATAAAGAATTCATTTTTTAATTCGAATAAACAGAAGATACACGACTGCAATCATCGAATCAATTCTTGAAAAAGGTCTGGGCTTCAATTCTATTAATAAAACTCTTAATACAGAAAGAGAACTGATAACTACTGTACTCGAAGAAAATTGAGACCTAACCGCACACAGGGGCCAAATCGTCAAACGTGCCCAGGAATTCTACTAAAAGTCAACCCCCCCCCCAAACAGAGGTCACAAAGCAACGAACAGGATGTGTAAGATGCGTGCAATCAATACAAGGACTTCCCAGAAGTTACGTCATAGAAAATTAAACAAACTATCAAACAAATAAAAATGTTAAAGGCCCAAGACTTAAAAAACATCACCATTGACTTACTCAAAAACCTGGTTAGATCTTCACAAGGAAAATAGCCATTTAACTCAACTTATGCCTAAAACAAGGTAGAGTTCCAAATGATTGGAATGCTGCAATCATAATGCTGTTAAATTAAAAAATAAAACCTGAAAAACCTTAAAAAAAAACTAAAGATCAATAAGTCTACTCAACTGCTTGTACAGACTTTTCACCAAGTTATCACCTACCTAATCCCCAAAACGCTTGACGAAAACCGACCACAGGAAAAAACTGGCTCTAAGAGAATCTACTCAACGATGGACCATCTCCATTCGATACATCGACTAAAAGAAAAAGCAGCAGAATATGAAATGCCACTCGTTGTAGCATTTGTTGACTTTAAAATGACCATCACGTCAGGAGAAATTCCCAAGGTCATTGATGCTATCTCTCTACAAGGTGTAGATTAAGAGCCCCTCCATCTCCAAAAAAAGTGAAGCAAAGTGACAGCATCTCACCCAAACTCTTAACAGCCAGCCTCAAAATGATTCCCCGAAACCTTGACTAGGAAAACACAAAAAAAAAAAAAAATAGAAAAGACGGTGAATACCTAAGTATCTTCAGATTTGCAGACATTGTCCTCTTTGCAGAGAACATCCAGGACCTTCAATTAATGCTAAACGAACCGAACAGAGAAAGCCAGTAAGTTGAACTTCAGCAAAACAAAGATCAGATACAAAAAAAATGTCGAAAATCAACGTGCAATGATCAAAATCGAAAACGCAGAGCTGGAGAAAGTAGACTGCTTCATCCACCCAGAACAACGAATCTCCATAGAATCTTCAGAAGAAGAAGAATCATGCATCATTCTGAGATGGCAATCTTCCGGTAGACCAAGCTCAACCTTCAAGAACAAAAATCCCTGGAGCCAGCAAAATAGCTTTTAAAGGGATTCGGGCCCACAAAAGGGTTTTGAATGCTTGTGATACCGCAAGATGGCCACGAGAAAACATCGATTACTGCTAAAACTACCCATCTTGTTCGTTAATGAATTTAGTATGTAGCAGCTCCCTTAGAGTGGTTCATAACCGGCAGTTTTCGTAAAAGCATTACCAGTCATTTAAATACCTTAATACCTTTTTTTTCGTTCGAGTAGCTATTCAGTAGTTTAAGTATAAATAAACGATTTAGAGCTTTTGGCAAGCGATTCCTATTCGTTGTCTCTGGTGATTAGTCCCCACACCAAGTCAAGAGAATAACAACCTGAAATTATGCAACTATCATAAGTAGCTTTTTAAAGTCCGTTGTTTGACAAAGACCTTGTAAAAGATCAACCAGATCTCTATCGTCGCCGCACCAGTATTCCCTGAACTTTTCAAAATGTTCACTCATCTTATTTTTTGCCACAATTTCGAATATGATCTAATGGTATCTAATGGTATCCACGTTGTTATTTGTAATGTTCAGCGGTTGTCTGATATTCTAGCGACATAGCTTTTTCATTGCCATTTGAGTTTTCCAATGAATTTCAACTTTCTATAATATGTGTTGTCATTTGGTCTCTCTATGTGATGATAAGTATAATCCTTTCTTGTGCACGTTGCAGGGTTCTTAGTTTGAGAGCAAATCTTTCAGTTAGGCATCTTGTTCCTGCTCCATATGCGGCTATAAGGAGGACACATTGGTTGCAGACTTTTCTTTTCAATACTTATGATATATTTTTGTTCATGAATATTGAGCTTTTCCAATCAAAAACTGAGATAATTATTCGCTTGATTACTTCTTCTTTTGAGGGTTTCATGGAGATCTCCTGTGCCATGCATTGGTCTACTTCCTTTAGCTCCGGTTTTCAATTCCGATCGTTGTACCTTTGTCTCCAAGATATTTGTTGCACATGATATTAGTTTTCACTGAAGTGATGTGATGACCCATTTCCTTGCTTCCCTCCTTCAATTCGTCGAATCTAGTCTGGATTTCATATCCAACTCATTTCTTCTGTCCGTTTACCTTCAAGCAAGCAGATTTCAATTCCTTATTGATAAGAAATATGTAATTAATATTGAAGAAAAAGAGTTTTAGGACAACGATTGAACGATTAGAATCAACTGTGCGTAATAAGGCTTTGAACAAAATGACAAAGTAATGAAAAAAATCTTTCTTTTCTCGCCATGATATGATTTACAAATTGAATATATCAGATGATATATTTCTAATCTTATTTACTTTGCAATTCATAATAAATTTGATATCTCCATGAACTTCTAAGCGTGAATAATCGTTTCTAAAAAAGAAAGAACACAACGATTAGTTTTATTCCAATATGGACACACATGTTGCCCCCAGAACCACAGATTAAGTTAGAAAAACTAAAAAAAAAAAAAAAAAAAAAAAAAGTGTAAAATTATTTTTGTCTTTTCTTAATAATTGATGTGTCGTGTGGTGGTAGGGATGGAAGCTGTGATATTTGATATCCCCGCTTTTTTTTTTCAATTCTCCTCTATTTTACTTGAGCAATATATTTCAATTCATTTCTACCTTGCTAGGTCCGTGTAAGCGTCACCAGAAACTCATTAACCATATATCTAAGGAACTCATTCAATATCCTACTTGAGAGCCTCTCATGAAGCTGGACAGGATGGTGGAATTTGAAATCAGTTTTACGGCTCTTAGACCGGTTACCAACCAGGGCTGAAGTCCGATACAGCAATACCGTGAGGGGAAAGAGATGGATTGATACGTTGCAGGGGGGGGGCATTAATGTGATGTGAACACAAGTTTATAGTCTATCAGAAAATGGGGTTTATCATTTTTTGAGAGGTAAAGTCTTGGCAACAACGTGGAAGCATATCTAGAAACCATCAACATTGAGAAGTTTTTTTCCAGTTTTACCATGAACTTTATGGGCGGCCATTCTGAACTTTTTCCGTTGTCTACTGTTCGGATTTCCATAAAACTTAATTGAAATTAATTCCGAATTTTTAGAAATATCTCGCAGACAGATAAGAGCGAATATAAAAATGTGCTGAAAAAGGCAAAAATATATTTCAATAGAAAACTGATTCCTGTATCCTATACAAAATTTAATCAGTCACCATTCACAATGTAGCACATCCTCCCACAAAATCTCGTATGAATTCATTGAGAACTTCCCAAGATATCGTGTAGACATATACAAAGAAGGTACAGAAATGTATGAAATAAACGCAAAGCATCTCTCAAGCAGAGACATTTATCTGGATCCGTGCCAAAATGTTAGTTAATAACTTACCTTGCCTCGAAATTCCATGAAAATTAATTGAGAACTTTTGAAGATAGAGTCAGAATGGAAAGAAAATTTAAAAAATGTTTATTTCTGTCAGTACCCTTTGAAGCCTAGAGCTACAACAATCCAGAGGAGTGATATAGTTGCCATTTCAGCTGCAAGTAAGTCACACAGGTTTGAGTCATTAACCCCGACCCCGAAAGTTCCTCGTACACATGAGTTTGAAACGGTTAGCGGTCTGAAATCATAGACTAGTTATCAACCAAAGCTTAAGTGGCAAGTTTACCTTCTATTACCCAATAACGAAGGGAAGAAATTATAGATTCATGCCTTTCCGAAGGCCAACAGTGCTACCAACATTTATGCGACCTGCATGTACAATCTTACCGATCCTATGGTAGATCGATATTCGTTGCATCTATCCAATGTTTGTAAAGCACTGTATTTACAATACTCCTTAGACTATAAGACGTATATTAATACTTGAACATTACACTGCACCAGTTGCACTTAAAATACAGGATGCCTCATAAAGCAGACATTTTTGTAACAATAGCGTATCAGCAAATTACCAATATTTAAATTCATTTCCTAAGCCCTCACAAAAGCCAACCAACTATATTTGACGGCGTTCGACTAAATACCCATTAGATGGCCTCAAACGTAAACGTCCCTTGTTGTCCACACCGATATTGGCCAAAATTTGAGGAGGATTTTAAACAAAACTGGATAATAGATAGGAGGAATTTCAGGAAAATTTGTTTTTCTTCCTCGATATCCCTTGCGAAATAAGGAGGGTCTTTTATAACATCATATAGTTAATTTTGAATGAGTAAATGAGGTATTAGAGTATTTGTTGTTAGCATTTTCAGTTCTCTAGAACTTGGTCAATTAAAAGCGTCAAATCAAATACTGTTCTTGGAGCCTTTCCAAAAGTCCATCTTAAACACACTCGCTCAAGATCGCTCTCAATTCTTCACCTGTCAAAACCACTTTTTCGGAAGAAAAACACGCCCTTCCAATCTTTGTGCGACTCTGAACAAAGCATATGCGATCAATTTATTCATCAATGAGTCAGTCATCAAACCTAATAAAAAGTGGTGAATATATACGCGTTCAGATACCCTGATGCCCACAGTTTACGTCAAAAACGCGAGGAATATCTAAGAAATCCACATGCATGATTATGAATTGTTAGTTTCCATCAAAGAGTAATATACAATCCTTACGGGGTGAAATATCATGCATCGTATAAGCCAACAAATATTTTCTTGCTATATGATATGATTTACAAATTAGATATACTAACTTGGTTACCTGGCGTTGTAAAAAGAAAAAAATACTCGAAATCTATCAACACTGGAAAGCAAATGATATTTTATATAATTTTCATAAAATCAAATAAAGAATGATTGGGGTTCGGCTAACGTGCCTCCTCACCCTCAATTAAGAATGGTCGGGCCAGTATACACCATTGGGCTGCTCCCTGTAGGCCAGAGTGCAACCTTCAGCAGGCCCAAGTATCCCCTCAAAAAACCTAAAAAAAATTTTACTCTAAATGTTGAATTTTGAGCTCACTTTTGGCGTTAATACTTCGCACATCAAAGCGAACTGTCAGATTAATTTTGCGTATGGGTATGATAAGGGTTAGTGGCTTGGTTACAGATTTCCCTTCTTTGAGAAGGGTTATTTTCCTGCAAGATTTGGATTCCTTAAGACAATAGAGCTGAACTGGGATAAGCACAATCCACATTCATTTTAAATGTATACTGTAGGTTAATTGGGACCTATTGATTTTGGATATGCCTTTGTTTTACCTCTGTGATGCGTATGATTTAACCTTTTTGAGCTCAGACATAAGAACACAGACTTTAGTACTTTATATCGTACAAACTAAGGTACCCGTCTACGCCATGTTGAATATTCAAGGAATAAAGAGAAAAAGACAAAAGTTTTCAGACAAGCAGGAAAAAGTTTCCCTTTACTTTTGGTCCTTCAATGGAGAAAGAGCTTTACTTTCACTTTTAACTCCTTGAATGAGAAAAAATGTTCACTATCACTTTCAACCCCCATAAAAAGATGAAAAATGACCTTTTCAAATGCTGCAGGAGTTCCCCTTCACTTTTGAAACTGTGAGCGAGGGAAAGATCAATTCCATTTCCGACTCCTAAAAGCAGAAAAAAAGTTTACTTTCTTTTTTGACTCCTAGAAAATGGGAAAAGGTTTCCGAACACTTTTGACCCCGTCAAAGAGGAAAAAATTCGCCTCAACAGATGATGCTTCACAGGGTAAAAAGTGCCCCTCCACCCTCAAAATGGGGAAAAGTCTCCCTCCACTTTTGATCCCTTGAGGAATATATAAACATAAATAATACAAATCACAAAAGTCAATCGATAGAGACATGATCACGTGATATAGATATAGAGGTGATTTTATATATTATATATAGATAGATAGACTAATTTGCAAAATTAGAATGCTTTTTTAGATTTTTAATGGGAAGCAGCCAGCTTCTGATTATGTTGATTTGGTTGTACGGGTCTAATTTTATTATGATTTGAGGGCAAATTCCAGATAAAAGATAAAGACATTTACACATAGTCTTTTATTATTATTTTCTTTATTAGAGTGCAAACGCCGGCCTCAACTAGATGGATTTCACTTTTTGAAAAATTCGATCAAAAATGCGTGCTGATGGTAAATTAAGTCCTGTTAATTTCGAAAATGCCATTGCCTTTCATCTGATATGAACATTATCACTCTTTATCATACAGTTCGTGGATTTTTTGACAATTGTGGAGGGTACTGGACACAGAATTGAACCCCCACCCCCTGACTTATCTGTTCAATTTTTAACTGGATAAAATCTGGATATCAATGAATAACCACAGATGATTTAGTGGCCATACCAGAATAGCATGTTATCTGGTGGGTATAAACTGAGTGACTAATTTAATAGAAAGTTTTCATTGTAGAATTAACCTGCCTCTAAATACTCGTAGGAAGGAGGCTCAGATACTAAATTGATGAAAAAAATTAAAGAAAAAAAAGGGTCCAGGATTGAGTTTGGTGACCCCAACCGGCAGTTTTTGAGTTTTTCTTGATATTTGTTGAACTAAACTAAATATGCTCCCTGAGGGGCGGAATAATTGCTATTCATCTCTCATGAAAAAAAAGATTGGTGGATAGAAATCAGACAGCGTTTGATTTTTTTATTCTAAAATCACTATAACACCTCTCTTTTATCACACTTTTTTTATAAAGAGGGGGCAAATGTCGAAGAGGGGGGACTAATGTCAAAAAGGATGTTCGGCCAGAGTGATATTATACACATGAAAAATTTATAACGAGCCACTACCAGGTAAGTCTGTCGGACATTCACCAAAATTCCATAAACCGTATTTCTAGAGATCATAGTCCATAGATTACCTGTCACTAGCCTCATGCAAAGATGGACGAGACGTCAGACTTTTTCCAGTTTGAAAAGAGATTTTCCATCTGGAGAGGTTGTTGCTTTACTGTTCGCTGCAGTACACTGGATGTTATTTGATTGCGTGTTAACAAACCCAACCTCAGATAGAATTTAATAGTTTGACACAAAGTCGCGTTTTCACGTCTGACTCACGGTCAAATTTCGCAAGTCCAACACATTGTCAAGTTTGTTTCAAATTCCACTTGTTGACACACAACCAATTGCGTTTTCCAGTTCACACCTCAAAAAGGATGGTGATAAGTCAATCTCTGTCTCTGTCTCTGTCACTCTCTCTCTCTCTCTCTCTCGCTCTCTCTCTCAAAGTGATTTATAGCCTGCATCGTTGGACGACTTATTGGACTGATCTATTCTGTAGAAGTGATACCCAACATGGTCTCCTGTACATGTAACCGACCGAGGCTGAAATGTCGCCTTTACTGCTATTTACCCGCAGCTGAAGGGAGAAGAGATGGGTTGATACTTTTTGAAAGGCGTCAATTTGAAGTGATCACGTATTGTCTTAGAGTTTGAACTTGGTTCTCTGATTCCATTTTTTCCGAGAGCAAAATGGTCGCTTTTTGGATTTCTTAATGGTCAACAAGCATTCAAGGTGTAAGAATAGATTAGGCCGGGTGTTTTTCGGTTGACCAAAAGTTCAACAACTGCGAATACGTGGAAGCACTCAATTTGGCATAAGCGCATTTTTTTCCTCTCTTTCATTCGACTTAACAGTCAGCAAGTAGTTGGACCTATAATTAGGCAAAGGCGAGATAAATTATACTGAGATGATAATGCATGACATACAATGTATTCTTTCTTATTCACCCATTCCTTAAAGGCAAGATTATAAATATCTGCCTTGGATATGAATAAAATACTTAGTAATAATTGTTTATGTGGAAAAGTAATTTTGCCATCCGTTAATACAGCCATTATATGATATCTGGCTGAGTGAGCAAGTCTCTCATGAATTGTAGTCATCATACGCTGCACGGACGAGGAAGGAGGACAAAAATAGGAAAGGAAAGGTGAACTAAGTCAGAGATATTTCTATATGCTTTCAAAGGATCTAGTCTATATTTACTTTCTTTTACTGTGTTTTGCTATATATATATATATATATATAATCTCTGCGTTTGAATGCTTTGTCAGCGTATACGAATGTTATTGTGAAATTCGAAGATGTGGCAGAAGGATATTAATATACAACAAAAGTGTCTGCTCTATATTTTTTTTCATCCCACTATATTTTTGCTATTGATTTGATACATGCATATACCAGTGTGTCTTACCTGTGTATTGTAAATGGCGATTCGGAAGATCATGTCGTGTACAAATGGAATGCCTTTACTAGTTCATTTGAATATTTTTTCAGTTCATCCTGTGTTCTTCAGTGAAACCTGATTTCACAAACACGAAAATGACACATTCCTGGGAGAGAAACAGTTCAGATAATCATCTAAAATATACCACTACTCCAGCTTTTCAGAAGACTTGAAATACTCTTCCCTATTCACACGTAGTTGTTTTTCTTTATCCCCTCTGACCAATACACTGATACACCGGCCATGTCCTGGTTTTTAGGACACTTAAAACACACCGAGCTTACTTGGTGTATTAAAAAAAAACTTGTTCTAAAAACTTTACTTATCAATTTTCGAACCAATCTATAACAAGACATGAATACTTTATAACAGACTGCGTTTTGTATCCCAATCACTTCTCCTGAAGAAGCAGGGATGAACCGATAAAACGTCAAAATAAACTAGAGAAATCTCATTTGTACACGTAACAGTCATCTGAATTAGTATTCCACTGTGATATTACCGGATAAATTACAATTGACATTAATGCACTGATCATGCATACACACAGCGGTTACACACACACATACACACACACACACATACATACATATATATATATATATATATATATATATATATATATATATATATATATATATATATATATATATATATATGTATATATATAATCCCTGTCCGTGTAAGTATGTGATCAGTGGATATATATGATATCGTGGAATCCAAAGTAGCCTGTTCTATGATTTTATAGTTTTATTTGCCATCATTTTTCCTCTAATTTAATGTTTCTGTCCTGTTTTGGCTTTTTGAGGCAAAGGATACAATCTATTTCATATCTGAATTAGGACGTTACCGTGGTGATGTCTATTTTTCTGAGTTGAAAACTTTCCTCTAATTCTACTTATATATCTCTCTTCTTTTCTTTTCGTTTAGTTGTTAGTCTCTATCTATCTATCTATCTATCTATCTATCTTTTTCTCTCCCTCTCTCCCTCTCTCATATATATATATATATATATATATATATATATATATGTGTGTGTGTGTGTGTGTGTGTGTGAGTGTGTGTGTGTGTGTGTGTGTGCGTGTTGACCCAACCTTGTGTCTGTCAGGATAGATACAAAAGTGTCCGTAGAAAAAAAAAATTCTGATACGTCTGTGCTTATCCCCTACTGTCAGTATTTCCGTGTTATCTTTTTGAATATCTCTTGTGGGAAGCTTGAATCGAAAGGCACACAAATACTACTCGCTCCAATGTTTGGCGGAGAGTAATTCATGGCAAATTCTATAACTTTGCAAAGCAAATAAAAAGTAAAAAAAAGTATAGCAAGCTAAATCAAAAAATATGGGAAGTAAAAAAAAAAATAAGGTAAGCAAATTCTTAATAAAGTGGCAAGCTGATAAAAAAGACAGGCCAACTGAATCGATGAACATGAGTAATCACATAAATGCAATTACTGTCAAGTTTCCTGAAAAAAGTAATTAATCAGACTTCTAACATGGAACTGAAAATGAATTATCATTTAAACAAATATATTTCGAGATAAATTTCAACTAATTTCACTCTGAAAAATAACATTCGCAGTTACCGTAGCAGTCACTGTATATATCTGATTACTCACGTTCATGGGTTCAGTGGGCTTGTCTTTTTCAATCTGCCAGACTCATCTTTCAACTTTCAAGTTCAGCCATGTATCAAAAATATTACTTTCTCAATAGATAATTTTGAAAAGGTTTTATGAACAAAGTAGATCATTAGAATTTTTTGAATTTGATTATTTACATTAATCAAAATGAACAATGCTCAACACATTAATCATATAATATTGAGCAGTATACGTGCACACACGTGTGTGTGAGTGTGTGTAATGAAATAAAGGATTCACTACAAAAACACGTTAATGTTTCTGCCTTGTTTTGGTTTCTACAGGCAAATGATTCAATTTATTTCACATCTGTATTTAGGACGTCACCGTGGTGAAGTTTATTTTTTTTGAGTGGGAAACCTTCCTCTCATTATACTTATATATCTTTGTTCCTTTCCTTGTTTAGTTGTTGGTATCTATCTATCTATCTATCTATCTATCTATCACTCTCTTTCTCTCTCTCTCTCTCTCTCTCTCTCTCTCTCTCTCTCTCTATATATATATATATATATATATATATATATATATATATATATATATATATCACATCATCATCATCAGTCTTTCAACGTCCATCGTTGGACATAGACCATCCTCAGGATTTGCCACACTTCTCTATCATGAGTGTCGCGGAGCCAGTACTTTCTGAATTTGTCTAGCTCGTCTCTCCTCTAATATTCTGTCGGCCTCAGTTGCACATGTGATCTCAGGGGACCCATGTCGTGAGTCGTGATGTTCATCAGGTGTCCGCTATTCTTGCAACATGACCAGCCAACTGCCATTTTAGTTCTTTTAATGGATTCTGTGATGTGTCTGACTCTTGTCTCTTCTCAGATGCACTGTGCTGTCTTGTGGTCTCTGTATGTGAGGCTCAGCGTAATTCTTTCATGTGCACGTTGCATGGTTCTCGATTTGCAGATCTGTTTCTTGGTTAGGTTCCATGTTTCAGCTCCATAAGTGACTATTGGGAGGATGCATTGGTTATTCACCCTTCTTTTTAGGATTAATGGGATCTTCTGATTTTTGAAGGTTGAGTTTGCTCTACTAAAGGCTTGCCATCCTATTGTGATTCTTCGCTTGATCTCTCCTTCTTTTGAGGGTCTCATGGAGATTCGTTGTCCTAGGTAGATGTAGCGATTTATATATATATATATATATATATATATATATATATATATATACATATATATATATATATATATATATATACATATATATATATATATATATATATATATATATATATATATATATATATATATATATATATATATATATACATATATATATATATATATATATATATATACATATATATATATATATATATATATATATATATATATATATATATATATATATATATATATATAATTGTAATCTAATTCTAAATTGAAAATTAACACATCATGATACTAACTTTTTCTTACACAAGTTTGGCTGCTCTAAGGTTGAATTCCCATACCTCATTAAAATATAAAAAGTAAACAAACAGAATTCATTTCTCCAGATAATATTAATCCCAAACTATGAGTCTCATTTCATCTCGTTTATTAGTATTCCCCCTTTAAATGGGATTTGCTAATACCAGCAGAACTTGAGTTGGGCTTTAAAAGTCGGGGTGAATTCGTCATCAGTTTTTGTGTAAGTCACCGTATATGCTGAAATAGAATAGATATGATTTGTTCCCAGTGGTAATTATTTGGAAATATAGGGAGCATGGTCGGACGAATACTTCAAAATCGCGGATAAATATATACTGCATTTTTTAAAATCCTAATTCAATGCTTTTTTTTTTTGCTTTAATAACATCCATAGTAGCAATGATTTTTTTTGTTTTTACCGAAAATCAATATATATATATATATATATATATATATATATATATATATATATATATATATATATATATATATATATATATATATATATACTTCATGTCAACTCATAGCATTGACTTTATCATTGCAGTTAGACTTGGAATTTACGACATTTGTATATAAGACGTTGGTAAGAAAAGAAATTGAAAAGAAAGAGTGATTCCGTGGCGTCATGTCATGTTTCTGTGGGTTTATTTGTAAAAATTAAATTTCTTTTGTAAACGATATCATTTTTATTTGATAATAAGTTTATATATTTGATCATTTTTTGTTTTCGGTGAAAATTTCCTTCTACTAAGAATGTCATTGAAACAGTTGATATGATAATAGAACTTATGAAAAGATAAATATTTTTCAGAAGGCAGATCTTCGACCGTAATTTTCAGGTATTCGTCTGACCATTTTATTCACAATTACAAATAAGTTTCAATTTTCAGCAGTCGTCAGAAATTTATTTGTATTGGATCCAACTGGGAGCAGGACATTTTATGTAATTTCTCTGCCTTCGATGCCAGTGACAGATTAACCATTCGGCTGAGTAGACCTTTCCTTTTTTGCTTGCTCTCAATCCTAGAGGCATATTAACCATTAGGCTGAGAAGGCCATTTCCTTCTATCTTAAAATTCTTACTATTGAAATAATGATAAATGACAATGGCCAGAAGAAAAACGAATGACGTCATGCACGAATAAATTTGACAGTGACATACGCAAAAACTGATGAGGGATTCATCCAAATTTTTAAAGCCTAACCCTAGTTGCCTTATCCTGCAAAATTTAGCGAAGTCTTTTGACAGAATCTATCTATAAAGGAGTTGAAATGAGACACGTAGTTTTGGAGAATTCTGTTTTGTTTACTTTTAAGATTTCAATGTAGCAGAGAAATTTCACCCTGGCGCAGCCAAGCTTGTTATCAGATAAAAAAATCTTTCAAAACAGAAAAAAATGTTTTTTCAGAGCAGAAATAATGCTTTCCAGAACAGAAATAATATCTTTCAGAACAGAGATAATATCTATTAGAACAGAAATTATATTTTTTAGAACAGAAATGATATCTCTCAGAACAGAAATAATATTTTTCAGAACAGAAATGATATTTCTCAGAACAGAAATAATATTTTTCAGAACAGAAATGATAACTTTCAGAATACGAATGATATTCATCAGAACAAAGAAAATACCGAGACGGAAACGCAAGTTATCATGACATGGCGTCAAAGAATCTTTCTTTTTACTCTCTCTCTCTCTCTCTCTCTCTCTCTCTCTCTCTCTCTCTCTCTCTCTCTGTGACTAATTGCAATGATAAAGTTAACCAGAAGTTTGACAATGAGTGATAGAATTCAACCTCAAGAATTTTTGAATAACGTCATGAGAATGACAAAATAATGATACTTTCGAACTGAATTAAAAACGTTAAATAATTTAAGAATAATGTTGTCACTCTTTTGACTATATCGCTTTGTCATTCTTTCCATGCACAAAATCCAAGTAGTAAAATGCATTATCTAAAGGTAACTTCAAAAGAAATTAGATCTAAACTTGAAATAATCTACCACTCTTGACATTAGGTTGAAGCATATATATATATATATATATATATATATATATATATATATATATCTGATTTAGTTAGCACTAATTCAATGACAGAATAATCTATGTCGTGTTTAGTATGAATGAATAAGCTTGAAAAGTAGGAATTTTGGATGAATGTGGAGGATGTTGCAAAATCCATAACCTACTTCTTCAAGAATAGACACAGTCAGCTAAGAGATGTTTCTTTCCGTCTTACCTGCTTTCTCTATTTCTTTATTTATTATTTCCCTTTGTTTCTCTCTTACTCCCACCCACCTTTCGTTTCTTCTTTTCATTTTTCACCCTTCCGTCTTCTTTTTTTGTCGTTCATACCCTTCTTTTTTGTTATACTCTAGTCCAAGTTGGAGTTGACTTCGTTTTACCCATCGTAACAAAAACAAATAGAACAATCCTCATCAAATTAAAGGGAGTAAACTCTCCAGTGTCTGTCAGTCAAGCCACGTTAAACCAAACATATATAAAATTAATATTTGCCTTCCGTGATTTGAAATAACGACCATATGATTATAAGGTGGCTCTGTTACTTACGGAGCTTAACTGACAAATCTCATACACCAACGAATTAGTTTATCATGTATACTATACACAGACTGCAGTAATCGTCTCAAGTGGAAATAGAAGTGGATTTTGATCCTGCTGCAGACAGGCATTTTCTAACTATCTTCCAATCTCCCCTACAGACTTCCTTCCTTTTTCTATTTGCCTGTCTATTATCTTTTTCTTTGTTCCTTCCTTTCTTTAATTCCATTCTTTTCTTCTTTTTATTTCATTTCTATCTTTCTCACAACCCTGCTTTCTTCTTTCCTTTCTCTCCTTTTTTCTTCCTTCCTTACCCCTTTTTTTCTGTCATTCTTCCTTCTTCCTAAGCTTCTTTTGTTACCGCCATCTTCTTTCCTTACCACCATCTTCTTTCCTTACCGCCATCTTCTTTCATTACCGCCATCTTCTTTCCTTACCGCCATCTTCTTTCATTACAATACTTTATTCGTCTGTTGTATAGACCATTCTATGATTAGGCGTCAATCTATTCATGAAATTTTAGTACTTGAGAAACTATTCTGCTAAATAAAAGGCTTCAGCAGGTTGTGATAAGCCAATTCGGTGCAGAATTATAGACATTTCTCTCTTTATACAAGTCTTTGCTGATCTGCCTTCGTTAGTCCTGCATCAGAGGATCAAAATTGTCTATTCAAAATTGCGTCTGCGTGAATCAAATCAGCAAGTTTCATATATTAAGCCAGAGTGGTAACTCCAATACACGTGGGAAATTTTATTCTCACTTGCGAACTGTCAAAAGATTTAAATAGTATTTTTATTGTTTTTTTCATGAATGATAGAGATGAATTCAATACGATGTCTTAAACTAATTTGCAGTTCTTTATTATCGTGTCCGCAGCTCTGTTTGGGGGTCAAAAACTGCCTCATGAGTGTGTTTGCGAATCGAGGAATTTTGTCTGACATTAAGTGATTTTGAAATCGCCAGTTCGAACTACGGGTTATATTCATTTTCAATTTGCTTCTTTTTTTTGTTTTTGAATTTTAAAAGTTAAATTGCACAAAAGATGCACATATGATGTGGTGAATTTGGGTATGTATACATCAAACCACTGGCATACCGATGGGGTGGAAAGCCGACCCGCCCTGGGTGACACCATCATGATTGTCTAATTTTTCTTAAAAATTATTCATCAATAAAAGTATTTGTTAGTTTAATAAATTAAAATTTACTTACTTAGCCTTTTTCAATCTAAAGGGATGTGCTATAATATGCTTTGTCCTCCATGGACCTTGAATTTAAGGTTTTGGGAATCTCTCAAAACTTTTACACGGGGCCATATAGGTACTTTGCCAACCAAAGTCCCGATGAGAAAAAAGTGACACGCTTGGAAGTGGAAGGCGTTCGATAAATAAGATGTCCGTTCGTTTTTTACTGTATTTAATGCCGTTCAGTAGATCAGTCGGTGGTTCAGTCGCACCTCATTCTATATTCGACCTCACCTTACATTGTTCAATGAATTATAAGAATTTCATTGCAAGATCTTACTTTTGCGATTCAGCCTTTTGCGTCCTTTAGTTCAAGATCAAGACGTCAACAAAACAACATTAACTTCCTGTTTTCAACTTCAAATGTTATCATAGTCGTATTCAAATTGTTTTTTTTTTTCATGGATTTTAATTTCATGTAATTAATCTCCTTTTTTTTTTCAATTGACAAAGATAAAACAAACCTTATATTTTGTTAACATTATAATTTACATGAGGAACATACAAAATTACAAAAATATTTTGTACAAAATTTGATAATAATTATAAAAATGAGTCATTTAAAAAGTAATAAAAAATTTTAATGAGTAGAGATCATTTCGGGGAAATCAAATTATAGATTTTTTTTTTAGCACGTGTGTGGTGAACTTCGAAATCTTAAATGGGGAATCTCATGGTTCAAAGCAGGTATCGACTTGACATCTTTTTTTAACGTCTAGCGGCAAAATGTGAATATCTTCTTTGAGGTTAAAATTTTGGTTATAGTTGGAAGAATACAGGATGAAGTTGGTCCTAAAAAATTATAAACAATTTCTCCTACAAATTAATGACTTTATGCATAATTTTACTAAAGTTCCGACATTTTTGAAATGTTGGTTGGTGTGTCAATACAGATAAGTAACTTGATATTTAAGAAAGTTTGCAAAATAGGATTTAACTCAGAAAACTTAGTTGATTTAATCATTAATTGACTGGCTCAGGCAAAAATATCGCTTACTTTCTGGAAATATAGTGAAAAATGCATTAATTTACCAGGTGTTGTCTTAACGGTTCAAAGGTCATCCTTAATTTCACGTTAACTATTGTAATTCAAACCTCACGATTCCACAGGGCACGCTGGGTAATGGCTGGCCACAGATGAATATGGATGACTTGTATAGGCAAATATAGAACGATGAACAAGTGTTGAACAAGGTACCAAGCAGAGAAAAATATTCATCAGATAAAGGAAGATTATCTCTTTTTGCCTGGTAGCCACAAGGCATAGACAGATAGAGAGTTACTGGCTACCGTATTCAAATAATGGTAATATCTGTAATTAAAACAAAAATAATCTAAGTTGTAAAGAATAGAATTCGTGAAACTCTACATTTATCGAGTAGTGGCGCCCTATTCATTCTCATATTGAAATATAATAATCTCTGCAGTTTTAAGAATAATGATAACTCAATGACAAATTAGTAAATGACCATGATGAAAGAAATTCAGCATTTTTTTACACAAAAATTCACATTGTAGTATGAAGTAAAAAAAAAAATTCTAGACAATTATTTTTTTTTCTTTTGGGGGCATCTGTTGTTGTTTTGTTTTGTTTTTTTGTTTTGTTTTTTTGTTTTGTTTTTTGTTTTTTCAATTCAGAGCTTATTTCAAGATGAAAGCAGGTTTGAATGAAACTCCGACGTATTTACTTTTTCTCTAATAGTATCTTCACAAGGGTGTAATATTGAAGAATTGGCACTATCATTAGCAAACTTGTCATAACACAGAAATAGGGAGAGGGGTGAAAAAATCCATGAAATTATCGTACACAATACCATTATCAGTAAAATATCCATTAAAAAATGAATATATCCCCAAATCTTCATTGAACTTAACAGAATTTCATGGTAATGTGTATAGATTTCCAAAAATCGGGCTGGAATTTGAACGTGCTATTCCTTCTACTCCATATAGGTCACAACAAGTTTTCAAGCCCTATTATCTCCACTTTGATATTGTCTACAGAAAATAAAATTGCTGATAATTTTCTTCCATTCTTTTATAGATGAACACAATGATTACAATTGATAGATTTTAAGTTACAGACGTTTTAATCGACACTTAGTTCTCGGTTCTGAATCCAATTCATAACGACTTATTGGTATTAATGGCATTAATGGTATGCTTTGTTGACATGAGAAGAAAATATATTACACTTTGATCTCCGATCAGAAGGCTGGAACATAAAACTAGCATAATGCTAAGTTGGTAATGGTCTACGGGTTCACTTCATTTATCGAACTTTGTTAGATAAGTTCATTATAGCTTATGTACTTGTTAAAACGAAAATTCGTTATATCGATGGTCATTACAGCGAGGGTTCACTATCAACCTGAAAAAATATGGTACCAAAAATCACACAAAGATACTTATTGCTCAATCATCATCATCCTTATGAACCTCTTTCGTTGAACATAGACCTTTGCACCTGATCACTTGTGGTCAATGTTGAGGGTCGTGATGTTCATTGGTTGTCTGATATTCTTGCAACGTGTCCAGCCCATTTCCACTTGAGTTGTTATGTCTCTTCACTGATATACTGTGCTGTCTTATGATCTCTTCATATGAGGTTGAGTATGACTCTCTCATGTGCACGTTGCATGGGTTTCAATTTGAGTATCAATCTTTTGGTTAGGTTCCATGTTTTAGCTCCATAGGGGGCTATCGGCAGGATACATTGGTTGTATACCCTTCTTTTTGCGGCTAGAGGGATTTTTTGTTCTTGAAAGTCGAGCTTGCTCTACTGAAAGCTTTTCAACCTAGAAGATCATCTCAAGGCAGGCTGTGAAGAGTTTGAGTGAGCTTGTGTCACCTTGTCTCACCCCTTTTCCTAGTTGGAAGAACTAAGAGTCTTTATGAAGTTTGATGAAGTAACTGCTGTATCGGTAGATATGTTGTAGCATTCTGACATAAGTGGGGTCTACATTTATATCCATTGAATCGAAGGCGTTTTGAAAGTCAACAAATACTGCAGTTAGTGGCATACTATATTCTGCTGCTTGCTCATTCAATTGGTTTACTGGATGGAGATAGTCGATGGTTGAATAGCTTTTTCTGAAGCCAACTTCAATCTTAAGCTAGTTCACAGATGCAGTTAAGTAGATTTATAAGGCTGTTGAGGTCTTTTGGGTTTTCTCTTTTAAATAACAGCATTAAAATTGCGGTGTTTTACTTTTATGGGATATCACTCTGTTTGAACCATAAGTTGAATTGGATAGCTCCTTGTCGAATAAAGATCTCCGTGAAATCCCTGGGCACGTTCGACAATTTGGCCCCTACCTGTTGTCAATTGTCCGTTTGCTCCGAGTGGTCAAAACTAATATTAAATTCATAATTAATTGTTCTCTCCTATTCAGAATGTTTATCTCTCTCTGGAAAACTGTTAAACATTATATTGTCTACCAGCTTTTGCAACTGCGAAATGGTAATTATTACTGGGTGATAAGAATACAGCGTCCATAAAATTTGTGGACATGGATTAAGGTTTGCAGGTTTAGTATTTAATGAAAAGTAAATATCTCATGCTTGCTACTTTGAAAAGAAAATCTGCACGAATCACAAAATAATTCATAGTAATTCAATAGAAAGAAGATACCAAAAATGTCTTCGTACTTTTTGAGGTGCGCAGAAAACTTGTTGATATGAGACTATTACATTCAATACTCTGTACTTACTAGAAAATTTACATCGTACAATATATAACCAAAAATAGGGTTCTTGGAGTAACAATTTTGAAATTTAGGGATGGATGTATCCGTGATCTTTTTTTTAGTAACGTATTGAAAAAAAGAAAAGAAAAACTCCCGCTATTAGTAAAAGTGTGTTTTCTTGTCATATAATATTTAACCCCCTACGAAGAAGTTTTACTTTGTGGGAGCATGGATGAACCCCCCCCCCCCGATCGTTTGCAAAAAAGCAATTTGATGTATTTTTCTAGGTACGTATACCGAAAAGATTACCAAAATTGTAGATATCCTGGGAAGAGGGTAAGTTCTGGAAGGAGGCAACAGCTTCATCAGTGTTGCTAAACTAGTGCATAAGGCACAAGTTTTATGTCACCTCGAATATTCATTATCTAGCACTACTTTTCAGCCATTTTAGCCAGTATGTGTTCTATATGGCCATTTTTGCCAAATCTCGACATTTTCAAGTATAAGAATAGCCATAAAAAGGCTAACAGTGTTCTTAACGCGTTTCGGCGTTCTTGCCACTTTTTGAGGTCAAATTAGTGCAAAAAGGTTATTTGAGTTGGCAACACTGGGGGCAACACCCTGAGTTACCGCCCCGGGCGACATCAACCCTAAGAACACCACAGGGTGTATAGAAGACAAATAGAGCAAAGGGAGGCAATTCACAGGATTTGAGCCGATAGATGACGGAAAGAATATTGGAAAGTTTGGATAAACAGGAATTGTAGAGGGTGACAAACAAAAGAAGACTGTGGAGAGCCATGCTTGCTCACACCCTGAAGGGGTATGGCACATAAAGAAAGAGACAACACCTAAAAGTCAAACCCTGCCTTATTGGGAGTATTTGCCTACCAAGAAGTTCTATGTATCATAAGCTGATTTCAAAAACGTCATTTCAACTACAGGCTATAAAAATATAATTACATTTTATTTTAAAGTGGTTGTTTTTGTAATTGTTGAAACCTTAGGTAAACTCTGATTTACTCTGGTAATTACATTCTGAGACAACATATTCTTGTTACAGGGAACGAATAAAGCGATACAAATAAACCCAGTGAATACCAATTTCAATACAATAGAAAGCTGGAACGAGCTTTCTAACCATCGCCTCAGATTAGGTGTATAAGCAAGATAATAATAGACTCGATCACAACAGTAAGAATCACGCAGCCTGTCCATTCGAGCAACACATATGACATTAATGATGTTTGGGGTGAAACAGTCGCCAAAACGTTGTGTTCTAGAAATAGACTGAGATGAGGAAAAGAAAAAAAATATTTATCGTGATAATCCCTCATCTAAAGAATTAAGACGGATAAATCGAATAATAAATTTTGTTAGAATTGAAAATTCAATCATTGCTGTAGTTCAACGGTGTTTGCAGTCTTGGGAACATAGTCGAAGTTGATCCTGGTCATTAGCCAGATGGATGATTGTCTTGAAATATTAGGTGTCGTATGTAGTTATACGACTAAAACGCGTTGGATACACAGGTTCTTGTAAGATCACAGGAGCTAAGTGACATCAAACCTGGTCATTACGCATCAAGGTGATCGTCCGAAATTGCAGGTTGCCGTACACAGCAACAAGATTGTTCTGGGGATGTTTCTGCCTATGCGCTGCTACCAATTAACGAAACATCTTGCCAAGCAGGCGTTGCTTGTGTGTTTCAAGCACGAACTATTCCATGATGATCACACCAAGAAGCCGCCATTCTCGTATCGATTGCCAGCGACATGAGATCGCATCATATTCATCATTCTTTTATCGTCCGTCGTTGGACATGGTCCTTCCCCGGGATTCGTCTGACTTCTCTAGCATGATTCTTCCAAGTGCAGTTTGCATAGTCTTCAGGTGGAGAGTCAGTCGCTTGGTTCGGTTCCATGTTGCAGCTGCATAGGTGACTATCGGGAGGATGCATTGATTGTATACCCTTCTCTTTTTTCTTAGGACTAATGGGATTTTCTTGTTCTTGAAAGTTGAACTAGCTCTCCTGAAAGCTTGCCATCCCAGAGTGATTTTTCGCTTGATTTCTTTTTTTGAGGATTCCATGGAGATATGTTGTCCTACGTAAATGTAGTGGTCTTCTTTCTCGAGCCTTGCGTTTCCGATTTTAATTGTTGTGTCTTTGTCATCAACAAGTTTGTTGCACATGACTTTTGTTTTGTTGAAGTTCATTTAAAGGCCAACTTTTTTTATTCTATTCGTTCCTTTAGTCAAGTTGGATGCCCTGGAGGGTTTTTACAAACTGGTGACGTCACCAGCAAATCTGAGATTGTTTAGGTATTTGCCCTTCTACTCTGATTCCTATGTCTGTCTAAGTTTCAAAAGATCATTTTGAGGCAGGCTGTGAAGAATTTGTACAGTGGTAGTATCAACGAATTTTGAAATTTTCCCTGGGTAGAAGATCTTCGTGAAGTCAATAAATGCTACAGCGAGTGGTATTTTATATACTGCTTTCTCTCTTAGTTGATCTATCCAATGAAGATCGTCAATGGTTGAGTAGCTGCTCCTAAAGCCAGCTTATTCCCGTGGTAGGTTTTCGTCTAGTATTTTGGTGATTGGTTTGTGATAATTTTGGTTAAATGTTTGTAGATGCAGTTCAGGTCTGTAGTTGTTGAGACCTTTCCTTTTTTACGTAACAGATGTTTTCAACTAAACGGATGATATTCATCTGAACATCCTGATTCTCTACAATTAACTACACCACTGTCATAAATGACCTTATTATCACTTATTATCTGTTTTCTTTTTTTTCCATCGGTGGTGTGGAGTGGCAAGGTGGTTACGGCACGGAGAACTGAAGCGGTGGACCGAGTTCAAGTTTTGGCCAATGCAGCTGGTGTTCATTTTGCACCAAAGGCACGGACCCATCCAAGCTATGGGTGAAGCGCAGGGCAGTTGGAACCCTTCAGTCCTGTGACACAGTCAAACAAAGAAATTACTCAGGAAGATTACTGATTTGCAAATTGAAAGAAATGTATATAAAGTTTTCAGTTCTTATGTATGAAATGTCAATTTTTGAATTAAAAGAAGTTTCTATTCCAGATTTTTTCTTTCCATCTTATTATATGAATTAGCCCCTAATTATGTTGATAATCTAATAATACAAACTCATAATTATCGGACAGTCATGATTTTTACATGTATGAAAGATAAATACGTGGAAATTTGATCTGCTCTTTTTTCTTCAATTGGTCCCAAGAGTTCTGCAAAAAAGCCTTACAAATAAAAAAAAATATGTAACAAAAGCATGGAGACATACTATCCTTCTTCTTTAGCAAATTTTTGTTTTATTTTGAGATTATTTAATTTACCGCTATTTTCAGTAAAAATCATAAATATATATCAGCACAAAAAATTATAGAGAGATGTTTTCGGTAATTTGAAAATTTTCGAATTTGGGGGGAAAAAACCCCCAACATTCAGACACGATTGATATTTACAAAATACAATAAAACAACGAAGAATGAATTTTGAATGTTTTCCAAAGATCTCAAAATCGAGGGAGATAAAAACTATCGACTCATATTTTTTTTATTTTCTGCTCTTACTTTCGTCTGAAGTTCTGGAATGTTTTGTTCTGATACTATTCAGCAATATCAAAATTCACTAAATGGAATCCTGGGGACTAATGACTGTTCCAAATATTGGAAAATCTACAGGTAGACGGTCCACACTCTGCGACACTATATTTACTCATTAACTGCAATATTTCAATTTCAATGAATTTTCCAGACGTGAACAAATAGAGTTTACGTTTATTTCTTAAGATTTGATTAAAAAAGTAATCTTTGACTTCAAGATTTTTTTCCTTTCTAGCAAAACAAAAAATAACCCCAGAACAACATTTTTTAAATTGGAAATACATTTTCAAAAAAAAGTATCGCAGATTTTTTTAAAGATGTTCAATAAAATGCGTGCACATTCCCATTTACTTGCAGTTAGGGGGAACCCCTGTTGACGATGACTAACATTAAGAAGAGAAATTAGTAGACAATCGAAATGGGTGAAAGGCCCTTACCTTTTTGGTACAGCATATATATATATATATATATATTTTTTTTGGTAAATCAAGATTTTCTCAATTTTCAGATACTGCATCAAACGACTTCTTTCGGAAATTTATCTCCCGATAATGAATCACATCAGATATGCATGGGAAATATTTGATAAGTACTTGTATAAGAATTCAAAAAGCCAGCAACATGTTTGGACTCGTCCGAAATACCATAAAATATATTATATTATTTATTAAGTATTTACCAAGAAAAATTTGTTCTCTTGGAACGGCTGAAAAAGAATCAAAACGTCATTACATACTATAAATGCTCGAATAATGTTAAAGCAAAAGTGTTGGTGTCTATTTCTTGTGTTTCTCTGTATTTGTACGTATGGAAATTCTATTCTAGATTTATATCCCAAAGGTGAGATAGAAATCCAGGAAATAGAAGCAAATACATTTTCCGATGTTTACTTGTTTTTGTGTTAGTTCAAGACTCGGTCTAGCGTTTTAAAATAATGATCATAGAATTATTTTGATCAGTATGTAAAACTAAACACTGTTAAATCATTTCAACAAGCACTTTAGCACGAAATATGTCCTCATCAAAGGTGACCACATTAGCCGAGATTAATGTCCCGTGAAATAGAAATAAAAGCACTTTCATATATTTATTTGTTTTGTTTTTTATTACAAGGATATATATTATTGATGGCCGACCGATTGCATTTGATGTTTATTCAAAACAGAATTAGTTCAATTAGTTAAGCTAAAAACCAGGAGCTAGGTGTGTTGCACAGAAATCTATGTGATCCAACTTAACCAGATCAGCCATTTTGATATCATAACGATACAAATTTCTCAAATCTTATTGCTACGTTACGTTATTCGAAAATGGCATTGCATTTTCAATGAGATAAAAACGAATGTAAATAAAATTAATTTAAATTTTATAAATCAGTGCCATAATCAACATCATTATCGAAAGTGCAGCGTACAAGCAATTTTTTCCATTCTCCAACGATAAGCTTCCGTTGTTATTTTTCGTAATCAACCGAGCCAGTGCACGAGTTGTGTCCAAAGGGAAACTTTAAATTTGTGCTCCTAGTTGTGCCCTAACGACTATCTTTTGTGAATATGCCCCTAGGACCGTTGCGCTCGAGGCGAAAGCTTTGGTTCCCTAAATAGAATACTCAGTCCTGGTGATCGGGACAAATGATAGCCTGAAGGTGTAAGTCCGAGTTAATATGAAAGATGAGGTAAAATTTCTTTACGTAGGTTTTTTTTGTTTTTTGGCGGTGCGATGCGGTGCCTTGCATCGACACCGTTTTTGTTCATCAAAGTGGCAAATTTCTAGTGTAATGCTCCATTGACACGCTTGAGTTGTTGAAGATAATGGTCTGAGGTGATTATTTCACCAGTCACGTTTCACTTGATGAATTTTAGTGTCTTCATATGTTTGACGTAGAATTATAACCACTGACATTTATGTTTGTTGCTAAAGTGTACTTTCAATCTCTTATTATCTTGAACTGAAAGATGAGGAAAAGGGGGGATTACGTTGTTGAGCATTAGTCTATGATAAATGGTTAAACGTTGCACTTGTTCTCTTGTGAAATTTCCATATCCTGTTTCCCTCCTTAACTTCTTTTTCCTATTTCCCTATGCTCGTATATCATGATTTCATGAGTTGTCGGACTATTTTATTCGTTTTTGTTGGGCTTTTTTCAAAAACCTTCTGGCCGTATACATTCCGACCTTTTCGATTGACTGCTGTGTCCTGGAATATCGGATCTAGATCCCCAGGAGCAGGTGCATCACCTCACATACTCGAAACCCGATTTGCAATTCCAGATCATGACATACACCCGTTGAAATCTGGGAGGGTTCACGACTAAAACGCAGTGAAGAAATTAAAGAAAAAAGAACGAGGAAAATAGTTCAAATTGAATACACCGAATGGTTAAGATACAGTGTTTAACAAAATTCAGACAAAAATATTCCTCTATAAATGAGCAGAAAACTCTTTTGAAAACTATTCCCTTGTGTTCTGACTATGATCTGCTTCAATAGATCTCATTAAAATTAATTGTCCAATATGGTTGTCAGTATTCTGAATGGGTCTAAATGAAACACCAACTTTATGGATTTTAGTAGCCACACAAAACAGTCACCAAAAGCATTCTAGAAAAGAGTAAGGACTTAAAACTATCAACAAGGCCCTCAGTACAGGAAAAAGGCAAAAAACAAGGAAATTGAGACCTAACAACAGACAGAAACTGAATTGTCGTAGGTGCTCAAGAATTCAATAAAATACTCTATTCCTCCGAACGAGGGACATAAGACAACAAACAGGATGTACAGGTTATAAGAAACCATTCTGGAGAATTCACAGAAGTTACCCATGGGAGGTGAAGCAAGCCATCAAACAAAGGATGAAAGGAACAACTCCTGGATCAGAAAATATCACCATCAACCTATTCAAAAAAATTCAACAGAAAACTTGTTACCCTATTTAACTTATGCTTACGACAGGGTAAAAGTCTCAGTAGATTGGAACACTGAAACCATCATGCTATTACATAACAAACGGTCAGGAAAAAAACTAATCAACCATTGACCATCTCCATTCAGTAAATCAAATAAAAGAAAAAGGCTGCAGAATAAGAAATGTCAACTTTAAGAAAGTCTTTGACTCAATGGAGCTCCCCAAGTTCATCAATATCATAATACAACAATGCGTAGACTAAGTATATATCTGTCTTGCAATATATATACCGACACAGTAGTTTATTCATTAGGCTACATAAAGACTCTGAGCCTTTTCAGCTCGAAAAGAGAGTAAGACAAGGATGATATCAGTTCAACCAAACTCATTACAATCAGCCTTGAGATAATCTTCCGATTACTAGACTGGGAAAATGAATTGATCTTCGATTAACTGACAACATCGTTCTTTTTGCAAAAACAACATTCATGTTCTCCAAGTAATACTACACAAGCTGAAGAGAGCAAGAAAGTTGGGATACGCTTAAACTTCAGTAAAACAAATGTCATATACAACAAAGACACAAAATCCCAATTGAAAATGCAGACCTGAAAAAATTAGACCACTGCATCTGTCAAGGATAACGAATCACGGTGGAATGCTCTAAAAAAGAGAAATCATGAGGAATCAGGGTGGCAAGCTCAACCTTAAAGAATAAGAAATTCCCATTAGTTTTAAAAAGAAAAGTCTACGACCAATGCATCTTCCCGATGATCATATATGGAGCTTAAACGTGGAACCTGACCGAAAGATTGACCTAGAGATTGAGAAACATGCAATGTGTGCAAGAGAGAATCATGGTCAACATCACATGGAGAGATAACAAAACAGGGTAGTATGTTTGAGAAACAACAGGAGTTAGTGATATCATAGAATCCTTTAGAAAACTCAAATGGCGATGGGCTGGTCAAGACAACCTAAGCACATCACGACTCACAGCATTGATCCCTAGAGATCATATTCAACGCTTTGCCCGGCAGAATATATGATGGCGTAACGAATTAGACAAATTCAGAAAGTATTGGCACAGCGACATCCATGATCGAGAGATGCAGCGAATTTTGGAGAAGGTCTATATCCAACGACGGACGATGAAAGGCTGCTGCTGATGACGACTGTGACGTCAGACTAGTTATCTGTCCTCCTTGGGGAAGTGATCTCTGTTCTTGATCAGATTCTACAGCATCGGTCTCTATATTGTTAGAGATCGATTTTTCTTCAGTTCACCGTATGTAACGTTCGTAAATAGGTTTGTCAGCTTATTGAAGTACTCACAGGTAAGTCGAAATAGTAACAACCAGGAAGAGAATGTAAGTTCAAAAGAATCGTTGTACAATTATAGCAACGCCTCGCGTGAAAAAGATTGAGATGAAAACAACCGAATCGTAGGTATTAGTCTAGAGGAATTGGTGTACGAAAATGAAGATGCCTTGTCTCAAAGAAGCGCTGAGATAAAGACAACTGAGATGAAGGTGAATCAGAATCATAACAATAGTAATACTTCATCTCAAAAATACATTGCCGAAATTCTCGTTACAAATACGCGAGACCTTTTTTTGTTCTAACGAATAAATACGTTTATACTAAAAAATGATTATTTTTAGACTTTTTATAATCATAAATATATATATATATATATATATATATATATATTGTAAACAACAAGAAATGCGTTCCTAAAACGAAATTTATTTTTCTATCAGCTTCTTCCAAGTATTCGTATATATATATATATATATATATATATATATATATATATATATATATATATATATATATATATATATATATATTTATATATATATATATAAAACAAATATAACCCCTTCTGACTTAAGATCATTACTGGTACTTTTGTATTATATGTATTCAAATCAACAAATAAGCTTATATTCAGTGATGATGAGCTGTAAGAACGCATAGGATTCCTTGCTTTGTTTTGGAAGGGGAACGGCGTTACCTGACTATTTGAATACAGCAAAACTTCTCATTTTTGTTCATCGTTTTGTTAAGCTGTATAATCCAATTCAAAGCCCCCTCAAAATATGCTTACCGAAAGAAAGCGCGAAATATCCAACTGGAGGGGCTTGCCTCACTAATCGGATCGCTGCGCTCAATAGAGTGGGCAATTGTGCGGTCAAATGAAGTCGAACTATGTAATCAGGATGCATGATTCATGCATCCGTACAATTACGTGGTTCTAACCCTGATGCGTATAAAAAGCGATCAGCTAGCCACACGAGTTAGCATAGGCTAGAGGATTCCGTTTCCACTCAGATCCTTCCACTCTTCCGTGCAATCAGACGGGATCAGAATAAATGGATTCTTTATTCAGCTGATCTTTGGTTCAACCCAATATTGTTTCACCTGTGAACTTTTCATCGAAGTGAAAAATCCCAATCAAAGTGAAGTCCAAGTGGTGTATTTTAACCAGTGGTTCTCAAACTTTGTTGTACGACGGCAAACTAAGGCATGTTGTAATATGGATGAAGTGAATCGGAAAAAAAAACATTCTAGTGATCAATGAACGAATCTTTTTATATCAGCAGCGTACTGATAATTGTACTGATCAATCCATTTTTTTTCTTCCATCTGTCGCTAAAAAAAAATCAGATCTCATAAAATCTAGTGATCGAACCCGTAAATCGGAATGTGAAAGCAGAACAGACATAACACCCACAGCTCGAGATACATTTTCACGTATTTGTGGTATTTTACACGGCACAAGCGAAGAATCACACTTGGATGGCAAGCCTTTGGCAGAGCTAGCTCAACCTTCAAAAATTATAAGATCCCATTAATCCTAAGAAGGAGTGAGTATAACCAATGCATCCTCCCAATAGTCACTTATGGAGCTGAAACATGGAACTTAACCAAGAGACAGACTCGTAAATTGAGAACCATGCAACGTGCACATGAAAGAATAATGCTGGGCCTCACATGGAGAGACCACAAAACAGCACAGTACATCCGGGAAAAGACAACATCATAAAATCCATTAAAAATCTCAAATGGCGGTGGGCTGGCCATGTTGCAAGAATGGCAGACAATCGATGGACATCACGACTCACAACATGGATCCCCCGAGTCCACATGCGCAACCGAGGCTGGCAAAATGTTAGATGGAGGGACGAGCTGGACAAGTTCAAGAAGTGGCTCCGTGACGCCCATGATAGGGAAGTGTGGCAAATCCAGGGGAAGGTCTATGTCCAACGACGGACGCTAAAAGACTGATGATGATGATGATGATGACACGGCATATTCAGAAGATAACAGCGACAAAGTTCGAAAAACCATTGCCTTCGACAAAACTATCTCTACAGCGACCAGGAAAAAATGAAGAAGTACTCCATCACATTGATGTTGTTATAGAAAAAAAAACTTTTCTCATCACATTGAATTTCAGTATGAAAGTTCACTCCTCTAAACTCTGACCTACATCAGTAAATGATTTCGTTTTACACACCATATTCTTCAAATTTCTATTCAGCTACGTTTGGCGATTCATCGATCTTTCAATGATATTTCATCGATCAGGCAAATCCAATTTTGTGCTGTCCTGGAGTGTACTGTCCGTTCTTTACTCGTGTCCATCTTCACTGGTCAACAGAATATGCATGGTCGTGCCCCTGTCCATTCCGTACAACAATGAAAACAGACCCACCATACTTGCGGGTCAGGTTAATGTGTGAGCTGCCTGCGGAGTCAGTCATTTGGATAATGGCTGCCAAGACACCCCGCTGTCACGTCATTGGTGCTATGGCGTTCGGGTCAGTGGTGCATGTGCGTGTGTGACAGAGCGTCCCTTGAGGTTTTGCCCAATTTGAGTTTGCTTAAGTTAGTTAAACAAAACAGATGAAACGGTGTTTTCATGATTGAATGACCCCGCATGGGTATTTGGGTTTGTAATCGGCGCTTGATGGACATTGAAATGAAGTTCAGTGAGTAGTTTTGTATTTTTATAAAAGTGGTACTTTCAGATAAATACGTGTCTTTTTTGGAATATACCAACATATATATATATATATATATATATATATATATATATATATATATATATATATATATATATATATATATAAAGTAGAATGTGGATTCGCTACACAAACTAGCTCATATTTCTGCCTGATGAGGCCCAAAGAGGGCAGAAATCCACATTCTGCTATTTCTTTCCAGCTCTACCCCAAAACAAGTAAATTTCATGAGTAAAAAGTTGTATGTATAGAGCACTCTATGAAATAAATCCATTACATTTTAGAAGGGGTTTTATATGATTGATATATTAGTATGTTATGCTATACTGCTGGCCTGATTTGCACTACATACACTACATATATATATATATATATAGAGAGAGAGAGAGAGAGAGAGAGAGAGACATATTGAGACACAGAGACAGAGACAAAGATTTATAACTTTATCGGTACTGAGCAGTTTCACACCATTGTGATCATCTTGCAATTGTTACTGAGCAGAGGGATTAAATACCTCTTTAAAATTTGTGACATGGGAAATGGTTTTGAAGGCGACAAGCACCCGAGGTGTTGTCATTCACTTCCCCAGTTACTGATCTTGGTTGGCTAGCTGATTCAATTTTGTCTGCTGTTAATCTACTAGCGGCACTTCCATAGATATTAAAACTAATCAGCTTGACCATAATGAAATGATAACGAAAATTAAAGGATATGTTAATGAGAGTATGAAAAATAATAAATAAATATTGTATATTAAATCAAATATATTTGTTTTACTGTTAGGGGAATTAGGTAACCAGTATAGATTGATATAGTCTTTGTCAGTGTGAGAGATCATTGTATTGACTGGGACCAGGAAAAAGGGAAAACATTCGTCTCTGGTCTATTTGTTTGATTGATGGGTTGTTGGCGGATTGGGAGATCGAAAACGGAATGCAAAGTAACAAATGTTCTAAGTGTATAATGGAAAAGCCCATTCAGGTGTTACAAACGGCTAAAAAGCGGTTTAGTTTCGTTTTAATAATTGAATGAAGATAATATATCTGATAATTTGAAGGGAAAACAAACTGATGGAAGCGACATGGTATGCAACGTTGGAAAATCAATTCCAATGTAAGTTTTAAAAAAGTCTTCAGTTGAATACGCCAGTAGAAAATCAACTCGGAGATATTTTTGTGCAATTTGTATTCCCAGAGATGATATTATAAGTTATTTTGCCTACAGTCTAAGATCAGAAACAATGCAAAACAAATGCAACGTATTCATTATCCACATGGGTGAACACTTGATAGAGGTGGCACGAACAACGAATCACATCTGTTGTTATATTTATCGATATCTCATCGTTAGATTCGTTTCTTTGGTAACCAACATAAGTAAGCCCTGTTTAAAGAAAAAGAAGGTAAATGAGGTGTAGTATGCAATAACATCCATACATAATACATAATGAAAATACGCTGTAAAATAACAAACTGTATGTATAACGTAAGCTATTTATTAGAATCATAGCTGAGGAGGTGATGCTTGAGTAACACTGCTGGGGTGCCATGTTTACATATCTGTTTTGTTTTTAAATCTCCAAAACGGTTACATGGTAAACAATTGATGATCTTAACAAATACAAAAATCACACATACTTATGTAATAAGAAATTATATGTAAAACATTTTAAAAAAAAAACACTGAAAAAAATTACATGAATTACATTACCAAGTTGAAAAGATTTTCAATGTTTACTGATAATAGCTGGGAAAATGTATAGACTGTATATTCATATGTGTGTGTGTATGTGCATGAATGTGTGAGCGTGTGTGTGTGTATTGTGCATTCAGTTTTGAAGATGGATCAAAGATTTTTGGAGAGAAAAAAAGGAACTTATCATAAAATCCATTATAAAACTCAAATGGCAATGAGTAAGCTATCTTCAAAGAATGTCAGATAACCGCTGGACATAGTTATTCCCAACATGGATCCTCAAAGATCATTGTGAAATTGTTGCCGACAGAAAATAAGATGGGATGACGGATTAGACAGGTTGCAGAGATATGTGCGATGCGCTAGATCAAGAAGTGTGGCCAATCCTTGGGAAGGTTTTTGTCCAAAGACGGATGTTAAAAGGCTGATGGTGGTGGCGTGCATGATTGTGGCAAAATAACATTCACTTTATTATAAACTTCGGTTCAAGAACAATAGATGTATAAGTGAATAGCTACATTGATCCCATATATATTACAATCTCTTCATCTTTATCAATCTAGCTCGTCAATTGTTAATCTATGAACAAATGTATTAAGAAATATACATTAAGAATGTATATACATGTGTATATGTAATTGAAAATACATGAACTTATGTGTAGTTATGTATCCATCTGATCATTTGTACTTACAAGTACTTATAAGATATTGCATTTGAAAAAATACTGTGTACTTTCAAGTCAAGAATAAGGCTACAATAACGAGGCAACACTGAGGATCGAACTCACTATATTTGTAAATGGTATGTGAAACTAGATTTTTTAATCAATAGCATATGTTTATTACGCTAATATGCACGAGTACCCCTAGCTTTTCAAAAGTTTGTTTTATGCTTGTTTCTTGCGTTGAGTCAAGAAGTGAAAATGGCGTTAAGCGTTTGTTTTGAAACGATCTATCATAGAGGCAGTGAGAATTCTCTTTCTCTTTCTTCTACAACCCAAGCTCCTATACCTTTCACCACTCCAACTCACAGCGACTCAGCCTAACATAACATCATTATCATATCTTTTTAAAAATCTTCCTCATTTAAATTTATAGGAATTTTATTTTTTCGCTATACACTATTCCAATAAACGAAAATTCAGGGTGCGAACACTATTTGCTGGTATCGGGAAACAAGTTTACAGTCTTACCAGTTAATCTAATCTAATCAAGAGAGAGACAGACAGACAGACAGACAGACAGGCAGGTAGGCAGACAGAGTAAGATGAAAATGAGCGATTGTATATCGAGAGGTACTACCGTATTCCCATACATATGTATTTCCAAACACATATCTCCATACAAAGCCCTATAGACATTCATACACACATATATTCTTGGATGTTATTATCTATGGTTTGCACATATCCATATATATGAGTATATACTTCCATATATATGCAAACTATGAATAGTCTCACACAATGATATGTGCTTATATAGGAGTAGAATGTGTGAGGACATGTGCGTGGGAATACATGTCATATATATATATACCATGCACAAACACACACTCACATGTGTGCGTTAGAGTATGTTTCTCTAACTGGGTATGTCTGTCGAATGCAAATATATTAGTGTGTCCATGCAGTAAAGCATTTAATTACTTTATTCGCTCGGGTACCTGAGCGTTGTCGTGTTGCGAATATTTATACATTCGAAAAAACTCCTAAAAGGCAGGTTATCTTGTTGGCTAGAGCCTACGTTCACGTTGAAAAGTTTTCCTCTTCTTTTTCTCCTTTCTCTATCACTCTTCCTCATGTTTTTGTCCTCGTTCTCCTCCTTGTTTTCCTTTTGCTTCTCCTTGGTCCTCCTTTTCTTCTACACTCTTTACTTATATCTATTATTATTCCTATGCATGTTCCTTTATTCCCTTTGTTCTTTTTTCTCTTCTTTTCATTTCCCTCTCTTTCTTTCTTTCAATTTCCATGTTTTCTCCACTTTCTCAAGTCACTTCCTTAATTTTTCTACCAAATATCTCTATGTTGTTATTTGCCAAGTTCAGCATAGTCTACGCGAGGCTACTGGTGCAAGGCGACCATTGAAAAGGGGGCCTCCCTACACACTGGTACAGATCTGCTAGACTACACCAATAGCCATTGAACAATGGCGATGTATCCCAAATATCTGTACTTATCTCGCCTTATATCAATGTCTACACCATTTAGTCAGTCTGTCTGTATGACTATTTCTCTCTATAAATATCTATTGCATATATAGAGAGAGAAAGAGGAGAGAGATTCATATGCAATAGTAATGTTTTTCCAACTCTGGAATTGGGCATTATAATAGATAGGGAATTCCGCGTAAGTATATGTATTACTCAATTTGGTCCTATTGACCGTCCAGTTCCGTGTTGGGCAGGGGTATAGTATCTTCCTCTGGGTCTAGAGTGAAGGTTTTGACCCTACCCAGCGGTACTATAGCCACAATGTAAACTTGTAATATAACGAAACAGCTGTCTGTGATTGACACAATTATTAGTTTTATCTATCTATCTATCTATCTATATATATATATATATATATATATATATATATATATATATATATATATATATATATATATATATATAGATAGATAGATAGATAGATAGATAGATAGATAGATAATCATCCATCATTATTGCAGGCCTTTTTGTCTATGTCTTAGTATTTAAATGTATTTCTTCTTGCATTAGTATCTACTGAGGCAGTGTCCGTTCAAAAAGTGCACGTTTGGAAGGCGCTGGACTTTTTATAATTAGAGCAACCTGTCATAATTGTGTTGGAAAATAAATTTCTGTCCATTGGACTAAACTACCGATTCGAAGTACTTCGGTTACTTTTCTTCACTGTTGTCGATTAACACAACTTATATCCAGATTTAGATTATTCTTTCGAGCAAAAGCCACCAGAGATAATTCATGGAGATTATGAAGAAATATGTATAATTTTCAATACTTTATCTATTTCATCGAATATTCAAAAACCACTGCCCAAACTCGTCACTGCACTCCCTAGCATGATGACCAATATTTCGTACATTGTTCAGTTGTCAAATAATCATGGTAGATACACGCCCAAAGATTGATATTTTTTTATTTGTCGAAAGAAATCAGAACAAACCTAGAAATATGAGCAGATGTAGAAATTACTCTATATGCATTTAAGTGCAGATAATGTATCCTCGTCTGTGTCAGTATGTCTTCCTATATCGCAATGGTTTCGCCTTTGTTGCTTCTTATAATTATCACAGTGTGTTTTGCAACACATGTTTGCATATATCTGTGCGTATCTGGTTCACTGAATGGCTTCTGAAAACATCCCTTTCCCGAACTGCCTCAAGTAGCGACGTAATTCCGGCCACACAAACGCAGACAACGCTATCTTTTCTATAAATTCTTGTAGTGGACATAAGCATTATTCCATTGCGGAACAAAGTGGCACGTTTTAACAACCCATCGCGTCCGGGCTTTTGCTAACCGACAATCAAAAGCACTAACGACAGACAGACACACCTATAACAACGCTACCTCTCCACTGCTAAACTAATTCTTGAAAGCTGCTGTCACAAGTTTAAAGAAAGTTTTTCTCACAGAAGAATGCAAATCTGTTGTTGAAAGAAATACATATTGATATTGTACAGTTGCACTGTGTTTAGAAAGATCCTCTGACAGACCAGTTGGTTTGGTAATGGTGATTGATCTGCGTGTCGTTCCCCGTCAAGTGTGGCTTTGTATGATCCGAAGCAAAACTTTGTGATTGAGCATACATGAAAATCATGTTGCGTACTAGCTGGCAAACTCTTTTCGAAGATCAATTTGCTAGTTTTGTGGGTACCATCCTTACATGATTCACCATAATAGTGGCCTTGTACCAAACAAAGAAGTAAAATTACATAGTTTGCGTAATAGAAAAAACATCAAAATCAATCGGTATTTTTTACCTGGAGTACTTTATCACAAACAGTATTTCAGCATCCGATCTTCGAAATCGACCTTCCCAAAGATTTATCGGATTTTTGCCGGATAAGGTTTCGTGTATGATCTCTGGGGATCCCCATTCTGAATTGTGACATGGCCTGCCCAATATCATTCGACTTTCGAAATGGTTTTTATGATAACTCTTACTCTGGTTCGTTTTCTGATATACTGTCCTGGGATCTCTCCATGCAATATTGAGTATAATTCTCCCCTGTGCGCGTTGCATGCTTTTCAGTTTGAGGCTCAATCGTTTGGTTATCTATTTAATCTAATTTGAAATTTAAAGCCTCTTGAAATGCTACTTCCAATAGCATTCTACAGACTGACTTACGTAGATACACAGATATACATAGACACATATATACACATATAACTTCACCAAAGAGAATTCAGATCTCATTTCACAACTTGGGCAAATCAACTTATCTTTCAACACAATATATATATATATATATATATATATATATATATATATATATATATATATATATTTTAAGGTAGCCGGAGGATATTATTATCAGCAATACTACTGTTCTAATGAGATTGCACATGGGGCAGAAGTAAGGTAGAATTCTGACTTGATGTCTTTTTTTTTCTTTCCTAAGTTTCCTTATGGCGTCGCCGAACTCCGTTGAAGGGATTCTCGGCGAATGACAAGCTGTCATGCAAGTGCCTATTAGCGTGCTACGAACAACTCACAACTTGCAGTGAAAGGCATTTTATTGAGGGTTTCTTTCCCAACGTCTGAAAACCAGGAAAGTTAAGAGCGGGCTGAGCTACTGCATTGAAACCCTTGTGTTGGGTTATAAAATATATTGATTCTCTTGAAAAAAAAAAGGACGGAATACTTGAATAGAGTCAGTACGACCGTACATGACCATACCCTTTCAAAATGGAGTAATAATGTGTGATATGTGTACAGAGAGAGAGAGAGACAGACAGAATGCAAAAGAGACGGAGACAGAGAGAGAGAGAGAGAGATCCGTAACCGAATTAGGAAAAAAAGATTTCATTTTTTGCAACCTATTTTCATTTGTCTAACATTAGCTCCTTTCTTTTCAGAGAAATAATTTTGAGGATAGAGGTTGTAATCGAACATTATTCAATGAGAATTCCGCCAACAAGTACGTTTCATCATCACTCTTTTTTGCGTCATTTTCCCTAAAATTCACTAGCCCTCCCTATTGTGGGCGTCATGGAGCTAATAATATCTGAACTTATCTAGTACGTCAGGCCATCATATATTTTGTCCGTAGCAGTTTCGCATGTGATCTCCGGGGACCTACTTTGTGGATTGTGATGTCGAGTGGTTGCCTCACATTTTCAGAATGGGTCCAGCCCATTGATAAGTTTTCTCGTGGATTCGATGATATATCGGACCCCCGTCTCTCCTCTGATATACTGTGCTATCTTGTGATTTCTCTTGTGCACGTTTCATGGTTCTCAGTTTAAGGGTCAGTCTTTTAATTAGGTACTATATTCCAGCTTCATAGGTGACTATCAGATGGAAGCATTGGTTGTATGCATTCCTTTTTAGCACTCGTGGAATTTTCTCTTTCTTGAAGGTCGAGTTTGCCTTGTCAACCTTGTGTGATTTTTTACTTGATTTATTTTTCTTTTGAGGATTTCATGGAGATTGATTGTCCTAAATAGATGTAATGGTCTACTTTCTCCAGTTCTGCGTATTCGATTTTTATTGCTATGCCTTTGTCTTCAACATATCCACTGTACATGACATTTTATTCCTCCAAACAAGTAACGCAGAAAAATGAACAAAATATACATTTCGCAAGCAATCATTCCCAAGATTTCCCAGAAGTTACAAGGTGGGAAGTGAAGCAGGCTATCAAACAAATAGAAAAAGGACAGGCAATACCGGAGAGGAGCACTGGAACCACAGGGTGTTACAGGCACAGCTCACACTCACCCTGCTGATTTTGGGGGCAGCTGCGTCTGTATATGACATTCAGGAAAGTATATGACACCCTGATTTTTTTTTAGCTGTAAAAACATGAATTAAAATCTGAATTATTTGGGTTATCTGTATTTTATAGTTAGTAAAATTCCATAAACAAACTTCATTACTGAAATACGTTGTCCAGAAATATTCTGTATTCCATCAAATTCATTCCACTCAATATATGAAACAAAAATGATGTCATGATTGTCTTTTGATCTTTTAATTGAAACCATAGATTACGTTCAATCTCCTAGCCTGAAACCGATCGAAAAGTCACCTGTTCCGTTGTAGACTATATCAGTGTTGCCAAATCAACCATTTTCCCAATTTATCCGATAAAAATCTACTGTACCCGAAAATTTAGTCAATCTTTAGAACAATTAGTAAGATCAGGAAATAATTTGTCCTGGAGTCTTAGACATTTTGTTCGATATACGGACTTTAAATGATCGTATAAAACATTTTCATCAAAAAATCGACTTCAGCTACTTTAAAAAACAGTTTCAAAAACGTAAGCTTGTCAGAAACTTCTTGAGCGATGCTGCTTAGACCTCTCAAGTTATTATCTTATTGGCAAATCTAAGCTCCTGTGGCTGCAAAATCTTTTAGAAACTGCCTTTTGAATTGAAAGAACCCTTTGAATTACTAGAAATTAGAAAATGTAAGAAATTTATCCTTTCTCATTTTTTCCATCTCTATATCTTAGCTTCTACCATGCACTATTCTGGCACTCTTTTAAAACGTGTTGCAAGATTTGAATATCTTTTCTTGAAGTTCTCACTTCAACAAAACAAGCAATAATTTCCTGTTTTGAATTTTGAGCGTTTTCATAGTTGTAATATCTCTGTGGATCATCTGCACCACCTCAGGTTTGCAACCACACCATGCTGTTTTTGTCGTAACCTTGCCATGTCACAATAATGAAAAGATTCCCTTTCTGAAAAAGTGCCCCTTCACACGAAAATATTTCTTGCGCCTCTGATACCTTAACGTACTGCATGAAAACTTGTACGAATCAAAATCACACTATTCAAGGTATTCCTGTATATTCAGTCATTTGGGAAATTGCATAGTTAATGATGCTTTCACAATCTTATTACAGAAGGAACCAAGATTTCAAATGGTTATTTTCTGGCTCTTCTCGTTTATAATCAGCCATCCGTTTCCCACTATTTGGCTTTGCAATGTACTAAGCCAAGGTTGGTATTACTTTGTTTCAAGCTAAAAATCACTCTAGGGTGACAAGCTTTCAGTTAAGAAAGCTCGACCTCTGAGAACAAAAACATCCATTAATTCTAAAAAGGAGAGTATACAGCCAATGCATCATCCTGATAGTCATCTATGGAGCTGAAACATGGAATCTAACCAAGCGATTGACCATCAAACTGAGAACCATGCAATGTGCATGATGCTCAACATCACACGGAGAGATCACAAAACAGCACAGTATAGTACAAAAGAAACTCGAATCAAGAACACTATAGAATCCATTAAGATAACACAAACAGCAATTGGCTAGTCATGTTGCAAGAGTCCCTGACCAAAGCTGGATATCAGAACTTACAACGCGGATCTCAAGACATCATATGCGAAAATAGGGCTGGCATAATATAAGATGACGTTACGAACTAGACAAGTTCGGAAAGTATTGGCTCTACGACGCCAACGATAGAGAGTTGTAGTGAATCCTGGAGAAGATCTATGTCGAATGCTAAAAGACTGCCACTCCTGTTACTGCTGCTGCTGCTGCTGCTGCAGATGATGATGATGATGATAGTATAGATTATGTGAACAGCACAAAATGCCAAATCTCTAATGAAAACATGATCCATTTGGAGCAGTAACACTTGTCCAAAAACGTCAAATATTGAATCTAACTATCCACTAATGATCATATGCCATTACTATGATACTAGCGGTTGCACTTCGAATGAAATAACCTATTAAGGCTTCTCTTTTCCTGAAACTTTGATCACAAATACGAAATTCACAATGGTTGAAAATATGATAATCAGTAAGAGACATCTCCGATGACTATGAATTATGTCGCAAAACTTCATATCCCGTTTCCCTAAGATTAAGTTGGCTGATTCATGTGGAGTCTGGTACTATCGTTTAGAATTTCATACAGCTCTCGTGGGTGACTTTTTCCGTGATAACCTATTCTACTGTAAATGAATCTTCATCAAGAATGGGTTTTGATGTTGATATCCTTATTTCAGCACATAAACATATTGAACCAACACCGATTAGTTCACACTGTAGTACAGTATAATCCAATGAGCGGCATGAGAGGAGATGTGCCCTGATTTGAAATTGTAGTAGATTTAACTTCATCAGTAGATAATATTGCTGTGGAGGGCTAAAAGAAAACTCCAATAATAGCGTATTGTATCTCAATTTACATTGAATCTGCAAAGAAATGAAAATAGATTAGTTGATATTTCACAATACATAAGTAAATATCTTACTTATAGCATCATTCTCTATGATGTGGAAAAATGATGGTATACGTAACAATCTTATGAAGTATCCAACCAGTCAAAAAGCGTTTCTGAAACTAAATCCTCGCTATTATTTTCATTATATACAATAATTTACCTTTTATAATCTGCATTTTCCCAAAATGTTTGGGCTAAAAAACCAAGAAGCGTATCCTCTACTGAAACATGATTGTTATACTTGATTGTATACACACGATGAGGCATTTTTATACAAGATTGAGGCTCTATCAGAGAGCAGGGGGGAATTATCTATGGTAGCAAATTATAGATGGTGAAATGCTGTATCCACTCCGAGGATATAAATGTTGAGCTCTTGTTGTAAATTGCAATTTTCTTGCAGTCGCTATGATGTTCAATTATCTTTTCTCCCTTTTAGATAGGAAGCTGTAAAATGTAAAATCGATCCTGTACACAATTGGATTTTTTTTATTACGGACAAAAGCCGTTCAGTCAACGAAAGCGGCTTTCCGACAGCTCTTTTTTAATGAACATTTTCGTTAAGCATTAACTCTTGAGGAGACATAAATCGTCAGTTTGTTTTATTTTGTCGGCTATCTAATTTGTGTATCTATTCATTTGTTTGTTCATCTATTTGAATAAGTGAAGGGCTTTTATATTGTTATTTTCCTGCATTCTTCTTTCTGTGATGACTTGAGCTGAGATATTAAATGGACTTTTTGAAAATATATCTTGTTGTATTATACATTACTTTGCTAAAGGTGTATCTAAATGTATGGTGTCCGTATATTTACATAGTCATCTAAAAGATTATTGCAAGGTATTGCAAACTGAAATAATTGTATTCACTTAGTATTAAACTTGAAACAGCTAAAATTTTGCCCACATAGGTTCTTCATTGACTTTAAATTGCATTACGATTATATAGGAAATGAGTAAATTATTGGGTTCAATATTTTATAAGTCTCATAGGATTGAATGGAGGTTTTCATTCAGTGATCAAGGTCAGGGGGTGATTACAGAAAGTTTTTTTTTTTCAATCGATTGGGAATTTGAACTGAAAACAATCTCGAGTTGCTCTCCCTTTTAATAGAGTTTTTTTGGGGTTTTTTTTTTACCGGAGACGGTTTCATAGACGGATTTGATGTTAGTTATACAACTGAATTTTCTTTTATTTGATTCAGTATTTTGAACCATCATTATTGATCATGGCTACCATTTTCCTTCATCATATCCAATGAATGGTGTGTACTCACGGGCGTGAGTGGACAGCTTGACAAGTTGTGATATTGAATTGGAAAGTATGTTTAAGGACCATATTTGATCATCTGCCAAACCGTCCAGTTCTAGTGGCTCAGATGGTTAGGGCAGGTGGTGAGTTCAGCCAGTCCCCCTCCCTTACTGGCAAAAGGAATGTGATTCTGATTCTCGCCGAGAGCTTATTACTTTTTTGAGATTCGCGCTGTTTATTAACTGGCGTCGTTCGATAGCCTAACTGAGCTGTGATATAAAGAAACACGAATTAGGACGTAGGGAAATGATATTGAAGAACTCCATTATAATAAGCAACGTATCTGTCTGTTTCTCACATTTCCGTCCGTACGTCTGTCACACTTCCTAGATGAAGGAGAGAGAAAAGCAGGATAGAATTACGCAAAAGTGCAGTGGATGACACGTAAACATATTCAATGGAGGGAAACGGCTGAACTCAGCCGCCAAGAAGAGAAGAGAGATTAGAAAAAAAGGGGTTCAAATCGAAATAGCTGACCCTTCAGGCATTATCCACTTTTAATCATTTGAGATCCATTGGGGACTTGGCGAGAATTGAAAAGTTATCTCAAAGTTTTGATTGGCTTGTTATGACTCGCGGGGGATTCTGTTCAGTCATATTTGCTCTGAACTTTGAGAAGTAAGTTTTGCATTCTCGTCAGACCAACGAAAGGAAACAGCAGAAGGGGTGAAAAGGAGGGCAGATGCGTAAAGCAGACACATGAAATAAATGACTATAAAGAATCATGAGAATTGTGGTTTTGCAATTGTTTTGGGGCATTCAAAAAGATATCTTATAGGAATAATAGAATACGCTTTGCAGAGGATGCAAAACTGTTCAGCATTTTTACCGTAAGAAAAAAAGTATATGCAGAATTTAGAACCTGGGATGAATAAAATGGACGATACTCTGTTTACACAAAACCTGTCTCGATTGAGATATTTGTCATGATTCTAAATGCTCCGGCGTGTTGGAACAGGTGGTGCAGCAAAGAAAAATGTATATACTCTCCCATCTCTCTCTCTCTCTCTCTCTCTCTCTCTCTCTCTCTCTCTCTCTCTCTCTCTCTCTGTTTGTCTTAGTCTTTCAGGTTTTCCTACAAAGTTTCAATTCGTTTTTCGATTTTTGAGTCTGACCGGTCAAATTACGATGTCGCCTGAAACAACAGCTGTCTAAGATGCAGAGGTGATAAAAAAATCCTCTTTTTAGTGCTGTGCATGCAGCTCTGTTTCTGACTGCATATGACGCACATTTCCTCAATAAGATTATTGAATGATCACCCTAATTACCACATATAATGATAAGATCCTTCTTTAGCCCCAGGCTTAGGCTTCATTATCGTTGATAACAAGTAATTTCCGAAAAATTCCCCACTGAATGGGCGTCTTTTTACCCATGCTTCAAATTTGCCTAAACGATGGAAATGTGTTTATCATATTTCTATCCACATAATTTCGACTAATTTTCTAGCACGGTTTCACATTGGGTCATTAATCTATTCAAGATGCTTATAACGTGTAACGAAACATTTGGAGTAAACACTGCTTGATGCAAACTGTTCAGTGCTAGTTCAATATGTTCACGCCTGGAAATATATCAGTATTAAACCCTGAGGGAGGCCCAAATCTGCTGTTGTTTATCGATAACAGTGGTTAGTGACTACGGCTCCGGTACTTTCTGTGGACTATTGGATATTGACTGCGCAGATTCACGTTACTTAAAGGCAAGAGAAAATTTCAGATAGTTGAAGGAACGGATCCCTCATGAACAATGAGAATTGCTGCATCAGACGCAAACCTCTCGTCTAATTGTGTCTAAACTTAGAGGATTGGAATATGAACTTTTGTAGCATCATCCATATTTATCTGACATCCTTACTATGATTATCATCCTTCAAAGCATTATGAACTTCATATACGTATTAAAAATGTTCATTAATAGTAAATTCAGAATTTGTACTTTTAATGAATATGTAACTAATAAACCTGAATAATCTTATAATGATGTTATATTATTCTTACGAGTCATATTTTGATCGAATATTTAGTATGGTGCCGTTTATACCATCTTTCATGTCACTATTCAAATGACAACATTACATACGTAACAACCTAATGATTCGGAATTCGAAAATCATAGTTGAAAGTTAAATGTTGCAAAGGCGTACGATGTCTTCTGTGAATGCCTGATTCTGGTAAAATATATATTACCTTTATTGTTACCTCCCTTTGTTCTGCGTTTGTTTGTTTTTTCATGCGCAGGAACTTACAGGTTGAGCTTTGTGTTTGAAGTATTGCACTGACGGTTGGAGTTTTTTCCCCTGTGTTAGATAAGTGTCACACATTGATCAAACTTTTTGAAAAATCTTCCACTAGTAATCAAGGTGCCCTGGGCAAGTGAAGAGGGTGCTCACTTTTTTCTTTTCTCTTCTTTTTTTTTTTCTTTTCTTTTCTGTTATCCTCCTTTATTTTACTTTAGCAATTTATCATAATCTACTTCCGGCTTGCAAGATTCCAGCAGTCCCGCAGTCCCGTTAACACGCTCTCTACTCCGTCCATTGTCAGTCTCTTACGGCCATTGAAGAGGGATTAGTTTTTCCTGGTCTGAATTCAGAGTTTTCCGTTCTCTAGACAGGTTGTCTGCACATGCTGAAAAGACCAGTTTGCATAACTGTTTACCCATAGCTGGAAGGAAAGAGATGGATTTATGTCTTAAACTCAGTTCACCGATTCCATTTGATGTGCTGTCAACAGTTAGGCCACCTGCCACTCTATTATTTATTAACCATTTACCAAAAAGAGCGTCTCCTCATAGACTTGCACAGTGAATATGATCCCTACCGCTGCCTCCATAGGCCAGACTGAGCTTGTCTTCGTGTATATTTGCATTCACAAAAAGGCCCCTGCTGTAGAGGATTGCAAGTAAATAAGTTCCTATGGCCCCTGTTATTGTGAATTTGATCCTTAAAGAAAACGCCACTACTGCGACCTTACGCAAGACAAAGCTCAACATGCTAACAGATGGCATTAACCGATTTATAGTAGACTATTTGCTACAATAAATAGTTCCATTTTCCGTGACCAGGAAATTTATTCAGATAAATTTTATCGCAAGAAAATTGATGAGTCGCGAAAATTTCGTAGCGGGTCAGAGAGCAAACTTTAAAACAAGAATTATTAATAGATAAAGTTTTGGGTTGAGGATTATTCGAAATTGAAAGGCTACGTTTATATTTCGATTAAAAAAAATTATATAATCATTCTTTGATTAAAAAATATTTTCTTGGTGAAATTTTAAGAACAAGTGAAATTAACAGAATGATATTTTAAAGTTCATAGTGGGGGCATTTGTCTATTCCACCGTGTGGTAGTCCCACCAATGACCCGGAGATTATTCATCCCGACGAGTTTTCCTACAATGAATAATCTGTGGCGAAATTTGTTAGAGCTTGATTCTTGTTTGGCACTACACTATTTTTCATTAAATGTCTTTTTCTACTAAAAAAAGAATTAAGTAAAATACTTTGAAGCTGTAGTTTGCACGGTGGACGGAAAATTATTTTTCATGAGAAATATGGCAGACAGCTCTGCACACCTTCAAGCCCAACCTCTTCCAAACATATACCTTTGGGACGGATATTGTCCTAGTTAATCTAATGGTTCATGTCTGTCTCAAAGTAATGGTTAGTAAGTCCTGCTAATCATTGCTGATAATGAGAGTTCAATACTTACTGAATGATTAATTACTGTGGCCTTGTTCAACATTAAACCGAGTCTTCAAATACATTCACCAGCCTTTTCATTTAAACCTTTGAAAGTCTACCTTTTGTATTTGTTGGACTATGAGGCAGATGGTTTAAATGTGTTTTCAACGGACTACTGCTCCCTGCAACTCATCCAAGCCACATAACTATCGATATTAAGCTCCAGTTGATATGCCTTGGTCATAATACTCGTGTATCGACTGCTGTGTAATATGTTCGTATAGTTTTAAATCAAATATACGTTGTATATAATGACTTATAGTATATTCAAGCAGATATAATCTGTGATAACCATGAGGTAGATATTAGCCATCAACTGGCCGTTTTTCCTTTTATCAGAACCAACGCCAATGTGGCCATGACTATTATAAATATCATTAAATCCTTTCCAATATCAATGCTGCCTCTCCCCACAGTCAACCTTCCCAAAGATCGTTCCTCAAAGATCGAAGATCAAACAAAACAAATGTCTGGCAGTTTGTACAAGGGAAAATGAAAGTTATAAGAATAGGCGATAAAAGTCGGTTTTCCCCCCCTTCATAAAAGCTTTTTGTTCCTCTTTCATATCTTCTCTCTTTCTCTTTCTCTTTCTCTCTCTCTCTCTCTCTCTCTCTCTCTCTCTCTCTCTCTCTCTCTCTCTCTCTCTCTCTCTCTCTCTCTCTCTCTTGCTTCATCGTTAACATGAATGTATGTATATAAGGTAATGTTGCGTGTGTGGAGGATTAGTCCATAAAAACTGGAACAGTAAAGAGACTTATATAAATAATATAGTATAATGGGAATTTCGTTGGAGTTGAAAAGATTTTTTCCCAACATTTACTGTTCCGGATGCGAATCTTTTCCCATCTTCTCTTCTATTATTGAAACCGGAAATCATACATACAGACGTCGATCATCGATGAATACGATGTGTTTCATAATAGTAAAATCAATCAGTAAAAATGGCTGGATTGGTGACTATACATTTCTACTAAAGTGATTTTAATATCATTGATAATTAATTGAGAATTGCATTTAAAACATTAAAAAAAATATAAGGCCTGTCTTGGAAGTATCAACGCATTTAATCTAGCAAAAAACATGGCCTACCTGAGACAATAGCACCTTAAACCCCTCCAAAGTGATCATCTTGGGATCTCATACACTTTTAGTCTGCACAGTTCCTTCGAGGATAGCCATCAGATACCTCGCCAGGTTAATCTGGTCCGTGGTCTACAAATCTATTATGGACAAGCCAGAGGTTGCTTGGGGGGCGAATCTGGACTGGTTGTGGCTGACAGGCATGAGTGATGTGATAAAATCACAGCACGTGACATGAAGGATACGGTGACCATCCGGTACACTAAAACACTAAATGGTGTCAGACTGCTGTCCCAGTAACCCAACAGGAAAGTTTCTAATTAGGTTTTTACGTCAATGTCCTCTCTAATTTTTCGCAAAGTTATATCAAGGCTACGCTACCAGTTCTCGAGGTATTCAAAAGGGCTAGAAACATTCCAGGTAGTCATATACGAACAAAAATCAGAGCAATATACCGAACTCAACAAAACAGCAAATGTTACTAAAGTGAAAACAGAGATGAAAATGTAAATCATATTAGAAGAACACACGATGAATTAGCCCGGGAAATGTACGAGAGTAGACACAGGTGGATGAGATAAATGACATTGAGATTCGAGAACAAAAATGCAGACGAATGGTGTGAGCGCGAATCAGGTGCAGCCTCGGAGAATGTAAGAAGTTTAACTCCCTGGAAATTTTCAATTCAAAAATAGTTTTCTATTCGTTTTTAAATCACTGTTTGCACTGTAATTTACCGGTCAAGAGACTAACACGTTAAACTGAATGTCTAAACATCTTTCATTGTTATTTTAGTATAAAATATGACCGGTGTTTATATTTTTTCTGAATTCTATAAATCATTTATTTTATAAATCTAATCAAAACGTATATGAAAATACCAAATTTTTGAGTTATAATGACATGATTTTTATCATATGATTTATAAAATATATCATTTGATTATTTACAATACAAGAAAAATCATCTAAAATCGGTAATCTGCTCGAATGTATTACGTAACGGTATGAAAAACAAACCTTGATTGATATCGACCATTAATTCAGTTTCTCGGCATTCTCAGTAGTCCGACCATATCCAGGTCCCAGAGTTGCCTGTTGATATAGGTATGACTTTAATGGTTATAATGTATGATATGAGCGCAAACCAAAGACTTTATTAGAAAAAAATTAAAAAGCAAGACCCTCTGGGACTTTGAAATCGACTGGTTACCCTATCCAAGTGGAAAGATCAGATCAGGTTATCGCAAACAAGGAAAGGAAAGTCTGCCGAATCTAAAGCATAACAACGCCAGCAGACCACAGAGTCACGACAGAGAGAGGGAACCGAAAATATATAACCGAAAATATATAACCGAAAATATATATAAATTCCAAGACTGCGTTTAAGAACAGAAAAGGCCGTCGAATATGAGTCAGACTTGTATTTATGATAACTTGCTCTCCTGGAATCGCAGCAAAAACACCTTAGGTGATATCGAAATCATTGGAGCTTTGGGGGAACGCTGACTTACACCGACTGCAACACTGTTGGGGGTCATTAAGAATACTGGGGAAGGTGCTAGAGATCTCAGGTAACTACCTGTTACTAAGCTTCCAGTGATCATTCCAAGAGACCTGGTGTGAACCTGGAATTGAATGAAAAGTTATAAAAATGATGAAGACAACGATATTCGTAAAAACTGCTGCTAATAATAATTATGAAATAATGATGATGATTTATCTTGATCTCCGTTATTTACGGAAATAAAATTGTATTTACTTTTGGTAACATGGTAATATGTAGAATGATGGGGTCGTGGGCTGAAGGAGAAATGATTAACTTTGGAATGGACCGAGGAAATTTCTTTGGATTGAGACATATTTCCTTGTAAGACAATAGTTCAATCGATAGAAAATTGAAAGTTACACACTTACCACCCCTGAATCGCAGTTATAAATGAACTTATTTTCATTGGGGTTTTTGGTAGTTTACGGCGTTAGCAGGAGTGTGGGCTCTCCGAATGCTCTCTATCTTATTTATCTGTGACAGCAAATTACCAGGAAAATTTAAGCAACGAGAAAATCTTCCGAATGTAATACAAACATGCCAACGCCTGAAAGAGAAAGTTTGCTATTGCAGACATTTATCTCCCGTCATATCAACGGATCTTCTTTGAGTTCTACATAGTTCTTAGATCTTTAATAAATCTGTTAGATTTTTCTGCTATTTTCATTATAGTTCAGACGATTGCGTTTGGAGATAGAGCTTAGCAATTAGTTCTGGTGTTTCAATTTAGCTTTTTAGTCTAAGACGAATCGAGTTAGTCACTCAATAGAGACCGTCATGCAACCAACGGCTTTTGACAGCATGCAGATGCAGGAAGGGATGATCAATGAATAAGTTACCCCACTCATCTTTCGTAAGATCACCAAAAAGTCCAAATTTTAAAAAAAAATGAACACTGCTGAATTCAAACTAAAGGTTTAATTTACTATAAACTCACATTGTAAATTGAACCCCTCATAAAAGAAAATTAATTTCGGGTTGGGATTTTCAAAAAATAAAAAAAAACAATTTTCAGGCGTAATAAGGAGTGAGTGCTAATTTTTTAAAGCCCTGTTGCTCCATTTGTGTGGCCTGTACATACGTATAAACATAGCAAGCAAGTCAGCTAGACCCAGGTAAAGATTGAAGAAACCAAGTTGACAGTTTTGGTTGACAGTTTCAAATAGAACTATCGATATCTCCAGAATTTCCTTTCCAATCATCGTTATTAGGACAATCAACACATATCAAGGAGTCCTCGCGTCGGTAGCAACACATCGAATCTGGCGGTAGATTGAATATTAAATTGCTTGTAATTGACGAACGATTGCATTTGAACTAGGCAAGGTTTCGTTTTTCACGACCAGTGCCCACTGACACTACCACTCACCGCTTAGCTGCAATCATTTTCTGCACTAGGAATTCGAATATTTCCAGTGGTGAGATTTTAGAAAAAAAGAAAAACGTTGGTTATCGGGAGAAAAGGACTGTCAATTGTCAGAAATTATAGCAGTCCTCACTGACAGAATCAGAAATTTAATAAGTATCATGTAAATTCCCAGCTAATGATTTCACTAAATGAAAGCATTGCAAACAGCCTTGTAAATGATTTTAGCGACAAGCATTAGAAGTCAGAACAAAAAAGACTGTCAATGATCAGAAAATAAGACAAGCGTAACTGAGAAAATTGTGTTTTGTATGTATAGTATTGATACATAGCTGGTCATTCTACACTAAAAGCACTGCTGATAATTTTATTGCAGGATTTTTAGATGGTTTGGTAATATTACGCGGTGAATGTATCATTTGGCCTAGACAATGTAAATAGAATAATCAATCAAAGAAAATTGGGCTGTTGTGTTATTTGTTTTTGTTTATTGCATTCATTTTTAAAATTAATTTCCTTTAATGTTGATTTTCGCAACAAACATGTCCGGGACAAAGACACAACGACTAAAATCGAAAACGTAGAGCTGAAGAAAGTAGACTGCTATATCTACCTTGGACAACAAATCTGATTGAAATCCTCAAAAGAAAGAGAAATCAAGTGAAGAATCACTTTAAGTCGGCATGTTTTCGGTAGAGCATATCATAGAAATTATTAAAAGACTCAAATGACAATGGGCTGGTCATGTTGCAAGAACGGCAGACAACCAATGGACATCATGACTCACAACATGGATCCCCAAAAATCATATGCAAAAGTATGACTGACAAAATGAAATGACTAGCTAAATGAATTCAGAAAGTTATGCTATTGGTTCGTTGGTTTCAAAATCGTTCCAGATATCATATTGGTTAATCTATCTGTTGGTAATTTTCGCAGTCTTTCACTGTCTGTTCGTTTATTTATCTTCCGTTGGTCGTTATAAATTATTTAGGTTGTACTGGAGTGCTTTCGACACTTCTCATCAGTTTTATCGATGCTCCCTCAATTAGATTAGATGAGTTGAGATACAGGAGATAAATTCTATATAGTTGTCAGCTGTGTACCGGCTTTAGCGTTTGCTCTTACATGGTTTTAATTCTGTTTTATTCCTTTTATGTTCAAAGTTGGACAACTTCTTTATATCGAAGGTAATTATGAAAGGATATTGTGGTTCGTCTTAGATAAAATTTGATTAAATTGTGATTATAATGGTCAAGGCTATAATAATAAGGTAACTATGGTGATTGATTTTCGTATAATTGTATGTCGGATAATTCGGATAAAAGTTATACCAGTCTTTTAGTAGAAATTTTTAACAGTGTCGACACTTGACGGATACTTAATTTTTTCATCTGGTAAGTTTGTCTACTTGGTAAAGGTGATAAATTCGTATTTCTTCATGTCGACATAGATTGCAGAGTTTCAATATTCTGGCATGTATATTTGTTTCAATATTCTGGCATGTATGTTTGTTTCAATATTCTCCATTTTACTGTGTTATTATCTCTAAGCTCCCAATAATGTGTGAATAGTGATGTATTGCATCTGTATCTTCCATTCAAAAAGGATGAAGAATGATCGGCTTATCTTAATTTGAATCATGTTTTTGATATTTCTATGTAATCCTTTGTTTCTAAGGGGTTTTCTATGGTTGATATTTATGCCTGATGTACAATGTTCGATGTAAATCATTTACTTAGCTAAGGGTATATATTGTTATTGATCCAATTGCAGTCTTCTTTGTTTTTATATCCTTTATTAATATCATTCCTTATTATTTTATGCTTTTTTATGATTTTTTGAAAGCTATCTCTTCAGCAATAGCTTCGTTTCAGTTTGCCTTTGTTATCTTATACAATGGATTACTTGGGGGTGTTTTTCTATGAATTTCAGGAAGATTCTACCTATGATAGTTCTGACTAGTAGATTAAATGGTGGTGTATACCTGATTATTTTTTACCTACACTTTTTTCTTGGTGTTATTTGTTGTTTTTCATTTTTTCATCGTATTTAAAACTAACTTCAGCGAAACCATACTCCATCAGGGCTTCAGTATATTTGTTGCTAATATTGTTAAATATTGTTTTGCTAGAAAAATTGTGTAATAGCCTAGTTCCTATTGCTTTAGGCATCATTTTTATGACTGTATTTGAGTGGTTGCATTTCGTGTTAACATATTTAAGTTTATCATTTCATTTTATGCATGGTTTGTGATTGTTATCAGTTGAAAGTAACATAAAAATGTAATATTTTCATGTTGGCCTTGACTTCACCTTTGAAGTTAATATTTTACATTTCCTTCATATATTTTTTAATTTTTCTGCATTTTTGCCCACTGCTGTTTTCGACAACTAACAAACCGTAGTCTCGGTAAAATCTTATATTTTAAGAATTTAATTTTCTGGTAAAGTTGAATGAGATGTACAAACCGATTAAGTCCGACATCTCAGTTTTACGCCGACTTCCGACGGAAACATCAAGACTATAAACGTCGTTATATTTTCAAGCTTTCTGTTCTTACTTACTGAAGAGTGCCGTCAGTCTACTGTGTTTGATTATCTCTACTTCTTTTCTTTCGATGTTAGTGTAAGTTTTTTTGCATATTGCATAGCTTCTTTGAAGATTCCTTTAGATATTGAATGGTAAGAGTTCATTGAGTCGAAATGTTCTAATGCACAGGTTCTTTTCTGCCTGATGTTGTTCAACCATCGTTCATATTTATCCACTGGTTCAGCTGCCATCATCATCATCATCATCATGTTAGCGTCTGTCATTGGACACAGGCCTTCCCAAAGATTTGCCAGACCTCTCTCTCATGGGCATCGAAGAGCCCATACTTCCTGAATTTTTCTAGCTGGTCACACTATCTTTTTGCTGTTAACAACGTCGAACCTGGTCTCTGGGGATCCATGTTGTGAGATGTGATATCCAGCAGTTGCCTGACATTCTCGCAGCATGTCCAGCTTATTGTCATTTGAATTTTATAAAAGTTTCTATTATGTCTCAGACTCAAGGCTTTTCTCTGATAAACTGTGCTGCCTCTCCATGTGAGGTTGAGCATGATTCTCTCATGCGCACTTTGCCTGCTACTCAGTTTGAGGGTCAATAATTTGGTTAGATTCTATTTTTCAGCTCCGTATGTGAGTATCGGTAGCATACATTGGTTGTATACCCTTCTTTTGGGGACCAGTGGGATTTTCTTGCTTTTGAAAGTCGAGCTAGCTCCACTGAAAGCTTGCCAACCTTATTCGATGATTTGCTTAAATTCTTCTCCTTTTGGTGGCTTCATGGAGACTCTTTGTCCAAGGTAGATGTATTGGTCTACTTTCTCCGGTCAGCGTTTTCGATTTTGATTGTTGTGTTTTTTGTCCCCAACATGTTTGTTGAACATTACGTTTGTTTTGTTGGAGTTCATGTGGAGGCCAGCTTTCTTGTTTGCTTCATTTAGTTTGTCTCACATCATTTGGAGATCGTGAAAGTTCTCAGAAAAGAGGGTGATGTTGTCAGCAAATCTGAGGTTACTTAGGTATTCTCCGTCTATTCTGATTGTTTTGTGTTCCCATTCTCAGTTTGGGAGGATCATCTCAAAGCTGGCTGTGAAGAGTCTGGTATCACCTGTTGTTTATGTTTTCGAGTATGTTCTTACTAAATTCTTTCATCTGGGATCTAGTAAGATTGATCAGTCAATTAGTAGGATTGTTTTTTTTGTTTGTTTTTTTAATACGGTCTGGGGTCCTTTATGAGTATATAGGCATCTTTTTTTCTCTATTGCTGATATTTTTGGTGATGATTTTGCTCTTTTGATTTAAAATTATTTCATCGTTGTTCTTTTTAATGTCTGACTTTTTACAAATTTGCTCTCAGTTACGAGTTGTAGGTCGAGTAGCTTATTTCATAGATGTTACAAGTTTTGTCTACTTTCACAAATATGTTTTTATGTGTATTAATTAGTCAGATTCCTTTTTTTTTTTTCGTTTTCTCTGGTATATACTAATGTGTTGGTTTTTTAAAAATTTGGCATTTAATTGGTGTTTAGTAAGTCCTACTTGAAGCTTTCCAATAATATATTTTGCATTTTAGGGCCGAAAATATTTTTCCCTTCGGTTTTTTTGTTTTATTTGTTTGTATACAAAAAGGCTTTCCATCTCACACGTCTGATTAGACCTTCTGTGTTTTTGTTCTGTTTTATTTTTTTAGTAATCGTGATGGTGTAGAGATAGGAATATCCTTGGAGGAGAGCTTGATGTTCGATTTCTCCATGTCTCAAGTATGTAGAAATAAATTCTGCAAAAGTGTTCCACCAATATATATGGCCAGGAGCTATATTCTAAAGTGCAAAACAGTAATTCAATATACGATGGATGATAGGTTCATTTCATGAAGTTGCTTCATACAGAAACATTTAGTTGAGCTTTAAATATGGCGGAATAATAGATTTACTACTCAGGAACGCTTATGTTTTATGCAGAACCATAAGCATTTCTGTGTAGGAAATCTATCATTACATATACGTATGTAAACAATAATAAGATGCTATCATATTTTTGTACGTCGAGTCCTACTTAAATGAAGGTGGGTTCACCATATTGATTTTAGTCAGAAGTAGGAGAAAAATAGGTGAGCAAATTTCATTTTTATGCGACTATTTAATCTCATCTTAATACTTTTGGGTGTTTTTATCGCTACTTTTCTCAGACCAGATAATATTTTTTTTAAGGAATAAGAATGTAAATAGTAGCATAAAAAGGAGAAAAATTTTTTAGTAACAACTGCACTATAGTTTTATGAAATTTACCAAACAAATATTGATTCCACCATAATTGACGTGTCTGTTACAAGGAAAAAATTCATGATTTAAAACTTTTTTTCGTTTATTTATTAGTTCTGAAATAGATTTTTTAAAATCATTTTCAGATTTTTAGTATCCACAGCCCTGGAATAGGAAAACCTGCGAATGATTTAATAAAACTATAATTAAATATCTTATTCTTTGAATCATTTTTGTTGTTTCTTTTTAAATTTCCAGAAACCTGCCGATCAAAAAAAACTTCAAACTCAACACTACACTGCCTTATAATTTGAATAATATACCTGGTGAATGTCAACTTCATATGATGCCAAATTGTATGGTAATCGCAGTGTACACATACACATTGTTAAATAAAGATTGGTTTTGTTAAATTACTTGACCCTAAATAATAGCGAACTCTAATTAATGAACTCAGTCTTGCATTCATTATTCCTATTTCTTTTCTTCTTTTTTTCATCTCTACTCTTGTATTCAGCTCATACAAACCCCCAACCCCTTGATTCATTTAATCGGTTTCCTGCCTTCCAACAGATCCGCCTCCTAACTTTATTCGTGCAGATGGCCATGTCATCGCTTTTCATTGCATGTGTTCAAGGCATCGACCAAGGGATATTATGCTGGCCATTAGCCATGCAATCGAGTCTGTGATTGATTGCCTTGAAAATTTATCTCCTTGGCGTTCCTTTTGAAGGGAAAAAAGAACTTTTTAAGCGAATTGAATTCTTCAGTTCATGATGTTAAAGTTCGGAAAAAGCATGAAAAAAGCATTTTGCATTTCTTTTTTTATTGTTTGTTGGAAACGTTTGCATCGATGGATCTGCTGCATCAACAGCAGTGGAAAACCCACTACGCACGCACGCACGCTCGATATATATATATATATATATATATATATATATATATATATATATATATATATATATATATATATATATATATATATAGATATGTGTGTGTGTGTGTGTGTGTGTGTACATATACAAAATCATTAGATTGGACAATTTATTCAGACGGAATGTAAAAATTTTACAGACAATTCATCCGAAAACACGTTTTGTCAAGCACCAGAATTAAACCACTAGCAAATTGGACAGCCGACCCCGTAAATGAATAAAGGAAATAAGCACTGTGTAGGATTTGAACCCACGTTTATCAGGAAGCAGTCCTAAGGCAAAGTAGAGAAGTTGATCAACGACAATAGCGATAATGATATAATATTAACAAAAATACATTTAGTATTATTAATTTTGAATTCTTACTTCATTTAAGATTTCATTCGAATATCCATGTCATACAAAACAATTTTTATGGTCTCACCCGAAACATCAATATCAGTTAAGCCCAAGAGAAACCAATCCCATCACCAGTTCCCAAAATAACTGGCACCAGCATCATGCTCAGCAGAAACAGGATTTGGAACCGGAAGGGGATCAAAATTAACGTTATAGCTTGACAACTTTCCCAAATAGCAATGTGATTTTGCCTTTCCAATATCCTTTATCGTTTCTAAACAAGATTTTAGAAGTATAGAAAGAGTTTGTTTTTTTTATTTCAGAAATTTAGTTCTGTTTATTTTCTCCACGAAATTTTACACTCAGAACCGCAAAACATGACAAAAGCCATGTCCTGTCATATTGGTTGCAATAGAATTGAATTTTTCTTCCGTCATACCACTTCAATCATCTCTCAAAATCAAGTGAGTCGTGGCAAAATGTGTTTGTTCAAATACTAATGACAAGTCCTGCATATATATTCACGGTCAGTTTGTGATTCCGTTTTAGCCATCGGCACAAGTGGCTGGTTTGATAGATATCTATAAAAAAAACCTGAAAGGTGGTGCATGCTGCATAGAGATAGGAAGTCTTGCTTTGCTGATCACTGCCAAGAGTATAATTACTGCGGTCTTATGCCACACTAAAATAAACTATGTAAATATCTACTTTACCCTAAGAGGAAAATATATTTTAGACTATTGAAAAGTTCGCTGTATCTTAAGCAAATATGATCTACGATATCCATGAGGTAGATATCAGCCATCAACTGTCCATTTTCTATTTATCATAACCAACGTGGCTATGACTATTATAGGTATCATTAAATCCTTTCCTCTATCGATGCTGTCTTTCCTCGCAGTCAACCTTGTCAAAGGCCGTTTCTCAAAGATCGAAGATCAACCAAAACAAATGCCCAGAGTTTATACAAAGGAAAATGAAAGTTATAAGAATAGACAATAAAAATCTGCATATATAAGTGAGGAGGTGTCATTTGGTCTGTTTGTCTCTCGGTCTGTATGTCTGTCACGCCACAGAAACCATCCAAACATGGCTGCAGCCCAACTGAATTCAGCATGCATACTCTATGTAGGTTGGGCAAAGTTTTCGACAAGATTTTTCAGGAAAAAAAATTATGGTTTCTGAAGAGAGGGTTCTATTTATAATGTAAATATTTTGTTAAAACGAGCCTTTACTTCCAATAAATACATTATCTTCTTATTTTATATGTTTATATATAGTTATTTATGTGGTAAAAAATGAAGGAAACTTTTTAACTATTTTGAGAGTTCAACTTTTTCGCCTTATAAAGAAGCAAAATTGAAATGATAAAAGTTTTCCCCCATTGAGGGGTCAAAATCTTAGGGGAACTTTCTTCCACTTTGAGGTGTCTGAAATGAAGGGAAACAATTTCCTTTTCATGGAATCGAGAGTGAATGGTAATTTTTGTCTACGACTAAACATCACCCTATAACGTATTGCTGTAACCCTTTTAAAACATTCAACACCCCAATTCACTTCAGCAATCATTAGTCCTCAACCAGTCAATCAATATATATACATATACATATACACACACACACACACACACACATATATATATATAGATTAATGTGTAGAGTCCACTTAGATGGCTATGTCGTGTAAAAATGATTGTTTATGCTGTAATCATCTACTCTCACCATTTCTTATAAAATGCATAAAGAAAAACATCCAAATTTCACAACACTTGCAGAAGAAACAAGAACAATCCCACCAAATAGATAAATCTCATAGCCTATAAATCCACGAATCATGACATTCGCCAATAACCTTGCAAACTTATATATATATATATATATATATATAAATATATATATATATATATATATATTATTACTATATATATATATTACTACCAACACTATATATATATATATATACATATATATATATATATATATATATATATATATATATATATATATATATATATATATATATATATATATATTACTACCAACACTTCTACGATTATCAGAGACTTCAGATTATCACCAGACAACAAAACAATGATTATTCCCAGTCAAGTATGTATGCAATTCCCCGCCAGAATTGCTAAAAAAAATATCAATAAACACCGTAGAACACTAAAAATTGGTGACCATTCCAAAGCATTCACAGGACATCAAAATAAATTAGGCCACAACTTCAATTTACGACTTGCCTGCATTAGCAACAAAGAACGTGAAAAACCTTTTTAAAATGCATTGAATCTGCTATTCCTCAACGTAATGATATTAATCAGAGACCAGGATGCTTGAATCTAAATCCTCATAACTATTCAAATTCATAATCAAACAACACTTCACACGTATTATTCCTTTCCCTGAAATTATCTCCTTGATGAATACATTCATCAAACCCCTATTGATAAAATCACATACACACGAGTCAACTAGTAATGATCTATTTACACACATGTACTCGATGCCAGTTCTGACACTGTCTCCTCGTCACAGCTCTTTACATTGCAACTTCGACTTCTCAAACTTGTCTATCTTATCTATATACACAGCACGTATTAAACAGTTCAATTCAGTCAGCTGAACAAACCCTCTGATACAAGCTATACATGTCACTGCATACTGTGAGGTTTCTCCAATCAAACACAAATTTACAATATGAGACTCTCTGGCCTCCATTAATTTTGGTTCATTTTGAATTGATCCTTTTGATCGAATACTCAAAAACAACTCCCCTAATTTGCTTACACACCGACATGATAATTGATACAGTCCCTTTGGTGTATAACATGCATATCAGCTGATGATCAAAAATGTATCACTAACCCAGTTTCCGGATCACTGGAAAACTGCATGGTTTAATTGAAAATATCAAAACTCCACTGCCTTCATCCCAGACATTCCAGACATTATACCTGAAACTATCTCAGTAACCTTTCTGAAGAAGTTAGTTATGATCTAACGAAACGTTAGATTAAATGAACAGCACACGACATTGACTTCATAATATATATATATATATATATATATATATATATATATATATATATATATATATATATGACAACATTTGCTCTTGAGCTGGACTTGAACCAATGATTTTGAAAGCTGATTTTATTTTATCTTTTTTTTGCCACTTGAAAGGTAGATACAGAATTATCTTCTTACATCCTTTATTCTACCACATTTGGCCTTACATATCTTTCTCCAGGTCTTTCTCCTTCTTTTTGCAGCGATACAATTTTTTTCCATTATATTTTTCATTTCCATATTCACAGTCTTGTTTTCGTATTAACTGCTCCGTTTTACGTGCATTGTCTCCTTTGATATCCATAGTCTCGTTTTAGATTTATTAGCGCGTTTCATATTCAGTCTTTTTTTCGGATCCATTGTCTCGTTTTCGTTTTTACTGTCTCATTTTTGTTTATTGTCGCCTTTCCATATCCACTGCCTCGTTTTCATATACATTGTCTTGTTTTCATATTCATTGTCCTTTTTATTGTACTCTCCTTTTGATTTTATTTTCTTTTTACTACATTTTTCTTATTCTTGTTTATTTTTTGTTGTTTTCTATTTTATCCAAGAAATATCTTTCATGTCTTCGTATTTTTTTTTTATTCTTTCTCTTTTATTATAGCTTTATTGTTGCTCTTTTATCACTTATCTTTTTTTGTTTGATTGATCTCTTTTTTCTTTAGTGAAAAAAATATTCTTCTCTGTCTTTGTTTTTTCTTCTTCTTTTCCCACTTTTATCTTTTTTCATCGGTCCTTTATCTCCGTTTTTTATTTTATTTTGCATTTACCCTTTATCTACTTGTTTTTGATTCTCTTTCAGTTTTATTATTCGGATTCTTTCTTTTTTTTATGCCGTCTTACTCATTTTGATTTCTTTCATTCTTCTTCATCTTACTATTCAATTACATTTTTTTCAAATTTTCCTTCATCCTTTTTCTGTCATCATTCATTAAAGTGGAATCTTCTCTTTCCTTCTTTATTCTTTTTTTTCTTTTCATTCGCCTTTACATTCTTGTGTTCCTTCTGATAAAATGATTAACACAAGATACTATCGACGGAAGATTACCAACTGATTCTTTATAATCTGGACAATAGAATTTGTGGATCAGCTCCAGATGCCAGTGGTTCAGCACTTTTCCAGCGCTCTTGAAACTCGTCCAAAAATTGAAAATTTTGGCGCAAATTTTCTCTTTGTTCCGCTGTTTCCGAAAGCCGTCCAAGAAACTCGCTTAATTGATTTGCCAAACAGGAAGTAGCTCTAGTCTACATGATATCATCGAGGCAAATAATCAATCTGAAATACGTGACGGTGATACAATTGCAGACAATCATCTTATATTTAACGCCAGTTAACTGTTTCATCAATAAGTTTTATAATCTTGAAGACATGGCAATAGTAGCACTAACACAGCGATTGATACCGTTTAGGGATGGGTTCAAGTATAGGTTTGTGCCATCTTTCCTATTTTTGTACTCTTTTCTCATATTTCCGATTCTTATGAGAAACATTATTTTTGAGATAATCTCAAGATATAGCATTAAGATATAAATAATCTCAAAATATACGAACATCAGTGAATAAATAGTCGACGAAGATACTAAATGTGATTGATATCAAGTTACAGGCTATGATTCGTCAATTTTTATTCCTACATATTTCCAAAGGGTCCAACTTGTTGATGACAGGGTTTATTTCTGGTTTTGTGTGTTTATCACAAACGACATTGGATATAATCCGCACCAAGAGTGATAGTGCGTTTGGTTCTCAGTGGATTCTTCACAAAATATGTTGTAGTACCAGAATTTGTTCATTTTCAGTAAATCAAAACCATCTAACCATCATGGTAATTACACTGCGATAAATCCACAACCCGTAATTTCAAGTTCTGTAAATCAATTAATCATTGGTTTATACTAACACCGTGTACTTTTCCATCGGTACTTTTTCATCTGTATAAACTTTGCCCAGATCCTGAAACTAGCCCTACGGGAATTATAATGTATAAATGTGTAAATATTGTCTAAATATAGAGTACAAGTGAGGCTTGGCGATGTATTCCATCATGATGGAATTACCGTGTGATTAATTGACCAGGTAATGTGATTAGAGAGGTAATGAAATAAGCAACCAAGAAATAAGAGTGATGAAATTACTAGGATGCATTTACCGCAATTAATTGACTGGACACAAATCAAAACTTTAATTTTGAATATATTTTATGTTATGTTTTTTTGATCATATAATCAAGATTTCTTTTAAAATAATTGTGCGAGTACAATTTCAGATACTTGAATGGAGAAAATACTCTTTTTTTCTGGAAATGATTTAAAATGGTGTTTTGATTTTTTAAAATTCATAGACATTAATCACTTACATACATCAATTATTGAATTTTTTGTACCTAAATTGTTAAATCTAATATTGTTGGGCCAAATCGCGTTGGATACAGCAGTTCTCTTCCATCATCAAAGTTGGGGGACGTCCGTCTTTGACCCTACCAAAATTGGTGACTGTCTGGAAACACAAGGATTGTTCTGTGGCCGTCTTTACTTATGCTTTGCAGCTGATTAATAGAACATCTTGCCAAGCTAGGACTAGATTATACATCTGATCTTTTCCCAAGCACACGCTGCATGCTCTGCTAGGAGTCGACATACCTGCGTGATCGCTTGGTAGCGATCATAATCAATCTAAAATCATATACTTTACTCAAACAAAAAAAAGCAATTACTTTTCAGAAATGATATTTCGGTGATATTTCTCCTGAAATCGATGAGGAAAACCATGACTCCCACAAAAAAATATTCCGAAGTCAAAGCAGGACTTTAGCGTTTATGTACAAGGCATTTCAAAACTTTGAAAGATTGGAAATTATTTCAAAGGTATCTATTTTTAGCGTAGCAAATTTCTTCATTATCATTTTACATTATTTTTTTTTCCATTTTTTTTTAATTATTCGATTATTTAAATATATTTTGGTTACTGAGAACGACTCAAAAGCACACATTATGGCTACACGAAAAGAGAGGATTAAAACATACCCTGTTGCATGAACAGCTTTACCTCAAAATTTGTATTTGGGAAATGGATGAAATGCTTTTTATTTCAGCAATTTTCAATAAGTATTTTTCTTTTATTTTTACTGTTGTTTCTCATCGCAAATACTATGACTTTCAGTCTACGGTTGTCAGTAGGAAGCGCGGATCGGAAATGAAAAATAAGTTTCCCGATCAACCGGTGTCAAATTTGGCACTATTTTTACGTGTAATAGCTGCATTAGTAAGATAATGTCCTATTTTTATTAGCAGATTAATCATTTTCAACCATTATTAATTTTAGAGAATACTTTTCTTTCATATAAATCTTTCTATTTTATATTCTTCCTGAGGTCAAGTAATCGCCGAATTCAAATTTGGAGCCCATAAGTGCAGTTGTCTCCCTGAGATTAGAAAATTCCAAAATTGACCTGACCCTAAAACAACCATTAGGGTTCACTATTTGCCAATTCTGTCTACCTTGTGTGCACTCTGGGATCGAATTACTTTGTCACCAAATTTTTAGTCCATGGAATGCAAATGTTTAGGAATAAACAAAACGTTGAGTTATAAAGAGAAAATTACAAAGTTTCAAAGGAACAAACATTCATCGTCTTTATATTAGTAGATGTAGTTCAGCATTTAGTTAAGCCTGCTAACTGAAGTAGATTTTCTTTTTAAGATACCAAGCAAAAGTGGTCGACTGGAGTCACTGGCCTCCCATTGAGTTCAAACTTCCACCAAAATGCAGCGATTTGTCCCGATAAATCAAATTAAGCAAAATTATATTCAGTTATCACTTTTGTAGATTTTGAAAGGACACCTTGTAATAAGCGTTATAATGTTTTAATCATTTCTAGAATGGTTTCCGTGTGAAACCATTATGTGCGTCTACAGAGATACAATGTTTGCAAAAAGTACCCGATGCATTGCAGACAGTTAATTTTTACATCCCCCTACAGTTGAAAGAGAATGACGAAATTTGGACTAAATTCACAAATCGATATCAATTGAAAATAAAATCCTCTCAACATCACTCATTTACACAGAAATATACTTCTGGATAGCTTAAGATATAGCTGGACAGAAGTGGCGAGAAAGAGATAGATGTATAGCTAGGTATATACAATCACAATGGGTTAAAGATATGGATCATTTTGTAAGTAAACGTAGACATGGGTGTATATTAAGTAATGCTTGCATTTATGTTAGTTTTGGTGTGTATTCAATAGTGTAACCGAGTGCATATAATGTGTGATACATATATGTATATACGCATATTTGCTCTTAAACAAACTACTTTATTCAATGATCTGAACAATCCCAGTATACTCAAGTGAGCAAATTAGAATTTGAGTTACATGCCCATAGCATTTTCAGAAGTTTTTTTGTCCTTTCTGGTTTAGAATTCAGCGGATCTGCTATCTTCTCTTGTGAAATATCCAACAGGGCTGCATTTAGAACGCTATGCAGTTTTTTTTATATAGATTTTCTGGGTATTTTTCTTTTATCAAGATGTTCTTCAATATTCATGCAAGGTGACTACTCAGCAATTAAATAAAGATAAATACTTTCAAAATACATCTTATAAAATGTGCAGTGTGTTTTTTTTCTGTTTCTCTGCATATAACAATGGACTCTTCCTCCTCAAGGCAACGGTTTTTGCCCACCTGCCGTTTGAAACAATAGACTTAGTACAGGTTTTTTTTTAAATAAAACTATTATAGAAATTCAAATATATCAGAATTTTTCACGGGGATTGACTATGATATAACTAGGCAGGCGATAGCAGGTACAAACTATACTCTGAGTGAAGATGATAGCATCAGTATTTTATATATAACAAACTGCCCACATTATAGCAGAGAATGTTCTTATTGCTCTTGCTGTTCTTAAGGGAAGAGAGTCAACTCAAGATTATGTACTAGTGTTTTAGAATAAACATTATCTATCAAATCTGGTAGTTACGCAAGATGACTCTCTAACTAAAATATGCTTCTAGGAATATACGTACAGTTTATCATTGCATTCCTAATATTCATCTTGCACTCTTTTTCAACATTTATTCCTTATTATTCATGAAAGTGTTAAACTTTCAAGCAATATCGACAGCTGGTACTTATAAAATGCGTATACACTGAGAACATTGTATGTACATATGTGTGTACATTTCCTAGTATGCGTTTAAGCTTGCACGCGGGTATGTGTTTGTGCATGTGAGAAAGAGAGGGATATTATGTGTTTGATAGAGAGAGAGAGAGAGAGAGAGAGAGAGAGAGAGAGAGAGACTGTCTTGGGCATATTGATCAAGCAAATATTATATATGCATACGCTTAAAAGCATGCGTTTTAATTTGCATGTTTGAATGAGAGAATGCACGAGAGAAAGAAGGGATTTTGTGGGGGGGGGTCGCGTATGTTGTATGTTGAAATACTGTATGGGTGTGTGAGTGTATATGTGAAAGTGTATCGATCATAAAACACTTTTTTTTTCATTTACTTGGGTGTGAAGTATATTTCAGTGGAATCACAGATGGCAAATATCTGCTTTTCGTTAGGCACACTTCCATACTTCAGTAAGGTGATGGCAGAAGGTGACAGTCAGCCCAACATTGTTCGGGATAACCCCTGCCTAAAAATGCTGGCTGCAGTTAGGCAGCGGCAATTCTCTTTGATGCAGTTAGCTGATAGATCGATCAATTAAAAAAAAAAATTGGAAATAACGATGGAGGTCAAAAGCTGAAATAGATAGATCGATGGATAGATACACAGCCTGACAAAAATCCAACGATGAACTGTTATCAAACTGTTTGATTATGCTTTTCCTTAAACCAGTATAACAGAAAGGAAAGACAGAAATGAGAAGGATAGGTGCACCAGTTGACAATATACTACACTGGTCAGTGATTTAAAGCAGAGTTTAGACTCATTAATCGCTATCTAAAGCCTCATAAGGGAGCGTCAACGGAAGGTGGTCGAAGTTTTAGTCTCACACTTCTCTCTCTCTTTCCTCCGACTCCCTTGGGCTGCTCGATTATTGCCGAGAAATAAGACTTCTACAGCAACCGAAACAACTACGCGTGAAAATGGGATCCTGATCTTCGATTCCCCAAAAGATATCTTCGGTTGTTGTTGTTGTTGTTGTTGTTGTTGTTGTTGTTGTTTGTTTATTTGTTTATGATTTTTTTTAGTTTTTAGTTTTTTATGGGTTTTTTTTTGCTACATAACACTGTTTCACAACATATCTGATTTGGTGCCGTGATCAGGATCTCTAAGCATGGAGGGTCAGTGGTCAAATTCTGAGCTACCAAAGTTACGAAATCGGTTCCTAGTTACTAGCAATTAACGATCAAGACTGGCCAGATGCGACTCTTTCTCATGAACAGAACATACATCGGAACCAATGATTATCTCTGAGGTCATTGAAAGAATTATCAATTTTCTCGTAGCGAGAGGTTGTAGATTTTGGGTCTAAAATCCCGACTCAGAGACCCCTGCATTAACTACGTTTTGTCCAGCTACTGTCCAACTGCACTTGACTTTTCTTATCCAAACTAAAGTCCACATCCATGCATATACATACACAGACATGGGTATATGTATCCCACATACTCGCACATTTTATTTCCTTCGCATTATCTTTGTAAAAAGATTAAAGAATCAAAAATTTACCCGTAGTCCCATGAAGAATCGATGAATTAAAGAATCATGATTATGAAAAGTCTCAACCCAGCTCTTAACACCCGTCTCACCCACTCATTCTCCTAACGAGTGTAGTGGTGTAATTTCTTTACTACTGCGTTTTCGATAAGCATCAAGAATTAACATTATAGAAACACTAATGAAAAATGATTATGGTTGATGATGCTTCATCTAATGAGAAAACAAATCAAGATAATCTCTTTTCCTTTTTGATACAAATTTTCACTGACCTTAGGATTATGGCGTATCCGGTATCCATATATCAAAAATTATTACCGTCAACCTATTCAGAATGAACATCTTCTCGGAATAATTCTATGTTGAATGCATGATACTACGATTTGTCATCGGTATTCAACTTCATTAAATATTTCTACAAAGACACAACAAGTAGCGGTGAGCATTTGGAATTTTACAAGTCATTCTGAATTACTTTATTTAAGATTCCAAATAAGACCTTTTTGCTTTTCCAAAAACTTACTACAAATGTTTAAGTGGCTCGGACAGATAAACAATCAGCTTCAAGTACTAATAGAATTATCTTTTCCTACTAGTCACAGGCCGTTTGGAATTTGAAGCCCTTGAACCACTGCTGAGTGAATTATTAGGAAATTTGAACTGATAATCTAGATTGTTTACTTGGGCTGCAGGGCCCCAAGGAGATTAGGAATAGATAAATTCCTATAGATAGGGAACCATCTTGTTCAGCTGTGTAAGCCCTGAAAGGGATAATTTCCTATCGTTACACGAGCCATCTGGAAATAAAATCAAACAGATTGGAACATTAATCTTAATTATTGGTCTGCGTCAAGAATACTTAGGGAAATTAGAAATTGATGATTTTTTACCATCTGGTTGGAAAGAATTGCGATATAAAGGGAATCGGTTAAGTCTATAGATATTTGAGATTGGAAAGATACTGAATTCTGATTTCTTTTTTGGTTTGACGTATCAAACGGGAAGATGATCTAGCCTGAAGAGTAAATTGTGGTGTGTAATAATAATAATAATAATAATAATAATAATAATAATAATAATAATAATAATAATAGGAAGCTTGATGCGATAAGATCCTTTGATTGGTCGATCATATGACGTAAAGAAATGGGAACATCCCATCGGTAGTGCTGCAGTGAGGTCCTCAGACAATCGAATCCTGTTGTAGGAGTTAATAGGTTGGATTTGTCGATTCAGCAGAATTGCGTTGGGGTTGGATTTATTATTCAGATTCGAATTGATTATCCTTTCTGATACCTCGTGCAAAAGTCCCTTGAAGATAGAGGCGAAAATTCTAGGCAGTTCTTGGCAGTTCTTTGTTGGTCAGGGTCCTAGGGAGATACTTGCTGGAAGCCAGCCTTGTCAGTACTTGAGGCCTCCGATACGACAACTTGAATTAATTTGGCTTGAAGTTGATCAGTTCTCCAATTGTCTCACTATAACATCCGTGTCCAAGACAAGACGTCGTTCTTGGCACTGCATTTTGATAGAGAATATGTTTGTTTAGGGTCATCTGACCAGTCGTGGTACTTAAATCAACGAAAAGGGTTTAGTTGGATCTGCAACCATGTCAATAAAAAACCGTTTTGTCCCTATTATACTGCAGTTGTTACATCATTTGGAAAAGTCACTGTTCCAGTTTTTGTGACATTACGAAGTGAATACGTTCTGATCAGCCCTTGCGTCATCGGATCTCTGGAGATCTTCACAACGAGGGCTCTGAGGTCCAGGGCTAGATGGAAGCAACGGAACAGCACAGGGACTGTGTTGTTACAAATGCAGAACAAAGCTCTCAGTGCAGGGAGCAAGAATTACCCAAATTGGTGTAGTGGAAATGTATGTCTGATCCTTGCTGTAATTACTAAACGCTAGTAAAAAAAAAAAAAAAATAATAGTGACACATGGGGTATCGTCTCCGGAATTGTGGCCTTTGCATGGCATGTGATAGCTAGTAAGAAGAGAGCAGGATAGACCTGAATATGTATATTTATAATTTGTGGCCATTTAGTTTTAATGTAACGTGTCGTTAGCGGACCAAGGGAGGCAACCTGATTATTATTACGATACTCCAGCAATCACCAATGTTTCATTTGAATATTTTCTTAAAAATACGGTTCTGTTAATAAAAGAATGTGAATTCAATCGGAATTGTATGTAGGTCTGTATTTTCTGGTAACCGAAATAATTTTCTGTTTAGTGAAATTTTATCAATAACTGCTACGTGTCATGCAAATGAATTTATTGAATTCGATAAACTCGCACCCAAGGAACCTACAGAGGAGCAACCAGACCTAATTCTGAATTATGAGCAATCATATATTCCTAAAATATTCATAAGATGCACATAGTCAATTTAGGCGTGCACATACGTACACATACCCGTGAATGTGCACACATGCATGTAAATGTACATATGCTTAAGTTCATATATATGTGTGTGTGTGTGTGTGTGTGTGTGTGTGCGAATATATGCATATTTATGTATATATGTGCGTATGTACACGTATAAATGCATCATATGTCACAATGACATTATAAACCATAATCTGTAACAAACGGCATATATATATATATACATATATATATAGAGAGAGAGAGAGAGAGAGAGAGAGATAGCGACAGAGAGAGAGGGGGGCACTAATAGATAGAAAAATAGATAGAAAGAAACAGAGTCAGACATCACATTCACATTTATATGAGGTCATATACATCTCAGTGTGTGAACACTTCAGGTTCATATATGCGTACTAATTACCATATGAGCACATATTTCAGGCATATACACATCGCCAACACGCATGAATTTATATGCACAAGCGAAATATGCTCATACACACACAAGCACTCTGACAAACCTGCCTACATACGCAGAGATACACACACACATGCATGAACACATACACACGCACACACATACACATATATATATATATATATATATATATATATATATATATATAGCTGGATAGATATAGATATGAATAGATTTATATATATACATATAATCTTGTTCATATATATCAAAAGGCCAGATATAAGATGGAGGTATGAAAGAGAAAGAAAGGTAAAACACGTAAGAGGTTAGAACAGTAACAGTCGACATGGAAGGAGCTGGGAAATGCCTTTGTCCAACAATGGTTGATGATGGAGAACATGTCGATCATGATGCTGATGATATATTCTAATACCTGCATTCAATCTATATCTATTTATATGCATATATGTATATCTATTGCAGGCACATGCACACGCACACATATATGCAGATATAGAAGGAGAGGGAGAGAGAGAGAAAGAGAGAAAGAGAGAGAATGAGAGGAGTGATAGGAGTCTTCTTCTCTAATGGAACAATGAGAATTTAAAGCTGTGGGCAAGGTGGGAGCTTGGTGAAGTCAAGTCAGGGCTTTGGAGCACGTGATCTGGATGCGAATTGAGAGCCAAGATGAATATAAATGAGAAATGGTTGAAGATATACTGCTTAGCGTGTGTCTCGAGGTTGTTCGCCGGCAGATTTATCACTCGGAAGTCGAAATGTGTGGAGGGATATTGCTTTTTATTCACTGGCACACGATCTGCAGGCTGCAACCCCCTCTTACTCTTATGAACAGGTTTATATATATATATATATATATATATATATATATATATATATATATATATATATATATATATATATATAAACTTATTCATATCTATATCTATCCCTCCCTGTTCAGTTCATATTTATGTCATTCTTCATATTTTCATCCGTTTTCCTTTCTTTCTCTCTTTCCATCTGTATATATATATATATATATATATATATATAACCACACATACACACACACACACACACACACACACACACATATATATATATATATATATATATATATATATATATATATATATATATATATATATATATATATGAATGTATATATATGACATTCTTATTATATCAATCAATCGATTCAAATATCTATCTGGTGAAATTTTTTCTCTTCATCCACAATTGTTATTCTCTGCAAGTGAATGAGTGGCAAAATCGACATAACTGAATCTGTCTATGCAATCTTGTTTTATATACTGCAATTTATTCCAGACTCTTCAGTTCACCGACACTGATGAGCCAAAACATTATGACTAGCAACATGTGGCATGAATGACAGCTACTGTAACACATGCACATTTTTGAGTTAGAAGTTTATAAGCAGGTGATCTGGTCCCGGGCACTTCATTTTGTGTTGATTTTTTACAGTTATAGTCAAGAATAAAGATTTGAATTACTTAAATAAGGGTCAAGTTGTAACGGACAGATTATTGGGTCAGAATATTTTTGAACAAGCATGGCTTGTGGGGTGCTGACGTTGAGTTGTGAAAAGTACCAATGGGCAGTGGTGCGCAGGTGGAAAATAGCTAATTGTGGACAAAGCATTTTGTGGTCAAAAGATCGATTTAGGAAGCGTATGGAGGCTTTTTGGCAAATCAAAACAAACTGAAGCACTAATTGCAGATAGTCACATATGGTGTCAGAACAAAACCTTTTACCAACGGGAAAACCATGCTTGTTCCAATGAGTCTTGCCTCCTTCTGAATTAGATGGACGACATAGTATGTGTGAGTAGCTATCTTGGATGGGGTTGGAGCTTGCACTAAGTTGCAGTGATGTACATCAACAAGCTAATGGGAATAATGCGATGAGGAAACGTTATGCAAAAAAATGAGTTTATTGAGAACCAGGTATGAACCTCGATGGTAAGTCTTATACGATTGCAGTGTCATCTCTCAACAGAACAGTGCAAGTATATCATTATTATTATTATTAGTAGTAGTAGTAGTAGTAGTAGTAGTAGTAGTAGTAGTAGTAGTAGTTGCAATCTCACACCAGTTGCCTGGTGGTAACCGCTGGAGTTTGAGTGACAGCAAGTCTCCTCAAGTCTCCAGCCCTTCTCTCCAAGTACTCATAGGTCACAATAATACTGCAGTTTATTATCATGATTTTTATTATTATTATTATTATCATCATTACTATTATTAGTATCCCCATCACTAAGAAATGGATATATGATCCGACGGAATGACTATGAATTGCGTTGTTTGATAATTAAAATGATCCCCCGTTATAACACGGTTGACTGTATCATTCCACCCAAACAACGTCAATAGAATAAACAATTAAAGAACGTGAAATGATGTAAGAATTAAACCCGCAATTGATAGCGTAACCGCTTCAACGTAGCGTTGCTCTGATCATTGAGCTAGATAGTTGTCGGTAATGCAGAAGCCCAAATAACTGCTTTCACTCCAAATTCTCATTTTTCGTTTATTCACGGTCTAGAGCTATTCTATTTGTTTCTTTAAACGTGGGCAATCAAGTAATCAAGAAATGTTTTCAATATGATATTATGCAATTCATAATTATATGTATATTTCTTGACTTGTCTGATGCTATGTGCAACACCAATAGAGGTTCGATGACACAATCTGCCAGTAGCACATATATATATATATATATATATATATATATATATATATATATAATCTTCTCTGTCCTCTTCTCTGTTCCTCCCTTTTACTCTCTCTCTCTCTCTATATATATATGTATATATATGTGTGTGTGTGTGTGTGTGTGTGTGTGTGTGTGTGTGTGTGTGTGTGTGTGTGAAGGTATGTGTGTATGAGTTTTTAAAGATTAGAATAAATAAAACAGCAGTCACCTTAACCTATTTGTGTACATTAAACGATCAGGTTGCTGCCCGTTATCTCATTGATTACTCCACTTCCCTGAGATGAAAAATGCCTCTAAAAGAAAGTTAGTTCGCCAAAAATGCACCTGCATATTTCTGACGCGACACTTTACCCCATTTATAGACGGTGTTGATCAAGCACTCAAGACATACGTACATATCAGCTAATGGCTAAGCACACAAACTGATCTATAAATGTTCCTCGTGCCCAGACACACTCACTCCCTGACGCACTTGCAAATACGGATGACGTATTTACAGAATTTAGCGATGTAACATTTCGTGCAAATGTTTGAACTAGGAACAACGATTGTTGGTCTTTTGTATCATAAAACATATCTAATTATTATGTTATCTCCGATACTAATTCAACATCGGTCACTTAAGACAATTCGCCGTTGGTTGATGGTGAGTAAACGAGTGTAGCAAGTAACTGAGTAGTGAGTTCAATCTTAACTGAGCGCTCCACAATTGTGTCTTTGTGCTGGAAGTTGGTTCTGGTTTTACTCATTATTCGAGAGTAGAGCGTTCTTATGGAATCATTCCGTAAAAATTCGCACTGAAATAAATAAAAAATAAAAAAAAAATGATCGTCGTCAAGGCATTGATGGGATAACTAAAGCGACTAGTTTGTCTTGGAGTTGTCTGATGATATGAAAATAATACGTATTTCGGAAAAATTTGTGCCTCATGCTAACAGAAGATTAAAAAACAAAGACGATTATTTGAATGAATGTCTCAATTTTAATGAAACAAGTTTGAAATGACACACGGTTTCATTCCAAAGTAATGACCGGTAATGAGTCTTAAAGCTACAGGTAAATCCCAGACACGAAGCCAGGATCAAGTCAGTTCATTGGGACCTAACAATGTACTGCAGTTGTAATCCAATGTCAAAACCATGTTAATTGGTTGCAGTGTTTTATATGAACAGAATCTTGCTCATCGGATGTGTTCCTCTTGAACTGACGATGAATCAGCAGTTTTATTTGCAGTTGTTGAAAACATTGCCAGGGTTATGTGAAGGAAACAACCGAAAATATGGAAGAGCGGTGACTGGATCCTTTGCCATGTCAACACCTTTGCTCACACGACTTTGAGGGTTCAACCTTTTTTTTTTTTTTAACCCTGTCCACGCGATTCACTTGATATCAGGAGCAAAGTTGACTTGGCTTGTTGCCCAACTACCAAATTTAGAGCTGCTATTCCTAAGCTGGGGGTCGCTGATCCCAGAGAGTCCACAAAAACATGACAGCGGGCCCGTAGTCAGACCTTTCGAAAGCTCTTTTTTCTTTCTTTTTTTTACAATTTTCCGATTGTACTCGAGATTTTGCGGGCAGATGGAAACAGTGGTTGAATCATGATCGTCTGCAAACTCTCTTAGGTATCTCTCTCTCCCTATTAAGGAAAAGGATCAGTTTTGACCTACCACACTGAGGAGATTAGTAACAGATGTAAAGCGAAAATTATTAAAGGCAGTGATTTAGCTAGAGATTTGAGTGCCCAGGAGTAGGACTTTGTTCTTCGAAGGCCCCAATTACATTGAATGAGATTCAATTGTGTATAATGTTATCAAAATTCCATTGGTTAACATCTATTCATAATGCTTTTTGGAGCCCGAGGGAGAGGCTATCCAAAATCAACCGCCCCTCAGCTACGTTCCTGGCCCTTGGTGACTTTTCAGTTCCCCTTTATGATACATGATCTGTAGCGGAAACCTTTTGATGTCCTTCAAGGACAAAAAAAGAGTTGGAAAAAAAGAGGTAACGATAGATTTGGGGGCATTAGAGGGCCCGGGAGGATTTAGCTCTTGTAGAGGCCCCCCTCAAATAATTTGTGTACTATTAGTAGAAAACCTTTCGGGGTCCTTTCCATTTCGGGTCCGGGGCGTTCTCAAAGCTCTCCCCAGCTACGTTTCTGTTGGAATACCTTTCACCAGCGGTGGAAAAAATCGGGGAAAGTGCATTGAATCATCATCATCATCATCAGTCTTTTATCGTTCGTCGTTGGACATAGACCTTCCTCAGGATTCTCTATCATAGGCTTCGCAGAGCCAGTACTCGCTGAATTTGTCTTGCTCGTCTCTGTATCAAATATTCTGCCGTGCCTCGGTTGCACATGTGATCTCAGGGGATCAATGTCGTGAGTTGCGATGTCCATCGGTTGTCTGCCACTCTTGCAACATGCCGAGCCCACTGTCATTTGAGATTTTTGATCGATTCTATGATGTCCTTGACTCTCGTTGAGAGACCCAACATTTCTTTCATGCACACGTTGCATAGTTCTCAATTTGTAGATCTGTCTCATGGTTAGGTTCCACGTTACAGCTCCATGAGTGACTATTGGGAGGATGCATTGGTTATACACCTTTCATTTTAGGATTAATGGGATCTTCTGATTTTTGAAAGTTAAGCTTGCTCTGCCAAAGGCTTGCCATCCTAGTGTGATTCTTCGTTTGATTTCTTATCCTTTTGATGGCCTCATAGTGATTCGTTGTCCTAGGTAGAAGTAGTGAATTACTTTCTCAAGTTCTGATTCTTCGATTTTGATCTCAGTGTTTTTATCTCCGGTGTAGTTATTGCATATGATCTTCATCTTGCTGAAGCCAGTACATGCCGGTGCTGAAACATATATATAATCACAGCAGCTCCTTTATCAGGCTACATAAAGACTCAGACCCTGTTCAGCTCCAAAAAGGATTAAGACAAGGTGATACCAGCTCATCCAAACTCTTCACAGCCTGCCTTGATGATCTTCAGAAGACTAGACTGGGAGATTAAAGGAATTAGAATAGACGGTGTGTATCTGAGCAACCTCAGATTTGCAGACCACATTGCCTTTTTCGCAGAAAACCTGCACGACCTCCATCTAATGATAAATGAACTAAATGAAGAGAGCATTGACTCAAGAGTTATTAATTTGTAAAAACCGAGTAAAATATCTTTTGAAGATAAGTTTGGTTATTTTGGAGTATTCCCACGTAAAAAGTGTTTAACACACATGTTACACCCCATCCAAATCTATGAATCCAACCGACATTGACCCTCCAAACAGAAGTAATAGGATTGGGATACCATTATTTCAACGTAGACACTTTAATCTTGTTTAAAAAATGAATGATTGAATTTTAAGTCAGTAAAACTTCAATGCAAGAGAAATTTCAGTTTCATCGAATTAAACAGTCAAATTTCCTAAATATATGTTTTATATATATTTTTTAAAAAAAACACGTATAATTTTGAAAAGCTAAACATAATCTACACATAGATGATCCTTGAACTCTTTGAACAATTGTGAGCAATATATATATATATATATATATATATATATATATATATATGTATATATATATATATATATATATATGTATATATATATATATATATATATATATATATATATATATATATATATATATATATATATATATATATATATATATATATATGAAAGAAACTAATAGAGCAGATCTAGACCATGAATATGCAAAAAATCAAGAATTTCGGTTTGAAAGAGATATTTCGGCCTTTGCATTACCGGCAGCTGGTTTGCTCAATGATTAGAGCAACGCTACGCTGAAACAGCTATCTTATTGGTACATGTTCAATTCCTACAGCAGCCCTATTTTCTTTGATTATCTATTCTATTTTTTGTGTTGGCCAAGTGATGTAATGACTGGATTTCATTTCGAATAAGGGTTTCAAAATAGCATCACGCAATTGGTAATCATTTTGTCGAATCACACACACACACACACACACACACACACACACACACACACACATATATATATATATATATATATATATATATATATATATATATATATATATATATATATATATATATATATATATATATATATATATATATATATATATATATATATATATATATATATACATATATATACATATATATATACTGACGACGGGTTAAAACGTATACAACTAAACCGTTAGCTATTGCCTATTAGTATATAGATTGTATTATTGGTTTGTACTGCCTGGACACATAGAGTAATGATGTAAGAGTGGTTTTCGATCCAGTTTCTTCTCCGTCAACTGTCAGTATACCAGACCGAACCAATCTCAGTTTAGCTAACTAACCAAGTAGCCTCGGGCAATAAATTGTAAACTTATTTCGATATTCTTATCCTGATAATTTTCAGAGAAAATGCGTATTGTTTTGTATTTTTTCAATGAAGTTATATCCTATTTTTTCATGATTTTTACGATATTTCTAATATGTTTGCTTCTCTGGGAAGATTATCAACTTAACCTTCTGGAATCATTCTTCATAATTTGATTATTTTCTCTTATTCAATGGGACAAAAGAAAATAAATAATCCGATGAGACATTTATGAGCCATTTATTTTCTGGAAGACAATTATTCAAAAAGGACCACCATGGCCCAGTGGTGTAGAGCACGGGGGGGGGGTCAAACTGAGGTCGTGTTATATCTAATACTTTTAAAATACTACTATTCCTGGAGAGGGATTGGCTCTCTAAGGTTGAGTGCTCCAAGGACCCGTTCCGCGGATGGAAAACCTTGTATTGGATTACGGGACGAATGACTTATTCAAAACTCTATGCCAGCTGCATGCTGTTTAGATGAAGAAAAAAAAACAAAACATTAAACCGAGTGAGGTATGGAGTTTCTTCTGTTGTCATGTGAATTTCCACTTATTTATATTTGGCCCATTTAATCAATAGATAAGTATTAGGTTGAATCCATTGACAAGGAAAAATGCTAACATTTATATACTCATATATTACGAGGCAGGGTAAGTTCAACCTTCAAAAACAAGAAGATCCCATTAATCCAAAAAAAAAAAAGGATGTAAAACCAATGCATCCTCCCAATAGTCACTTATGAAGTTGAAACATGGAACTTACCAAAGACAGAGACCTGCAAATTGAGAGCCATGCTACATGCAAATTAAAGAATTATGCTGAACCTCACATGGAGTGACTGCAAGACAGGACAATAATTCAAAAGAGGACAGGGGTCGGGGACATCATAGAATCTATCAAAAATATCAAATGGCAATGGGCTGGCAATGTTGCACGAATGGTGGACAACCGGTGGACATCGTGACTCACGACATGGATCCCCTGATATCATATGCACAACCGAGGCCGGCAGAATATTAGATGGAGTGACGAGCTAGACGAATTCAGAAAGTTCTGGCTCCACTACGCCCACGATAGAGAACAATGGCGAATCCTGGGGTTGAATCTCTATGCCCAACCACGGACGTTGAAATACTGATGATGATAATGATGATATATGTGTATATGTATACATGTATTCATATATATATATATATATATATATATATATATATATATATATATATATTCCATGAAGAAGAAGAAGAAGAAGAAGAAGAAGAAGAAGAAGAAGAAGAAGAAGAAGAAGAAGGGGAAGATGAGGGAGAAGAAGCGAAGAATCACTCTAAACTGACAAGCCTTCGGTAGAGCAAGCTCGACTTTCAAAGACAAGAATTATCACAAGTACTGAAAAGACGGATGCACAACCTCTGCATCCTCCAGAGAGTCTCCTAAGAATCTGAAAAATGCTTATCAACCCTCGAACTGAGAACCATCCGAAGTACATAACATAAAATCATGCTCAACATCACATGGAGAGATCGCAAAACAGCGCTGTAGATTAGAGGGGAAAACTCTTGTCAGAGATATAGAATCCGTTGGGAAACTCAAATTGCAATGATCAAGAATGGCAGACAACAGCTGGACATCCTGATTTACAACGTGTATCCCTAAAGCTCATATGCGAAACTGTTATCGGCAAGAAATAAAATGGCATGATGAACTGGACAAATTTAGAAAGTATTGACTCCATGACGCCCACAGTAGAGAGGGCTGGTGAATCTTGGTGAAGGTCTATATCTAAGACAGGTGCTAAAAGGTTGATGATGATGGTGATGTGTGTATATATATATATATATATATATATATATATATATATATATATATATATAGGGGGGGGTCCGTAATTAACGTTGTGAGCTAACAGTGGTAAAATGGGAACATGGTGAGACAAATTTAACTGATATCATGACCTGCAGCAGCAGTTATGACCCGAGATATAGCTTGCAAGAAACGGCTTTTTTTTTATTTTGACTAGATTTATTGTAAACAAGTGGTTCTCAAACTAGGGGTTGAGACCCCTCCATGGGCTGCGTAATGATTATCGGGCTTTTGAAGAAAAATCAAGATTAATTATGTAACAAGATTTTTTTTTTTAATCTCTATACAGATATTTGCTGCTATTGGTGCTCATTGTGAAATGAATCAATGTTGTTCGATAACTTATGAATAAAAATTTTGTTTTGGTTATATTTTAGTATTTCTCCATAATAAACAGTAAACATCGTAATTAATATTTGCAATTTTTGAAGCAAAAAAACGTATTAGTTTCTTTTTCTTTTCTGTTGAATGTTTATGTGCTTCCAATCAATAACACCTCTGTTACTTTTGGATGTGTCAGCTGTTAAGAAAAATAATTTTGGCTCGGGCGTGCAATTTGCGATGTAGCCATAATGCTGAGATGGAAACATACTTTCCGTCTACCCCACAACAGTCTGAAAACATTTAACAAAAACACAGCAGTTTTTCTTAATGTAATTTGAAATGAAAATAAAAACGAAATAATTCATTTCACACAAATACTTCAAAGCTGTACAACAGACAAAAAGTAACGGTCCATGTCAGCACAATATTTAAAACCTGAATAGAATCTCTGAACAAAATAACTAAAAATGAGTCTTTTTTCAAAAACTGACACTTTCCAAAACGTAACAGGAGTCTTATTAATTAAAAGCACCACACATTTTTTTCCTGAATAAAAAAAAAGCTATACAATTTTTTAGTTTCAGTGGTTAAACAAATTTTGAGCTTTTTTAATCAGAACTAAACACAGACTGTAATTCTCCGACATTCTGTAAACAGCAAAGATCGTTATGAAAGAATGAGCACATAGTGTGAAAATCTATTTCAATTTGTTCTGTTGTCACATTTGGAGTTATCAAATCCCTGCTTATATAGCCTACACCTGCTGCTACGAAAGAAAAGCAATCGCTGTTTTGCTAGCTAAGCTTCCGTCGGATGTTTTGGGCATGGTTCGAGCCCGAGGCATTATTACCACTACCACTACGCACCCATGTAGCGCCATACACCAGACAGTTATTATTTGCTACTGTATGGAAATGCCAGATTAAAATGCTGCCTTGTCATATATTCTTGTATACATTGCCTTTCAAGCAATGCTCATGAGCCAAGAAATGAAAAGTTAATTCAATGATGTGATATTTTGTGTATATATATATATATATATACATATATATATATATATATATATATATATATATATATATATATATATATATATATATATATGTACAAAAGATAGAAAGGGAACGAAATATGGGGAAATGAAAATCCCAGTCAACAAATATTAACAGAAAGATGGCTGTGAGAAGAAGAGGAAGAAGAAAATCAAAAACGAAAAAAATTAGATAGAAAAAGAGAAAGAAAAAGAAAATAGAAAGAAAAACAGATCAATTCTGAAGGCAAAAAAGAAAAACTAGCATATAAACCAGGCTGAGAAATCACACAATAGAAACCGTCATGTGACAGACGTCTTCTGGCAGCATGCTGGGTTGGGATGATCAATTCAAAAATAGGAAAAAAAAAGGGTGTTCAACGAATAAGATAGCTCTCTCGCATTTTGTTGTGAAGTGATCATTAAAAAGTGTGATTCTATAAAGAGGAAACAAGTATGAATGTAGCCGGTCAAAAACCAAGGTATATATTTAGCTTTACATAGCATTGTGAATTGAATGCCCACATCATTATGGAATATTTGGAGGGGTTCAAAAAACGATTTTATAGACATAAGAAGGAGTCAACGCTGAAATTATGAGCCTTCTAGCTCGAGACAGCCAGGTGAACTTGAAAAGTGAACAAACAAATCTTGACAGTTTTGGTTGACGGTTTCTAATTCTGAGAAGGATCCTAGCAATTTTTTTCAAAAAAATGGTTTCTCTGAGCTCAATGAAATGCTATCAGTTTTGCCACTTGCGAAGTCTGGAAAGAGAGAAAAGCAAGAAATCGGATGCAGCCAATTCAGAGGTGTTCAGTTTCTTTAGCGATTTGGGTCTCGTTTATTTTCTTCATGAACGAAAATCAAGACGACAAAAATGGAATCCAAATAGATCAATAAGAAATGCTTTCAGTGTTTGCAAATATCTAAGCCATAGCAATTTCCTCTACATTTATAAACTCAACAGCTAAACATTACTAAACGGCGAGCCGACCTAACGCGTGATAATGATGTTGATGATGATGGTTTGGCTTCGAGAACAAGGATCTGGAGGAGTTTCACACGTCTTTAGAGATTCCTCGCCGATGTACATGGAGAAACTTGAAGCCAGTCGAATGAGGTTTTAAGATGAGGTGCAGCGTGCACAAAGCCGACTCCATCCTTTAAACGATGGTAGAGTGATGTAAGACTGGACATTTTGATTAAAAAATAACATCGTATGGTTTTTGTCTGAATCTTTCAGCCGAGAAATTATCATTTCTAGACTTGGACTTTAGAAAAAAAGGGGATTACTTTAAGAGAAGGGGACTAATGTTGAAAATACCGTAATGTATATTTAAAAAAGTGGGTACTGACGGGTGTTGTAAAATGCTGTCCAGGAAAGAAATATAGAGACAGACGGATGGAAATCAGATTGCGTTTAATTTGATCAGTTTTTAAAATTTATTCAATACCACTCATTCCTTCACATTTCGAGAAAAGTTGAAGGCTAATGTTGAGAAAAAGGGATGCTAATGCTGAAAGGGGGGCTAATGTAAGAAAAAAAAGTCCCTCGGCTAATATGAAAAGGGGTTGATGTAAAAGGGGTCAGGTAAGGAAAAAAAGTAGGGCTGATCGCTAAAAAGAGGTCGGGCTAATGCAAAAAAAAAACAAAAACGGGGTTGATGTTAAAAGATAAAAAGTTCTATAAGAGGCAATTTTCCAAAGGGGTGCAAAAGGATATTATGTTAAAATGGAGGATAAATGTCTAAAAAAAGGAATTGATGGTAGGTAATTGGATGCTAATGTTAAAAAAAAAAAATTCCCTCTGAAGATGAATATTCCCTCTGAAAATAAATATTCCCTCTTGATTTTGACTTCTAAAAATGGTTAAAAAAAAGTAACCCTCCGATTTTGAGGCCTTATGGTGAAAAAGTGAATGTTCCATTTGTACACTGAGAATTCCCTCTCAATTCGGACCCCAAAAATTGAAAAGTCAATTGAAAAGGAATCTTCCCTCCAATTTGACTCCGACCGAAATGGAAAAAAAATACCGTTCGATATTGATCTCTAAAAAATCCCCACTCGATTTAGATCCCATATTTTGACCCCTAAAAGTGAAAAATGAAAGTTACTCGTCGATTTTGACCTTATTAAAATTGGAACTGATCAAAACACCACTATTCAAAATACTCATGTATAAGCAATTAGCGATATGTGATATATTAAAATGAATTGATTTGAAGAAAAAGATTTTAAAGAGTTTTTTCATTACATCATGAAAAAGTTAGAGATCATTTCAGTATGATGAATTATCAGGTAAATCAACCCCCTTTAATTGACCCCTCACCCAAAAATATTTTGGTTGGTGGTTTTCAAAAACTAATTCACTGAAAACATTACTTAAGGTCATATCAATACCCATCATAGGTTTATGTCGAGTAGTCTATACGGTAAACGATACACATGGACAGGCGGAGTTTAAGTGAATTATAATAAAATTATACATTGATCTATTCAGAATAGTGTCCACATCTTAGTTGTTGCGATCACAATGTTTTTTTCGTTGTATCATCCAACCTTCTTGAGACGTCTGTCGTTGTTGATTAAAGGAACATTTCGAGCCAAACCCTTTAATCAATTCACGGGTAGATAGCTCTCTTGATATCTCATATCAGTTGATTCTTCCTAGTTGATTCGTCCCTTAGCTGCTGCTTGTCTGCCTCTTCTACTGAACCGGAGCATATGACTCTTTTGCACTACCTGACCCAAGTGTTTAAGTCGAAACTGCCGGGCAGGTTACTAAGTATGCTTAACCAAGACTTTTAACCCACTAGACCGTTGGTTGATTCGATGATGGAAACTTTGAGACATAGAAAGAAATGTCAAGTATATGACTCTGCACGAGTGTGATCGGTGGATGGAATATCAGAGTCTCAAGTCGAATATTCTCTTTCCCTAATTAATCGGACGGTTTTTCAGAGAATCTGAGAGGATTTGATGTAGGACGTATGATTCTTTTATAAAGGAAATAAGAATTTTGATCATCCACTTCAAAGGTCTCCAATTGACCAAGGATTTGATACGAATACCTTCCGGCAAGTACAACTTTGTACCATTAGAGTTCCCCAAACTCATTGTTCCCATTTAGCATCGACACGAGTGTTGAGCGGGCAAGTGTTTTGCCAGTCGTTACTCACCATCTAATGAAGTAAAATATGCTTCTTTTTTTTCGCTTTGACTCATTGTCCGGTTTTAAATAGAAGAAACGAAAGGAAAACATTGAAGATGTCAAGGATGATATCTCGACGGTCTCAATTAGGAAATAGCAAACCAATGTTGTAGTTCAATTAGTATATGTCCGAGTCGTGAATCACACATTTTCAAGAGCACGTTTGGATGTGGATTTTTCTTTTTCTATCATTGTTTCTGTAAATAGATATTTTATAGTTTGTGGCAACCTAATCTCACACTACCATTCAAATAACAAATTTAAAAAAAGAAATTGTGGATCAATACTTCTATGTGACCAACATAGATTAGAACAGATTCTGCAAAAGCTTGATGGTGTAGAAAATTCTAGACTGGTCAAATGACAATCAATGTGATTCATCAACCAATCAAGGGCCTAATTGAATATCTTCAGACAACCTTATCTGGGAGCCCCTTAATTATCTTTAAATAACACTCACCAAGCTATTTCGGCAGTTGGAGAGAGGCCCCATGAAAAGGAAAGCCTATCACTCACATGACCATGCTTCTAACTGAGATTCCCTATGCCAATCTTCATACTTATATAGGCACACATACTTCATGAAACAAGCCCACTTTTTTATTTGAGTCTCTCATACACACACACACACACACACACACACACACACACACACACACATGCTGTGACGGCAAAATTATGGTAGATACCCCGATTCGAACCTAGTAACTTGGGAGATGACCAACTGAGTACACCAATTATTGTAAGCAGCTGGGGATCAGAGGTAGAGCTCTTGTGGTGATCGTGTCAATCCTCTTAGAGACCAATCTCTGCAGTACATTAAATAACGCAAGCCAAGGGATCTTCCCCCCATTCCCTCCTGAACTATCTGACTGACCTGACTGCGAGCGATAAGAAGTGAATGAACCAAAAAACTTTGTCTAAAGAACATTCCTCTTCATACGAACACTTCTAACATATTGAATTGTTTTTTGATTGTTTTTTTTTTGTTGTTGTTGATCTCAAGTTGCATTTGACAGCACTGTCTTGCTATGATGATTTCATTTCATTTGAATACTTTATACAAAGAATATTCTACTTACTGTTGTATCCCTTGAATATTATATAATACTAGTTCAGCTGTGCTGTCAAAAACCAGCATGTGCAACTATTACAAGTCCACTGCTAGACGAAGGTCTTCTAATCTTTTTCCATAACGACTGTGATTGCGCTACTTGTTTTCATGTCTTGTCAGCATACTTTTTTATCTCATCCATCCATCTTGTTTGGTCTTTTCTACTGAATTTGCTGTCCCATGGGCACCAAGTGGTTAAAACAGTTTTTCTTCCTCCGCCCTGCTAAGTGTTCAGCACATCTCGATTTTGTTGCTTAATTATTTGTCTAATATTTTCCATCTTGGTCAACTTTTGGATCCACGTTGACCTTTTTTTATTTCCTAAAGCTATCCCTTGCTTTTCCCATAGATCTCTAAACGATTCTGAGTTTGTTTTCTAGAGGTTTTCTTCGTATCATATCAATGCTTTGCATCCGTTTGTCATAACTGGTATTTGTGCATTCATAATACGATTTCCGTTTCGTCCGGACCAAAAATCTCTATCCCATTTATCATTGGACTTTCCCCTAAAACTATTAAGTAAATCTTAAACGAGCCAACTTATGTGTGTCCGTCAGTGGTGGCTATTTTGTGCAACCAGTACGTGAAATCTTAGCTGATTCAATATTCTACGAATTGATGATACGTTTACATCTTTTCCAGCATTCTCTAGATCTCTCTGGATATCCTTTCGAGTCGATTTTAGGTTGTCTGATATTTCTCTTGTGATTTTAATCAACATCAGTGTTGGAATCTTGCAAGCGTTGATACAGTACCTTTTTTTTACTTTCTGCTATCCAGGTTAGACAATGACCCGAAACATACTTCAGAATACGGCTAGGGTTATCGATTAGCCTTCGCAATCACCTGATCTGAATATTATCAAACATTTGTGTCGGGAATCTAAAATGGCTGTTCATAAACGGAAGCCATTGAATCTGAACGATTAGGGGATTCTCTAGAAAAAAAAGTCGACAAATGCAGAAGCCTTATCGAAGGCGGCAGAAAACCTCTATTAGCACTGAGCAGTTCCAAAGAGGCATGAATTGATATGGGGTGTAACGTACACCTACTTCTCAATTTCAAGGTTTCTTTGTATGATCAGTGTGTTCTAATGAGGATAATACCGTATTCCTAATTCTCGAAGCCTAATTTCATCACTTTAAAGGAGCCTTGATTATCAGTAGAAAGGATTGAATCTTTTCGCAGAAGTCTTCATAATTAAGTATTCATGATAATGGAAAGGAATACCCTTCGTGTTTTATCAATTTGCGAAGGAGGATAGACTGGGTCCGGTAGAAACAAGATTTATTCGTACAATCAGGAACATACTAAGCTGATGACACATACTTTACGCGCACAGTTCCGTCGCCCCACCTCTAGGATAACAGACGACACGTTCAATATCTGCTGCTGCAAAAACTAAAAAAAAAACAGGTTTTAGGTGTATGAAAAGTATTGTTGAATGAACCGTCATATAGCAATGATTGCTTGCTCAAATTGATTAAAACTTAGTTTGAATCATTGTTCCGTTGACTTCTCATTGATATGGCCTTGATAACGTATAAAGTTCTGTCATGGTTGATTGGGTTGATGACGGCACCAACAAGTTGCTAAAAATTAGTTTTTTGGAAGGTTTTTAAAAGTTTATTATTATTTTTCAAACGTTTATAAAAAGCCTCCCACATAAGCTCGCAGTTCACTTTCTCTGAAGTTTGACAAAATCTGTTTTCAAAGCAGTCGCTGTTTTGTACAATAAATAAAAACATATTTGTAAAAGTTAGTTGCATTTTATTGTTTCTGTGTAACACTGAAATATGAATATATTGAAAAATATATGTAACATCTGCATATGGACTCAGGGCTTATGTTCAAAGAAAAACTCAAACAGAACTAAATAACATTTTTTTGATAACTAAATAAACGATACTATGATACTATTGTGTTTGAGAGAATATTACTCTGATATTAGAATGAGAACAATACAATTTGTTTTTAATTGAAACAAAAAGCAAAAGATAATTGGTGAAATTTATTGCATTCTTAACAAGTTGCCACAATCCTTGATTAGTATTGCAACTTTCCCAACCCTGACAAGAGTTGCAACACCTGACTTCTTCCATTCAAATAAATATTGTGAATGATATGTCTTTTGTAATAGTTTTTAAATGGTTTGAGTGATTGGCAGACATACGTAAGTACATAGAATTTGGTTGGTTAATCCTAATAGTTCCCGAGTAACTGAGAGAAACGCAGAAAGAGTTGAAATAGTCCCCATTGCTAATTGATTAGATAAATGTCATCAAATCAAATTTGGACTGATTGATCGGAAAAAATAAGGAGCTTTATTTATGGATCAAATATTAGCTGGGTTGCTGTTAAAAAAGACGTATGAATCGGCACTTCTGCCTAAGATCGAAGTATCCTTGCGCTCTGTTTGAGGTTCAAATAAAACTCTTACCATAAAGACGACAGATGTTTCCTTGTTGGTTTGTTTGTTCTTTTGTTGTACCCTACTGGCTTCAAATTTGTGTAAAAGAGTATCTTGACCGCCGGCTAACGATTACATCTGGGAACCTTAGATCAATATACGATCAGATCAATTTTCGCTTGCATTTTCAAAATCAACAGAGACCATCGCACCTTAGAAACCGAAAATATGTGTAAAGGTTCAACTTTACCTCAGGGTGAATTTAGGATATGGTGACTACTGGGGAACTCTCTAAGTCAACTTAAGGTTAGGTCAATATTCAAATTTAATAGAGACGATTGCAATGTAGAAACAGCTAATCTCTATACACCCAAAGAGGAACATTGGATAGGAAGGAAATGACCGTTGGTAAACTTCAAAAGTCAATTCAAGAACAGGGCGATTTTTGGCATAGATTTTCAAATCTAACAGAAACAGCTGCACCCTACGGTCTGCAATTCTTTGTACAACTCTAACTTTGCCTAAAAATGGACATAAGCGACCTCTGGTAGCCAATAAAGTGCAATTCGGGGCTCAATTAGTGTACAAGATAACTTTGCTCCAGGATGAAATTGAGATAAGTGGTGCTGATTTCAGGTGAACTATAAAGGTTAACTCGAGTTCAAGTCAATCTTGGTAGGCTTTTCAAATCTGACTGAGACGGCTACCCCTACAGCAAGCAATTTTTTGTACTTGTGTGACTTTACCTCAAAATGAAGACATCATAGGGGGTGACTAATAATGTTCAATTAAGGGTCTGATCAACTTTGACATTTTTTTTTCGAATATAACATACACTGCATCGCTGTACAAGTAGTAATTTTGAATACAAGGGTGACAACGCCAGGATGAACATGGGATACATTTGGCATTTTCTAAAGAGTGTTTTGACTTTTTCAAACTTCACGAAGAAAGCTACACGTCATTGCTTCAAATTTTTGTATCACGGCAACTAAACCTGGGGATGAACGTAGGTAGGTGGTATTTTCTTCAGTTGGGTCTATTTAGAATTTTTCAAACTCAAGGGTGATGGCGGCACCGTGTGAGCTGCAAAAATTATGTTCAGAGGTACCTAGGTACTGGAACTAAATGATAATCTACCCTTATCTCCTTTTTCCCTCCCACTTCCTTTCGTTTCTCACGCCACTAAACTCACTGCCAATCTTTTTTACTTCCACTGTTAAAATCCTTGTACATCTTTTTATCAATCTCTTGTCACTTCCTTTCCCCCAATGTGGCTGAGACTGGCTATCTATCTGCAGGGGTTCCAAGTGACCACGCTTTATCCTGTCATAATAAATCTACTTAAGATGTTTCTATTGTCCTGAAAAAGGACTCTCTAACGTATCTTATCTCTGACCAAATATCTAAGTATAGTTCACACACACCCACGAAAAAAATATCTTTAACAAACGTGTTACTTCAACAAATCAAATATTTAAGAATAAAAAGTAAATTTGAATCAAATAGTTCCAATGTGGACTCATACTGTAGCACAAGCTCTCAATATCACTTGGTCTCACCTGAGTTATTCATGTCTTTCACGTGGACAGCTCTATATTATTTGTTTCAAGTTGATCATTGGAACCTAATGGGAGAAACCCTCACGTATTGTAATTGAGAGCTCTGTCAAAGTAAACGACAACATCAGTTCAGCTGTTTTGTTTATCAGAATAAATGCATCAAAGAACATATTTTCCTGTTTGGTTATATATTAATTTTCCCCTAGGCAACGCCAGGTATCCCTGCTAATACACACATACACACACACACACACACACACACACACACATATATATATATATATATATATATATATATATATATAGCGAGTCTCTGGGAGAAATTGATGAATTTTCCTAGGACAAGTAATACAGTTAGAGAAGGGTCATGAAAGCGAAATAAAACGACGCTTAACGATCGGCTGGAAATCACTTGCCATCGGAAGAGACATATTAAAGAACACCTTGCCAATGTACTTAAAGCGTAAAGTATACTATGAATATATAATTCCAGCTATGGCTTGCAGATGAGAGCCAACTTAGAATCACACGGAGAGCCGTGAAAAGATCAATATGAGGTATGACTCTAAGAGATAAGAAAAGATCCACATGGAGCAGAGGGAGAACTTGCGCAAAAGATATACAAATAATCAAGCAACAAAAATTGAGACGGTCTTGACATTTGGCAAGCAAGCAAGAAGAGATGACAGCAGATGGGGCAAAAAATAACCGACTGGTTTACATGGTATAGTAAACGCAGTAGGAAACGAACAGAGCCAAGATGGATAGACGAGATAGAAATTATTGTCGGTAAGATGCAGCAAGGGTTAGCGCATTCGTGGTTTTCACGGAAGATGTGAAAGGCCTTAATCTAGCAGTGAACTTATAGCGGTTTAAGATGGTGACATTGTGTATCGTTTGTGCGTTTGGAATTGTTATCTTCAGTAAGTTTTCTATCGGTACCAAATCTTTATTTTTGAGACCAAATACCTAATTCACCAATTTTGGTCTTGAAAAACATCAAACCAGGCAGACCTGCTGCACCTGTATTTGGGAGGGGGGGCGGGGGGCAAACAACGATGCCAATACAAATGGAACAGTGCAACATAGCCATTTTGTTTAATTGTGCAATAGCCTGACGTGCTGAAATTTGTTTGAACAGTTCCAGTCATCAGGATATTAAAATCAAAATTTTCAACTTAAAATCTGACACCCGACTAATCAGAGTCGAATATTCGTTTACAGGTGATAAAAAGAAAAATCCGCCGTTTTAATGGGGAAACGAGACAATAAACTAGTTGGATTTGGAAAGAGAAGTAGACCTGGCAATTTGGTAGGAGGTATTATGGTTACTGGCAGGAGAGAGCGAGTTTGAGTTTCGGCTCATGCTGTTTACGCCAACTTCACACTAATGCACTTGGGATATGCATTTGCTATCGGTAAATAGCATGGCAGAATGGCCCCTTTAGCCCTGTGGGGTACTACTTAAACGAGTCAATCTTAATGTAGCCCTACGGTTTTAGTGGTTCCTGTTTGGGTTCCAAATATCACATTGCCATTCACTTGGCTCGTTTGTAACGTGAAATAGACATACAAGCGACAAGCGACTGAGGTGGCGTCACTCACTTCACTCTGTGCTATTTCACTCATTGTGGAGGGAGAAACTGATTCATGTATTATTTTTTTTTCAAAAGGTTTTATTGCAGAATGAACATAAACTGTTCCACCGGAGCTCGAACTCGGCTCGCCGAGTTCATTCTCCGAGCTATCTTATGGTAAATATCATTTTGTTTCCTTCCAGTCGCTTTTTCTTTCTATATTTTTGGTAGTTTCTTTCGATCAAACCTGAACACTCTGGTTCCTCCCGTAAATGAAATGCATTCATTTAAGATCAGAGATGTCTTTTGATTAGAAGCAGACAGAGAATAAATTAAGTCTGGTTTATGAAGACCCAGAGCAACTGTCCTCACGACAGCAAATCCAACAACGAAGAAGTGAAAGGAAAAGAAATAATTTCAAAAAAAAAAAAAAGGAAGAAAATCCGAACTCCATTGACTGTTCACCTTTGATTCATTGTTATTCAAACCGAAAATAGATGTCGGAAATATCAAAAAAGCAGAGCAAATTGACCTTACACAAATAAAAGTGACGTTGTCTTTATCACAGATTAGATTGTTTGTTTGCTGATGAAGTGGATGAATATGAGAAGAAGATGTGCTTAGAATAACTAATTAGACATTTTCACCAATGAAATGAACGGTGTTGATGACACGGAGAGAAACACATCACTTCAAAAGATGAAAGTGTTCATAAAATAAACGCCAATAGTATATTTATCTCAGTGGTTATTACCCGTGAAATATTCCAAGGATATAATTTTTATGAGATGATTTTTTTTTAGAAAAGAAGCTTTGTGAAGGGAGCCTCAAAAATCAGAGTACACTTATTTAAAAGAAAAATATTTTTCAAACAAACAAAATCTTTGGGAAATCGATGTACTAAAATGTTTGTGAATTTTGTAACACAAATTTTGTCGAGTTCAAATAATTTCTTCACTGGAAAACCTCTACTTGTTGAGCTAATTTTTCCATAGCACTTTTGTTGAGCCAGGGATTGACACAGACATTCCCGACAACAGCAAGCATTCCTGTTATTCTTGCCCTGAGTTCATAAACCTTTGATTTTGTTGCATAAACTTCGTTTTTGATTCAGCCCCTCAAAAAAAAAAAATTCGTCAACTCTAACCCTTGCTAACTAAAATGCTGTTGCTTTTTTTTTCTTGGAGGTGTATTTTCTTACTGTTTTAGGATGATGGAAATTTTCTCAATTATTTTCTGATTGTGTGTATTTGGGTCGTTGGTGTTAGCAGCTGTGTGGTCTAGCAATTGCAAGATAGGTTCCAGATTGGATGGGGGTGTAGTTGGGTGGTTACTTTTTGTGTAGCCCTGAAAGTTGGGTATTATTGAATTTTTGGAGGGTTAGGGTTCTCAGTTTCTGAAGTTGTATTTATTTTGTTCTTTTTGAGGATTCTGGAGTTTCAATTTTTCACATTTTTTGGCAAGTGCCCAGGGTTTATTGTTATATCCACGTTGTTCAATTGTTTCATATAGTCAGTTTGGCTTTTTATCGCTAATTTGTTTTTAGTCGTTTCTATGTTCCTTCTGTAATTTCTATGTATGTTTTTCTTTGTATCTGTGTTTTCTTTGGATCTGGTGGTGGCTTAGTTCAAAATACTGGATAGAAGTGAATTGCTTTTAATTTTTCCGGTAGTTACTGGTGGTCAGTGGTGGTCATTGTTATCAACAGTTCACTATTTCGAGGCTGTTAATAGTTTAAGTAGATGTTTGCGCCTTATCAATTCAATCTAAGGTTTTATTAAAAATAACCGTAATTTTTCAAGTGGAAAGTCCATTGTTTCAAGTGATGTGATAGAGATAGTTCATAGGTGAAATAGTTATCTGTAATAGGAGGACCCTATTGTTACGGTCAGAAAGCAGAACTATGCTTGCATTCATTAGATTGAACAAAGGTTTTGACGTATTTGCTTCTTAAATCCTACTCGCGATGCCATGGGTTACATAAGCAGTCAGTGTATTTGTGAATGGTAACACTTGAATCATTACTATCAAGTAATCACTCTTAGTTTCCTGACAAGTAGAGTTTTCAAGATCAACTTTTTTTTAAAAAATATATAGAATAATCATTTCCCGTAAAAGAGAATCATTTTTTTATACATAGACTAAATTTCACATCTTTGTTGTTTTTATCATGAGGTTACGGTCGCTGAACTCTTAGGCCTTCCCTGGGTATCTGTTGCATCCAGTAACCTTCCAGAATGGTAGCCATTTATCTGATTTCAAATAGGCTAGAACATCACTGTTATATTCTGGTATCTCATTCAAAATATTTCTCAGACGCTTATTTCATTAATTAAACGAAAATCTTCATATCTGAAGTGTGTGGATGTTGGCAATTACTCAGTTCAACGAGAGTCAAATGGGGGTAAATAGTGTTTATAACAAGTGAACTACACAGATCCTAGTCAGAAGTAAAGAGGCGTGACACTTTGATCGTAAACAGAGCGCACGAATATACTGAAGTGTTGTTCCATACGTAAATCATTCAGTTGTTTTTGACAAGAAGTATGCTAGTGTACAAATAACTTAGCAATCCACATAATACCTTGATGATGTCGCTGACATTTCCTAATGTTACAATTTCTTTTAAGAAATGATCTAGAAATCAAAGTTGGGACACGATTTCTACTCAAGGAATAATGTTTGTAAAATATCATCGCAATGTGCAAACGAAAACCAACTTCTTTTTCAATTCTAAATGTACGATCGTTCTCTGCTTATACACACATCAAAGGCATTGCAAGGTCGGGCATACACAGACAATTGTTAGTAATACCCACTCCTGACTTGCAAGGCCTGTCAAAAATCCTTTCTGTTTACAACACCTAATATTCTTAGACTATTCTCGCTAGTTATTGCATAGCTTCGGTGATCTTACGAAAACCGGTGCATCCAACGAGATTTTGATCTGTGTTGTAACCCCTTGGTCTCGGATAGAGGTTTGTCAGTCAAGGTCCTCGTGCTGAGTGCTCAGTGAACCATTTCTAATGCTTTTGGTATGACTGACTCGATGGTGGATTGAACCACGGCCTTCGGAACTGAAGGTACACATTCTACCACTTAGCATCAGTGATCGCTAAACCAGGGATTATGGTTGGAAAATATAATCGCAGAGTGCAAACAGGAACTTTTTTTTTCCAAAATGGTAATCAATAAATCTTGAAGGCAAATTTTAGAACAATGGCTGATGAAGATTTTTTTTCATCTTATAATGCAAAAAAAAAAGTAAAAAATAATTGGAAACACAAACCAAAAGAGATCGAAAACGATCGTCCATTGTTACTGTAGAAAGTGAGCAGGAAAAAAAATCAGTGCCATTGATGGAGTCAATAAAATCCTTGTTCTATTACAGTGATGTACCATAGCTAACAGAGGCTATTTATTTATAGAAATCGAAATGGATTTGGTAAAATACGAGACAAGATATATCTATTCCTCATCCTATAGGGTGTAATAAAATAGTGTCCGTGTTTAAGGCTGGAGATTTTACAAGACAGTATGTTGTAGTACCCGAGGAGATTTTCTAAACAAGTTTGTTTGTTTATATTTTTTAAGTATAGGAACAGAAGTCACTAGTTGTTAAAGTTGATAATTATCGTGTATCGGAACAGAAGTACCTGGTTGAAAATGTTGATCAGTAATTGTAGGTTGTTAGTAATTGACGTAACATACAGACTGAAAGATTTCACCCATCGACATCTCAATTTAAATGTTTATAATCTTGATGCAGCTGTTTTTGGTAGTGTCTAGATAGCAAAATCATCATTTTGATGAATTTAACAAGATCCGATATATTTTTATTCAATTTACAGTAATAAATTGAGTAATAGTTTTGATAAAATGTGTAATATTTTGATGAAATAAATGTACACCATTAAAATAACATTTGATTCCATTATAATGTTATAAATTTTCTAGATTTTAGTTATTAATCTGGGGGATGTTTCATGATATTTTTTTTTGAGTCAATTTTAGATGTTAACTGAAATAAAATTTCCGTTTTATTAGTGGGCTTCACTATAACCACCAAAGCTACTCATTTCTCGGAATGACGTATATATAAAAGGAAGCTTGAGTGATGGATGAATAGTAATCCATCAAAGTGATGAAGATAAATCTGATGGCAATCCATCACATTATTTATTTATTCATTTTATTTTTTTGTGGAAGGAGCTTTGTCTACGTTCAGACAAAAATAGTTTTGGGGGGGTTTTGGGTTTGTTTTTTTTTGTTTTTTTGTTTTTACAAATTGGATAGATGTCCATTATTATAAGCAGCGGCAACGGCCTTTTTCAAATCCGTTGTTGGACATAGACTTTCCCGAAAAATCGCTTTTTCCTCTCTGCATGAATCAGGTTTGTATTTGGCTTGGGATTTGGTGTAATGCAAGACGAGATTAATCTATTTCTCAATCTATTAGGGCCATTTCGATTAACACTTGTTGAATGACTTTGTTTCCGATACTAGAATTCGACGTTTGAACAGAGGAACCAGTGAGATTTATTTATTTATTTATTTATTGCTCTCATTCAGCTAAGGCAAGTTGCTCCCATGTCACGTGACATATGCAGCAATGATTTTGTATCCATTGCTTAAAAGATCCATCATCATCAGTCTTTTGATGTCAGTCGTTGAATATAAACCTTCCCCAGGACCTGCAACAATTCTCTATTGTGAGCGTTGCGGAGCCAGTATTTTCTGAATTCGTCTAGTTCATCTCTCAATCATGCCTCAGTTTCGCATGTGATCTCTAGGGATCAATGTTATGAATTGTAATATCCATCGGTTTTTGTCAATCTTGCAACATGGCATGCCCATTGCCATTTAAATTTCAGATAGATTCTATGATGTCTCTGACTCCTGTTTTCTTCTTGATATACTGTGCTGTCTTGTGATCTCTCCAAGTAAAGTCGATCACGATTCTCTCATACACATGTTGCATGTTTCTCAATTTGGAGGTCCGTTTCTTGGTCTCAAGTTCCATGTTTCAGCTCGATAAGTGACTATAAGGAGAATGCATTGGTTGTATACTCTTCATTTTAGGATTATTGGGATCGTCTGGTTTTTGAAAGTTGAGCTTGCTCTACCGAGGGCTTGCCATCCAAGAGTGATTTTTCGCTTGATTTCCTTTTTTTTTTTTTTTTTTTGTCTTAGGTATATATAGTGGTCTACCTTGCCGAGTTTTGCATCTTCTATCTTGACAGTTATGTTCTTATTCTCAATGTGATTGTTACACATGATTTTCGTTTCACTGAAGTTCATGTGTAGGCCAACGTTTTGCTCTCATCGTTTAGTTCATCTCACATTTGTTGGAGGCTGTGTGGATTTTCTGCGAAAAGGATGATGTCGTCTGCAAATCTGAGGTTGCTCAGATATTTGCCGTCTATTTTGATTCCTCTATTCTCCCAGTCCAGGTTTTGGAAGATTATTCCGAGGCAGGCTGAGGGCTAGAATCACCTTGTCCGACTGATTTTTGGAGCTGGGAGGGTTCATAGTCTTTACGTAGCCTGATGAAGGAGTTGCTGTGATTGTATATATTTTGCAGTACTTTAAGGTATACAGGGTGTACACCTTGTAGGGTAATTGCCTTCATAACCATGGGAATTTCTACCGAGTTAAATGCCTTCTTGAAGTCTATAAATGCTACAGCGAGTGCCATTTTGCATTCTGCTGCTTATCCATACAGCAGATTCATTGGATGGAGATGGTCCATTGTCGAGTAAATTCTTCTAAATCCTGCCTGTTCTCGTGGTTGGTGTTCATCTAGTGTCTAGTGATGATTTTTGTGAAAAGTTTGTATATTCAGTTGAGTATGCTCATAGGTCTGTAGTAGTTGAAGTCTTTGGGTTTTCCATTTTTTTATGTAGAAGCATTATGATTGCAGTGTTCCAGTCTTTTGGGACTTTACTCGGTTTTAGACACAATTTGAATAGAATAACTGGCTTTTTGTTGAAGCTCTTACCCGCTTTTTTGAGTTGATCGATGTGGAGACCGAATCAATTGCACTCCATTTGCTTCCTTAGGTAGCTTATTTGTCTGTTTGAAAAGTCTACGGTATTGCAGGGACTTGAATACTTGCTTATAGAATAGAATTTTAATAGATATTTATGTAATTTCTTTGTGTTAACTTATTCAAAATAAGCGATATCAATTGAAGATACTGTCTTTGAATTTTATTTATTAGAAATAGTTTGAACTCAGTCAAGTTCTATGAAGCGGAATGAATTGAAATAATAGGAAATACTCTCAATGAAATTCGCATCAATGTTATTATGTACGTATAAATACATGAAAAGATAAGAAAAAGAGAGGGCGAGGTTAAGAAAAGAGAGGTTAACGAATACGATCACCGAGTCAGTTAATAAAGTTAGAAAGATAATGAAAAGCGAAGTGAAACGACACATAACGAATGTATTGAGACGTATTGAGGAGGACCTTGAAGCGTGAATTATACAAATTAAAAGGAAGAAGTGATATCAATTGACGATTAAATGATTTACGTGTGCAAAATACAGAAATCAACAGAATCGCAATTAGAGTCATGAAAAGAGTAATTATAAAGATGAGGCTAGAAAAGGATCAACATGGATCTGAGGGAGGACCAGGATAAAAGAAATCATACAAATAATCAAACAACGAAAATGAAGATGGGTTGGAAAATCAGCAAGAAAAAATGACAACAGATTTAGCGCCCATTGGACAGTAAACGTTGTAGGAAAATGTACAAGATGGAGGGATTAGATAGAAAGTTTTGCCTGAAAGACATGTCAGATGATTGAAAAATCGCAGTCGTCATGGAAGGAGATAAGAAAAGCTTTTGTCCAGTAGTGAACATATAGTTGATGATATAAATGTTATGAATATCAACACATTTTGTTGTTATTGAAGCGATGGGCGTCCGTTTGGGAGGGCTACAGGGTATTTGACATTCCCTTGAATCTGGTATCCTCATTATGGGTAAGGGGTGGATGCTGAAAACTTATAATCAATAAACGATGATGGTGAGTACGATTGTTTTATGTGATCCCAAATTATTGTCCCCATATAAAGGATCTGTATTATTATTATTTGCTGAAGCTCACCGAGGCCTCAGGTCATTGGATAAGTACACCATCCAAAATCTAGATAATCCAATTAGTTGCACTTACTTACTCTACGAATGGCGGGTGAAATATTCTGAATATACCCTTTTGCCGCGAGGAATATATGCTCTTGCGCCCAGTTCCTAAGATATATGATCACCACCACAAGAAAAGTGATAGCGGACGCCCACGATTCAAACATTATTATTCTGAAAATATAGTTTTCGGGATAACTTTTATGTTTAAAAAAAATTACAATTTTATAACTTCGGTGAAACGCAGGATTTCAATTTGTAAGTTAATTCGGATGAGATGCTTGCATTCAATGTTTGCCTCGTGGATTACAGAAATCATTTCTACTTTCCGTTGCGCTCGGGTCGGCCTGGATAAAAGTTTGCCTGATAGGAATCAATCTGATAATCAGTTTGTGATTTGGGTGTCCCTTGTGTGGAGCCAATCGGTGGCCGTCTTGTCCGGAACATTCGTGATGCGACAGTGCACTAATTCGTCGAAGGACGGCAGCTTGACCGCGCACGCTGCTCCGAACGCATTTTTGCATTTAGTCAAGTCCGGCACGCGAGGCTGTCTTAAGTAAATTCAACCGGGCTCCTCTTCGTAACGGAGAAAATCGTTAGTAACCCCCTGAGCGGAGTCTGGATGCACGTGACTCCGAAAATTACTTTGGCATTTTGGAATTATACGGTTGACAATAATAATCTGATTAGAATTACTGTGCGCTTATTTTAAGTGCCCATCAACACTTCCTCCTTTTCTTCCCTTTCCTTTCCTTCCCTCTACGGCCAAACTCCCATATTTGACTGACTGACCGCCGTGACCCTCGACACTTGTCTCACAATCAGTATGGTAATGATTAACGAGCTTGTGATGCTGGCCATTACAAGACAAGTGTTCCGAGTTCGGAATTCACCGAGTACTCCGCTATAATGGCCTTGTGTGGAGCTTAGCTAAACTTAATAAATATATAAAATATATTCTGCTTCAGTATTTACAGTGTATATGCACACTAGTGAGGCACCCTACGAACTTATTACAGTAGGGATGGTCATCATCACAGGCTTTTTGACCATTGCAACACGAATTATGAAACTAGGGATTTCATGAAATTACTGAAATGTCGGCAAACTCCATAGTAATTTCATGAAATAACTAGTTTTGCTATCTTAGTGTAATAGTCACATCATTTCAGTAGCGCATGCTTTTATAAGATTTCATCTCGGAAGAAATCCAACAATATGCCTGGGCTGGTGACACAAAATCTATTGCATCAAGTGAAGAAAGGTCATAGGTGTACCCTGTTGTCTGCAGCAAAGACCTCGGTATCAACAAAATAGTTCTTAGGAGTCAGCGTGAAAATTGTGAGGTTTCTATGGCTGCTGGGATATACATGTTTTGTGGACCTCTTTTTAAAAAAACTACAGGGCCGTATGTATCACGGAAAATAAAGTGAATCAGATTTTCCTAACTTTCACGACCGCAGACAATGACATAGTACAGTATGAAGGTAGGAACTACTTCGTATTGCATGACTGGAAAGTAAAGTAATGATTAACAAGCTTATGATGATAACCATTACAACTGTAATGAATTCGAGGGTCACTGAGTGTCCCGCTATTATGGCGTTGGTTGGATCTAACCTAAACTTTATAAATATTGAGTATGCTCTGCTGCAGTATCTATAGTGTGAATGTGTATATAAAGTGTGTCTATGTGTAAGGTAAGTAGTTTCCTTCCGGTAGGTACGGCTTCAGCACTCCCAGCTTGGATTCCACGTATTTCATTCCTACTAACTCGGCTCGTTTGATATATGTAAATTCGATTCTGAGGCGACAAACGCCAAAAGTGTGATTACTCACTTCGACATGTGTTATTTAGAGATTGATGCATGTCTCCCCCAGGGGTATTAGTGCAAAGTTACTACAAACAGTACCAACGGGAGTTATGAGCTTGGAGTGCCGAGTCCACTCTTCGTTCCGTTGTCTGCTCGTGCACACTGCACCTCTAAAAGACTTGTATGAAAACTGATTTGCTGATTCTGTGTTTTTCATTTACCCCTGGATAAATGCCAATCGGGAAAAATATTTCCCAACACGGTATCTATTTTCGAGTTCATAAAAGTATACTAAACAAAAGTTACCACGTTTTAAGCTTTTTTTATACCCTTTTGAAAATCCAGACATTAAACACCCCATTAGTTTTGGTCTTGAAAGGTGAAAATTGGAGAAGAAGTATTGAAATTAATAATGATTTATAGATAAACTTGAACAGAGTTTCATGCAATCCAAACGAAAAGCTGTTCGATTGTTGGTACGACAGGTCTTTTTCTACAATGCTGAAAAACACCGAAATACAACGGTCGTTTCAATGGAGACTGTTGAATACGCATACATTAAATCTATAGTCTTTAAACTTGTACTGCGTTACTTGAACGTACCCAGTGCAGGTCTCACTCCCACAACAGATTTGCCAATCTATTACTTTCATCAATAGATTCGATGAGTTCTCAACCTTTTTAGCGACAAATAGAAGGGAAAAGAGTTGATGAGAACGTCTTTTAGTATGTTAATGCAAACGTTTCTTTCGTTGACTGCTAAAAATTATTTCATTTTCACATTACTTCGACTTTCCGTATATTCCTTCATAACAACTTCAAACTTTACAGCTATGAGGAAGCAGGATGTTGATCAAACACTAAAAACGTGTTGGTGTGCCGCGTGAGTAATCCATACTCCTTCGTGTGCCGTCCTACAATAAACTTTGAGAACAACTGCATTAGATCCAAGAATGTTTTTGAAGGACGTGCATTATTAGAAGCCGAGCAGTCATCTTCCGCTGACTTTATTTCTCCGTCTACATTTTTGCGTTGTTTGGAAGTTCTGTCACGACCCTCATCGATTATTTGGGATCAAGTTCACTTTTACTGCTCAAACATGAAAGGGGAAAAATTTTTGCATGTGGTCTGCAGGCAACTAAAACGTAGACCAACCTGACCTCCATTAACGTCCGATTTAGTCCTTGCAAAACCCGCACCAGCACGATTTAGAGATTTAGATCTGAGACACGAAATTCAATCTCAGAGTTAAATTCGGTTACAGTTGATAATCTCAGTTCAAGAAGATTAGGAGTCTCAGAATCAAAGGGAACGGTCGTCATTCACGAGGCTTTAAGAAAACAACGGTTTTCACCGGATGTAATCCAAATATGATTGTTTTTTTTTATCAATAATTTATTAGAAGTCTGAGAATCGGAGAAAAAGAATGTTCTATCCGAAGCTCTGAGAAATCAACGGTTTTCAGTGTTCATACTCAAAATGTTATAGTTCATTTATCTAATATTTTATTTACTTGGATTATAGCACGTCAGACAATCAACAAAAATTGATGTAATTTTCCAAACTGTAGGAAAAGGATATTTTTTGAACAGATGTTATCAAAAATCTTATGTGTCATAAATAATTCTAGAGTTGTACCAAGTACGCTCTACGTTGTCGAAGAGGTCATGACTGAACCAATATACATATCACTTCACACCCTTGCCGATGCGTCGTGATTCAGCCTGGTAGGATAGCACCCATCATTGCCCACATTTTTGAAGAATGGCTTCTGTTCCGTCTTTACATACAATAGAACAACATTGGAGTATCGCCTCCCAGGCGCATGCCTGAGCAAAGTGAATGGAGGTCCTGAGATGCCGAGTCGCAAGAATCCCCCTTTCGGCCATTCTGATGTAGAAAAAAAAAAGAGGGAAAAAAAGAGCGATGCGTCTTGACTGTAGGAGCTGCTGGAATGACATCGAATTTGCTTTGCTAGAGAATACAATCTGCCAAGCAATTTTGCCCACGTCTTACACTAGCGGCAACTGACTTTTGGAGAAAGTCAATGTCCAACAATAGACTATAAAGGCAGGTTATGAGCAGTATATTCTTATTACCGTAGATAAATTTAGCTTAGTCTTGAATCGAGTCACAATCGATTGACACCTAGTTAGGCTCGAAGTCGGTATAAAATTGAATAGTTTATGACAATCGCTTGCTAACCAACATTCTGTGGTACATGCTCATATATGTTTATAAACTCGGTTAAATCTCACCCAAGGTCACAACTGTTGGGCATCAAATATGGTGCGAATTCAGTGCACTTGAAAATTATTTTCAAGACTGGTTTGTAAATCGCTGTACGGCAAGCGCCCAAGTTTGATCAACAATACGAGGATCGAGTTAGTTGAATGATTATATCACCGTTCAGTATATCTTGATTATCTAATGTATTTCACCGATCAATAAAATTTAACTCGATGATTTTTTTAAGAATATTTTGAATCAACTAGTTCTCAATGAAATGCGTCACACCTTGATTCCCTTTGATCAAAGTAGTTCTATTTCATAGCCGAATAGAATGAAGTGATTCTAAGTACATTTCCTCATATTGACGTAACGCAAAACGGACAAGCTTTCTGTCAACTGCCATGAGAAGCCATATTAAACATGATCCAGTAGACCATGTAAGTATCAATAACAACTAATTTGGGTGTCCTTTCTCTTGGTGACACTTACTGAATATTGTTTTCTATTTAACACCTATCTTGTCCTGTTTGGACAATCATACCAATTATGCTGAACATTGTCCATACCGTATCCACTTAAGACGTTTGTTCCTTTTTCTGCAATGCTTGAATGTTATGAGAAGATCATGATCAATATTAAATCCAATCCGCTCATCCATTGGCCCAAACAGTTTTGGCTGGAATCTTAAACCAAGTCATTAAAGGTTAAAGACATTTGAGGAAAATGCGTTAAGTTGTTTAATTTGGTACATCAATAGGTTGTAGCTTGCGACAGACGTTAGAAGAACTGGCTTATAGTTGTTTTGTAAATTAGTTTGAATCGAGGCTGTCCGTTTGTTGGAATTAAGCAAGCGATAAAGAGAAAGTATCAAACCATTAACACCAATGGTGGCCAAGCAGAGAGACACGCAAAGACAGAGACAAGCTCCAAACTAAACACTGAGCAATCATATAGGTAGATTGTGAAAATGCCCAAAACACAAAAATAGTAACTCACTCCTGTCAAGGCTGACAGTTGTTCACAAATATGTTAATAATATTTTAAATGTAAAATGGCATCACTACACAGTAATTCTAACTCACCACATACACTGACTGCTATGATTTATACATGAAATGGATAGAATAAATGTACCAGTTCCGTAGTCTAATCTTCAGCAATTTGGATCAATTGTTTCGTCAGATTATCAAATGCCTCAGTTCATGAAAAGGAGCAACCATGGAAGTATATTACGTGTAACAAAGAGTTGTTTATATGATTGATTTAATTCTTTATTTTCTTATTTTTTTAAATTTCTCTTGTTATAACCACATATATAACTCTAACGGTTAACATTACGGAGAATGGGAACAGCGGACCGAGTTCAAACTCTGGCTGAGACATCTTGGGTTCACTTCACACTAATGCCTTTGGGAAAGAAATGAATCCATCTCTTCCACCATCAGCTATGAGTAAATTGCAAGGTAGGATCGATTCTGTAGCCTTAGCTGGCTAAAAATCTTTGTGAGGGCAACTCTGATTAGCAACCAGGAAGTAAAGCTTACTTACTTAAAGCGATTGGATTTCAACTTTGAATTCCTCCTGGCAGCTACTGTTGCCGAACTCATGCCAAACGTAGTGTTCTGTTCTCTTTTGTATAATTTCAGCAGGATCCAGAAGATGATTCTGTCGACTGGGCATCTTGGAATCCATACGCTTCTGTTCAAGTATCGATCCATGGTCTGATGAAGGCCTTCCTCTTCTTCTACCATGAAGTTTCGTCAGATCCAATTTCACAGCATTATGCAGGTGTGAATGAAGACAGTAGAAAAGACGAGGGTCTTTTCTTGAGTAGAGCAAAATAGAAAATGACAGCAAATATACTGACTGGACCAATCCATTAGCCAATCACAGCAGCACGTGTAACGCCAACGATTCCACATGTTACAATATGGGTTTTTCTCCAATTGTTCTCTTGCTTCGCAAAAAATCTACATCCCATTGAAATTCACACTACCGTGACTTATACAATTATCTGCAATACTATTGTACACCGTTTCTGTTTAGCCGTGGGATGATAAATACTCATCTCAATTTTATAGGTATCTAACATCACAGATTTTTTTTTATTTCTACATTACGTAAACCATACTATGATTACTACATCCCGTCTAGTACTCTTAGCATCTTTCTGTTTTTCTTGTGATCATTTATCTTGGAATTGTTATTAGGTTATGATTTTGATATTTTGTTCCTTTGGTTCTTTATATCAAGTACTGTTATCCCCCAAATACAACATTTGTCGCAAATGTGACACAGGGATACGAACCGCTTCTCTTTTAATGTTTCAGCATTGAAATTCAGCGTCGAATATACGCTTGGTGCTATCAACCACACTTGAATCCTTCGTAGAGGCTATGACGATATTGATTTTATATCATACTCCTCCCTATTCCAGTTGGAAACACTTAGTAAAAAAAATGCATTTCTTTGGGTCCCCCTTATTCACTTCTTAGAGAGTCCCTCTTCTTATCTCTGTTCTAACGAATATGGTGCTGAAGAATGAAGATTACGTTGACCCTTTGACATATTCCGAGTGTGAAAAAACGAGATCTCAAATGCTATTAAATATGGTAGCTATGAATGGAGGCCAACAGGAAAAAAATGAAGAATCGTAATGAAATCCAGGAATTAGGCTGAGAAGCCCGGTATAAAATCTTGACATAAAGGCTTGGTACTTGTAACACTATCTCTTGCTGCTCAGAACTGTATTTCAGTCGCGTTGGTAGCGAGAACTTCAAATGTCCAAATTGCTCTCTTATAGTTTTTATCGGATTAAAAGATGATCGGACAATCCAAGACAAATGTGTGTATTCAACTTTTCAAAATAAAACATCTGGTCACAGTAATGAATTCAGGAGAGGTATTTTTATACTTGCTCACAAATGAAAATGCAATAAACTCATACATACATACATACATACATACATATATATATATATATATATATATATAGATAGATAGATAGATAAATAGATAGATACATGCATGCACACAAATAAGTACAGAAAATATCTAATACACCCACATATAAGTCACAATCAGATAATAAATTCTCAGACCTGTAAGCGCCTACCGTAGAGCAATGGTCAGCAAAGCCAATTAGCTAATTTGGAGAGTCCAAAACATATGTGGCGCTTCAGATATTTGGCTTTGTGCCAGACTAAGCATGGGAAATAATTATAATCTCGGGCATACGTTCAAACTAGTGACATACTATACCCCATGTGTGCACATAGACGCACACATATGGATACGTACGTTCACACGTACAAATGAATGCATAGAATATGCTCTCAGAGAAGACACGCCTCCAGTCCCTCGATCAGATTCAGGAAAGCAAGACAGAAACCTAATTTGTGTAAATAACTTGGCCGAATCTACAAAGCTAGCAATCCAGTGAGATGAGAGGAACTGTGATTCAGACCATTTATCGTAATTGTTTCTGTTTGGAACAACATCAGCGCGAGGGGAAATGAAGAAGAATTCCCTCGCCCTGCATGAATGGAAGGTAATTATTGAAAAGGTGGGTTAATGCAGACTTGATTACAAACCAACATATCTGTCCAAACACAACATTTAACCCAAGGAAATATGCAGCGCTGGATATTGAATCTGGCTGTTTAGCTTGAAGTACTGACCTCCACCCACCTTCATCTATGCATCGCAAGTTTCGGGGATCTGATCAGTTCCAGACTAACCAATGTAGATAGAGGGCCATTTCTCAGGTTGGAAATGATTTTTCCTTGTTTACATAAGTAAACATGGCATGGACATATTTCCCAATTGAAATGGAAGACAACAACCAATTGACCCCCTTGGATGTCCTGCTCACACAGAGGATGGGTTTAAGTGATCTGGAAACGATAAGCACATATTTACTCGACAATACCTGAACTTTGATTTTCACCCTTATTCAGCACAAAGGAAAGGGCCGTCTTTTGTCTAAAAGACCAAACAAACCTCAAACAGTTCTTTCTTCTTGATCTTTATTCTCAAAAAAAAAAAATAATTCTCCTCTTTTATACACTTAAAATATTCACCTTTATCGTGCGCTATAGATGTTTAAAATCTCTCATAATATTTTCTTCCAGGTCTTACACTGTGTGCCAAGAATTTTTATTATTCTATTAACAATGAAAAAAAAATACTCGTCGACATGGTCTGGTGAGTCTTGATTTCATTTCCATTCTTTTCAATGGCAGTTATCCGTTTAATGCAGCCTCCAAAATGCAATAAACGTGGATGATGGGTATAAATATAAGCAATGAATGGTTTATCCATCGATTATTTGACTATTTCACAAACCTTGCCTTTTAAAGATATTCATTTTATGACGAACGATTCCGGATTGGAAGGCTCTCATTCAAAGTGTATGTGCTCTGTGCTTTATATTTACCACGACCATACAGAGAAAAGGGAATAAGAATACATGTTTTTCAATACTTCACTCATGTGTGTAATGACTAGGCTAGATGCAGTTCGATATTATTTGCTTATTACGGTGACCCAGTTGCAGACAGCTCCAATTCTATAGGCCGTGGTTCGATCCGACACCAAGTCATACCACAGACTTTCAAAATCGTACTCAATGTCTCTCCTATGATGGCTTACGACCAAAATCACGAGGTTAAGGGGTTACAGCCGTAATCACATTGGATACATAATTTGGTTTAATCAGGCAAAGGACTTACAATACTTAATATCCCTATGCTGTCACCCATCTAAGTACTGATCAACCACTAGCACAGCTTAACTCACTTTATCACTTTCAACGTAAACTACCTGTAAGTTCTCTTCATTTCTTAAAATGATCAGAAAAATATACTTATATGTATCGGGGTGTCTCTCTATGCAGAAATGCTCATCAAAATAGTCATACAGACCGTACTGTGGTGAGTTCGATTCTCCAATGTTCCATTAGTCTTTTAACGCTTGAAAATCAGCATTTAAAATCTCCACATATCATCATCATCATCGTCATCCGTCTTTTAACGTCTGTCATTGAACATAGACCTTCCCTGGGATCTGCCACATTTCTCTATAATGGGCGTCGCAGAGCCAGTATTTTCTGAATTTGTCTAATTCATTTTTCCGTCTTGCGTTTTGTCGGTTTCGGTTTCGCATTTGGTCTTTGGGGTTCCATGCTGTGAGTCATGATGTCCATCGGTTGTTTTTCATTCTTGCAACGTGACTAGCCCATTGGAATTTAATTTTTCTAATGGATTCTATGATATATCACCCCCCCCCCCGTTTTCTTTCTGATACATAGTGCTGTCTTGTGATCTCTCCATGTGGGGTTGAGCATGCTGCATGCTTCTCAGTTTGCAGGTTTGTCTCTTGGTTGGGTTCCATGTTTCAGCTCCATAAGCGACTATCGGGTGGATGCATTGATTGTATAGTCTTCTTTTTACGATTATTGTGATCGTCTTGTTTTAGACGGTTGAGCGTGCTTTATCGGAGGCTTGCTATCCTAGGGCGATTCTTCACTTGGTTTCTCCTTCTTTTGTGGATTTCGAAGAGATTCGTTGTTTTAAGTCTATTTTCCCCAGTTTTGCATCTTTGATTTTGACAGTTATATCCTTATTCTTAATGTAATTGTTTCATCTGACTTTTTAGTAAGGTTTTAAAAAACGACCGTTTCTTCTGTTGAACAAATACACGGCTTTTTGAACTTTGTGGAATGTCATGGTTAGACACTAACGTTAGCTTAGTAAGACAAGAGGATAAATCGAGGAAAGGTGAGAGAAGGAGGATTTCCCATGAGTCTTCCAAATGAACAGAAATGGTTATTATATATTTCAAGATATTCCTCACTTTTTTAAGTTCGCTTTACGACACCTGTACAGGTTTATGTTTTTTCAGTCACCCTATAATGATAAGTATTTTCGAGGTTTCGTGAAGCAAAATTCGATCAGAACTAATGTATAAGAAGCAATTAAATTCATTCTATCTCAGCCATTAATCTCGGCCTTTTTTTGTATTTTTTTGTGTGTTTTTGTGTGTTTTTTTGTTTTTAATTTCGTTGCTCTTTTTTGTTGATTTTTTTTTTTTTGTAGTTGCTTTTTCTAATTTGTTCCCTTGTTTACCTCTTATCATTTTCTCTATGCTTTGTTTTATCTTCAGAGGACTTGTTCACTTATTTTTTGTTTTGTTTATCATTCTTCTTTATTCCGGTAAGTTCCAATGATGCTCCTACTGTTGGCCAGCTTAAACATAACATGCAGTGATGCATATTGCCCGAGTATTCGCCTGTCCACTTAGTTCGATTCCGACGCAGTGTCCGCTCCGTGGGGCTTCAGGCGTAAAGCAATAGCTGTCAAGTTGTTGTCCCTTCGCGTATTGCCAAGTATGATCTCATCTACCTTAGGGATGTGAATATCCAATCTAGAAAGTCTATCTACTGTTGATTAAATTAACACGTTCGCCATTTATTCTGCCGTTTTATACGGATGCAAATATTTCCTAGTAGAGCATTTTAGATGATGGGGACAATTCTGCGCAAAGCCATAACTGCGGCCAGCGACTGAAACAGGAACAATTTATGATCATTACCAGCGACATCCAGTTCTCATAGAGATGAAGATGGTCACGGAGATGCTTTTACCAAACACGGAAACATTCAACCCAACACGCCTTAGCCTAATACAGAAACAGGCAAAAGAATGATAGCCTTAAAAGGTAGTCAGGGTTCCTTAAGAGTGTATATATCCGCCTCTCCACAGGGTCAGAATATGATATGGTCGGTTTGGTGTTGAGAACCCCATGTGTAGGTGAGGGTGGTTCCAAAACTTGTCCAGTTCAGTCGGCATTTCCAAATTTTATGACGCCTTAGGCATCAGACACTGAATCCGACCCTACCCCTTCAGGTGCAATGGGAAAGTGTAGCCTATGGGTGACAACCCTGTGAACTAGACACGCACTTTTTTTCTGGCTTTCGGCCAAGAGACTCGAAATCAGAAGAGAACCAGTGTTGGCTCAGCGCCCAAATATCATCGTCTTATATCAGGATAATGACAAGGTATTAAATAGAAAAGAAAGACAATTAAATATTCTTCAAACGCTCGGGAAGAAACAAATCGAGGAGAAAAATACAAAAAGATAAACAGAAGAAAGATTTGTTCAAAACTGAGAAGAAAGAGAGGAGCAGAGTCTGAGAAGGAGGAGAAAAAGAAGGTAGACAATGGAATAACATTGGAATGACCTCTCCAGCGTACAAGCACGGACGAGGTGTATGAAGTTCATGGGATATCCGGTGAGCAGAATTCTCCACTTTACCTCGCTGATGTAGCCCGAGGGTAGGTGGACGAATAAGTACGGCTGCAGGGAATGCTGAAATTTGGCTCCGCTCCCAGGTTGCCAACTAGTTTATTTTGCTTTTTACCCATAGCTTGGGGGAGAGGTGATGGATTCATGCCTCTCCTTGGGACTTTGGTGCAAATTAAATGCAATCTATCTATCTATCACTCACTCATACACACAAAATACACACGCACATATATATGCACACAAACACGCACACACACACATACACACACACACACACACACACATATATATATATAAATATATATATATATATATATATATATATATATATATATGTATATATATATATATATATATATATATATATATATATATATATATGATTCTGTCGTCCACAGACAGCTGTTCTGTTTAATTACAACTTTTCAGTGTGGCTATAAACTATTCAATATTCCCTCCATATATATATATATATATATATATATATATATATATATATATATATATATATATGGAAGGGATATATATATATATATATATATATATATATATATATATAAAATGGGATGATGAACTTTTACTTCAATTGCATTTTGTCGGGCAGTGATCACTAGAAATGTCAGAATTTTTAGAAAGTAAGAGTGAACTGACACAAACCAATGGGCCTAATTTAATATGAATTTACATTGGAAATTGATCTCTCACTAAAAACTTACTTAGGGATGTGTTTTTTTAAATTGTTTTTGATAAACTAGAAGTAAATGTTCAAGTTTTCAGTCCTCTAGCTCTATTAGTGTAGCTTCTACGCGCGTTACGTACATAGCCGGCCAGTCAGCCAGACAAACTTCAAAACTGAAGAAACCTATGTAGACATTTTTGGGTGATAGTCTACACAAAGAACGGAAGAAAGAAAGAAAGAAAGAAAGAAAGAAAGAAAGAAAGAAAGAAAAAGAGAGTGAGAAAGATAGAAGATGAATAGGAACAATTCCTGAAAAAAGTAGGGAGAATAAAAATGGAGGAAAGAAGAAGTATAAACAAAAGAAAAAGGAGGAATAAAAGGGGAAAAAAAGGAAAACCGACAAGAAGAGGACGAAGAAAAAGGAGAAAAACAAATAAAGAGTGAACTAAAAGAAATAAAGAGAGAACAGAAGTAAGAGGAGGAAAAACGGAAATAAAGGGAACACACGAAAGAAAGAGAAGGAATAGAAGGAAGAAAGAGACGAAAGCGAAAGACAGAGAAGGAATAAAAGAAAGGAGTAGAGAAAAACGGAAGGAAGTGAAGGAAAAGAAGCAAAAAAGAGAAAAAAAAATAATGCAATAGATCTATATGAAACTTTGAGAGTACATTCGAGTTGCTAATGTCGATAACCGTTCATTTCTTCTCAAGGACTCATCGGGTACGTTTTTTCCCCTTTCCACACGAAACTTAGTCTTATTCGCTATTTCCAAGTAATTCCCCTTTGGGCCACTTCAACTTGAATTCATGACAAGGTACTAAGTGTTTTACAGCTTAGTTCTCCGTTCTCTTCCAGCGGGTCCCGCACTTCAGAGAGGCATTTCAAGTGCCTAATGGAGTTGCCATTGATTCTATGGTTGCATTTGGACTGCTGAAAATAATGCCTCTCCTTTTACGAATATCCACTGCAGCCTATTCATATCTATCAATCTACCAATCTTTATTTCAATTTTTTGTCGGTCTAGATCTCCCTTTTTTCCTTATTTTTATATTTTACTCTCTCTCTCTCTCTCTCTCTCTCTCTCTCTCTAAGTATTTCTATCTGTTGTATGTGAGTTCTAAAAACTGCACATGAATACTTTGAATAGTGCGGTTTATGTGTTCCAGATTTTCCGTACTATTCAAAACTGCATTGTTCAAGGTCTTATCATAATTCAATGTGCTCTTTCAACTTATACTCGGTACATCAGAACTGCATTATTCAAGGTATTCCGGTACATTTCTTTTTAATCAAAATCAACAGGTCTGGTTAATTACTCAATAAAAACTGTCTCATGGCCAACTCCCTTGGCAGCATGCCGTGTGTGTGTGATCAATTCAAAAATTGGAAAACGGGATGATCAATGAATAAGTCACTTCTCTTCCCTTTTGCTTGGTCACTAAAAAGTTCAAGTTTTCAAAAAAACAAGCGTGAACATAGCCGGGCACAAACTAAAGGACTAAACCTGCATGGTAAATGGTACCCCTACCATAAACATATTTCTTTGAGGGTTGGGTAGATTACGGGAAAAAAACGACTAAAGACCGGTACACTGCAATCATAATGCTGTTACATAAAAAGGAAACCCAAAGATCACAACAACTATAAACCAATAAATCTATTTAACATCTACCCACTTTTCACCTTGTTATCATCAACCGAATCACCAAAACGCTTGACCAAATCTAACCATGGGAATAAGCTGGCTTTAGAAGAAGTTACTCGACCATGTACCATCTCCATTCGATAAATCAACTAAAAGAGAAAGTAGTAATTTTTGAAATGCCACTTGCAATAGTATTTATTGACTTCAATTCAGCAGAAATTCCCAAAGTCATCACTCTGTTAGGTGTAAGCAGTCAGAGTATTGCAATACATACAGAAGCTCCTTCATCTGAATACATAAAGACTCAGCCCTTCCAGCTACAAAAAAGAGTGATACCAGCTCACCCATGCTCTTCACAGCCTGCCGCAAGATGATATTCACAAACCTATACTGGGAAATCAAAGGAATCAGAATAAATGGCAAATACCTAAGTAACCTCAGATTTGCAGACATCGTCTTGTTTGGAGAGAACTTTCTGCCCCAATCAATTAAGTTGAAGAATTATCGCCAAGATATATACCCTTTTGCAAAGGTAACATTCACAATCATGCAGACTTGTGGCCATATTGATTTCTACGAATTCAGGCTCAAAGTAATTTATACAAGAAAAATAATTAAAAACTGAGAAGAGTAAACAGCAGTGAAAGATCATTTTTGTCAGAGTAAAATAAAAACGTGTAACCAAAAAAAATATTTCGGCATATCATGGGATTGGAAAAATTCAACAATATCATCCTCAAGAGAGTTAAGTATTTTTTAATCTATTGATATCTTCCGTCCTTGTCGTGTTTTTTCTCGCTCTCCAAGTATCAGTACAATAAAGATCTAGTCTGCAACTTTTTTAACAGCTTCGATGTACTTTTATCAAAAATATATTTGAAACTGTGATAACTACATGGATTGAAGAAACAGGACTCGAATCAGGAGCTGAACCGCAGTCATCTTACTTTCTGTGGATTTATATTCATTGCAAGTACTCGGCAACTGTCCATTGTAGGGAGTAGGACAATCCCTAGATATAAAAAGCAATTCACAGAGCGCTGCAACGTTGAGTTTGAAATTGTTTGGATCAGCAGTTCTCGGGAAGCCTAATGAAAATAAATTCAAAAACTTCAAACTATAGATTTTTTTTCTGAAATTATATATATAAATTTAGATATAAAGTATCTAAATTTGCAATAGATTTAAATTGAAACTGAAAAGAAGTAACCAAAATACTACGAAGCCGTACTTTCGTATGACAGACGGGCAGTTATTTTACTTGATCATTATCGCTGTCTCCTCAACACACCATGATATTTGGCCCTTCCAAACATACACCTGTGGGATGGGTATTGCCCAAGTCAAACTAGAATTGTAAACATTTCTGTGGGTATGTAAATATGCAACGAGATAACTTGACAACTCAAGTATAAAGTTGCTTGGATCTGCAGGTCTCAAGAAATTTAATGCACCACAGTTACTCTATGATAGGTCATTATACCAAATTAACATTAGCCAGATAAATTAGTCAGCACACAAGATAGTGTTGAGTTTGAAGCTTTTCGGATCACCTGTTCCCAAGAAATCTAACTGAAATAAATTCAAACAAATACTCAATATAGATTTTTTATCTAAAATTATACATCTAAATTTAAATATAAATCTATTAATCTAAAAGAAGAAATAATTCGAAGCTGTAATTTCGTATGGCAGACGGAAAATTATTTTACTTGATAATTATGGCAGCTGCTTCTTAACATGTACCTCTGGAAAAGGCACTGCCCTAGTTTCTATGAATAAACGAATATGAAAGAAGTGACAGACATGGCGATAATTCAAGAACGGTAATTCAGGAACGGTGATTCTGGAATCATAATTCAGGAATTAGTGTAACCAATTTGCTACTAGTCAGAAGATGCACTGTGTCATGTCTTGTACATTACCAATGGATAACTATGCGCCGTTCAGTTATTCGTCTATTTCAATTCAAATTGTTAATGACACATAATTTACATTGTGGCTGGGGCAGTTCACATCAAATTAAAATTAAATTATCTGTACTTTCGGATGGACTTTCAGAAAGCCTGGCGCTCTAAACTAACGTTTAATCTCGAACAATGCTTGATATCTTCTGACAAAATTATTGAAGCACAACTTATTTCTTAGTTGAAAAAAATCTCTCTCTCTCTCTCTCTCTCTCTCTCTCTCTCTCTCTCTCTCTCTCTCTCTCTCTCTCTCTCTCTCTCTCGCTTTCTCTCTCTCTCTGGTGAGGGCGACACTCATAACTACGTATCTTTATGTCTACACATTCAAGCCCAAAGTCATTGATTCTAAAAAAATGATTAAAAACTGGAAAAAAGCAACAAAAAAAAATACGTGAAGATAATTATCAATTATCTTCATATTAACCGTATTTGATAATATATAAGCCCCCCACTATTTCTCAGCAGAAAATATTTAGAACAAAAATGCATGTCCCTGAATTATTCTCAATCATCAATTAAATCCTTTAATTCCCGCCAATGTGGGGCTAGACAGCGAAGATTAAGCTTTCAGCCATTGTTTTTTATTTGGGGGGGGATGCAAAATGCCATCAAACATTCTAATTTGATCTCTTCCTATATCGGACGAGGTACCTACTGATAGATGTATTGATAGAGAGTTCACCGGGGTTAGTCTGGCCCAAGGCCATAAATTTGGGAAATTCAATGAGAATAAACTTATTATTGTAGGGAATCGATCTACTAGAGACCGGTAACCATTGCACCGTGGTAGGCGTATGATTGGATACTCCTCGACATAGCCTAATCGAACATTAGCTAATGGTGCGTTTTGCTAGCTCGTTAGCAATTACTCTAGGCGAAGCACCCACTGGAAATTTACGAAATCTAGCTAAGAACAGGCACGATGCACCTAGTGAGTATCGACCTCACTACGCTAGCAAAATGCTCGACAAAACAAGTATGTTAACTACAGCGCCACGATTGGTACACACACACACACATGCACACTTGTGTGTGTATGTGTATACACATGTGTATGTACGATGTCTGTCTAAGGAGTATGGGGCCATTTGAATACAAATGAACTGTTTGCGGGTTTTAATATGATTTTTCATCCAATTAAACGGTACTTTGGGCATTCACAGAGACTTTTGGCTTTTCCTCGTTGAAACAGTTCAAATCTCAGATATTTGGTGAGATTAAACGGGACACGCCCTTCCATCACGTCATGGGCCAGCGTGGCAGGGCATGACCCATCACTCCCTATAGTTTGCACCCAAAAAAAGCCGTTCCTGCTGGGACCTCGGTACCAAAAGGCCCAGCCACATCACTTGCTTTGGGTGGGGGTGATGTGCTCCAAGGGCGACTACCCAAACGGGACACGACAACGCTGCTGATGACGATCCTGATAGAGGTAGTCGCATGGAAAATGGAAGACATGCTAGATTAAGAGTCCCAAGGGAGTATTTTGAAGGGAGGAAGTTGTCATTCCCCAAAGTAAGCTATTTTTCATTAATAATAAATAGTTTGATATTTATATATTTCTAGTCATGAAAGTGTATGTGTGTGTGTGTGTGTGTGTGCGCGCGCGACTGCATTCACTCCATTACGTTTAAAATAACTTCAATCAACGACAGAACACCCTAATACTGTAAAATAGACTTTTGCCTAAAAAGCTGTAACAATTGTTTTGCATATGAACAGAGTGAAGGGTCAGAGAGAGTACGAATGAGAGACAATAATGGTAATAAGGGAGGGATTGATCAGTGGAGCAGCAGTCAGGAACATGCTAACTAATGTTGGTACACTCGTATAAGAACAGTACCTCTTGCTTTCTTTCGTATGCTTGGTGTTACACCAAATATCTTGGTACGTTTTATGAATGTTGCGTCAATGTTACAAGCATAGGTGTTTCTCGTGCAGTAATGAAACGATGGCATCCGTTCCAGCCTTGAAAATGCAATAGAATTATTATGCAAAACTCGAATCTGTAACAAGTTGTATTATTCATCTCATCTCATAAAATACAATGAAATACTCGAGTAGCTCGTTAAGTCACAATGAATCAAAGCAAGACATTCTGAAATATTTTTGTAAGTATATGTGAGTATGTTCGTACGCACGTGTGCGTGTACGATAAAAGAATATGAAAAGACTAAAGGTTGTACGGATTAGGCTAATTCCAGGACCAACCCGTAGAGAGTGCGGAAGAGATCTTAAAATTTAACCTGAAATGACTAATGAAGGACCTCTTTGACACGTTCCCTCAGGAGGAAAGCCCGTGGCCTCGTTAAGATTCGCTGTGGCTGGTGGCATTAGCAAATATGCAAGGCAATAAACCACTGCTCATGTGCGGGCACAACACTTGGGTTCCACAGACCCACCCTTTCACAGAAGAATTACACTACTACCTCAAAATATATTTACATCTTTCAATGTATGTTTGCTTGTGTGTGTCTGTTCATTGCTATTCATACCCAATGGACATTGAGAAATGTTTCAAAGCAAAAGATTTTCTGTGAGAAAACCATTTTTTTTTTCAGATTTAGACATGGGTTCTATCAGCAATATTAATAAATTGCAATCAGGTCATGAACTACAAAGCTAAGATAATTAGGGGTCCAGTTTTGCATCGGATGTACGTTGCAAATCGGACCCTCTTTTCAAAGCCAATCTACTTACTTCCAGTCCATGCAAATATAGAACAATATCAACTGTATGAGCTACAGGAAGGAGTTATTTTTCAGAAAATGTGTTTTTCAGAAAACTCAAGACTTGGAGATATTTTCTAAATAAGTTAAATTCTTTATTTCTATTATTATTCGGACTATCCTCATCTTTGTTGTTTTTCATACAACATTTCGGCCGTTGCACTCTACGGCCTTCGTCAGGTAACATCTGGGAGATTTTTGGGAAGTAACGAACCGAACCCTTTATTTATCCGACGGGGGTATATCGACCGTACTCCCCTCTTTCAGCGTTAGTAGTATTGCTATGCTGCCTCACACTAGGATCGAACCTAGTACCATCAGATTACTTAACAGTAATTTGTCTGATGCTGTAACCACTGCGCTATGTGTCCATGTACACATAACGCAGTGGTTACGCTGAAAGAGCAGAGTACGGTCGATATACCCCCGTCGGATAAATAAAGGGTTCGGTTCGTTATTTCCCAAAAATGTCCCAGATGTTACCTGGCGAAGGCCGTAGAGTGCAACGGCCGAAATGTTGTATGAAAAACAACAAAGATGAGGATAGTCCGAATAATAATGGAAATGATAATAATACCTCATCTAAAAAATTCCGAGATATTAAATTCTGTTTCACATGTTTTCTGAAAGTTTCATGCTTTCATGAAGAGAATTTTATTTTCGCTTTAAGACTGTAAACAACTGTGTCAAAACTTTTTTTTTTTTGGCTTATAAACAGGGGGTCACAGGGAGAGTGTGAGAGAAATAGTGATGATATTTGATGAAGGGTTTAAAGGAGAAACAGCAGATAGGACTTCAAAAATTGACGTATAATGTTGTGTCCCTCTTTCAAAATACATTTGTGCAACAGATCACCGATTTCACAAAGCTATGTTTTGAAGTTTTCGTTCGTGACTATATGAGATAGAGAATATTCTTTTATCGTCTATAGTATTAATAATTCTTTTCTCGTTTTTTGTTCATTTATGATGTCGGATAGATTTTTCAAAATATCTTCTTTGCTCTAGTTCATCGTGACTTTATTAGCTACTTGTGTTGGTCATAGAATTTTCTTTTATGATCAACTCGCTTGGAGGCAGTCTTCACTGGTCACTGAGGTCGATATCAGGTTATTTCCTTAGTATAACCACGCTATGTTCAGCAGCATCGTTAAATTACATATAGATTCACTCCAGAAGTACTTTTTTGCTGTTTTTTCTTCGGGGAGGGGGAATAATCTTTTCTGGATACCAGAGGAACTAATCGTAATAATTTGAAGCCGTAGTTTCGTCGGATGGACAGAAAAAGAGGATCTAGTTGAGCAATGTATATACATCGCAAATAGAATTAATCAGCATTTATTTTTCTAATCTAACTCATTTTAATTAAAATAACTTGAAAGGAAACTGTGAAAGGTGTCCGGATCCATCCCATCCTCAACAGATTGCCCGCCCTTTCATTATAATTAATTGAAATTCATTGAGAACATTTAGAGATACTGTGTTGTGCACATATAGCAACGATGTAGGTGGAGACTATGAAAAATCCCTGGATCCACCCTTAAATTTAAACAGTTTTTCTTCCCTTTTTGCATGCACACATTTGAACAATATTTCACTGAAAATCATTTGGAACATTCGGAGAACATTCGGAGATATTGTATTGCGTACAAAGTAGCGGAGCTGACGGTGAAAAACCCCAGGATCCATCCTCAAATTTTCCTCAGCCTATTGTCCACTCTTCCACAAACATTTACGAAATTGATTGGAAACTTATGGAGATATTATGCTGCGTGGATATAGTTGCGATGCAAGGGAGACAACAGTGAAAGATTCCTGGATTCACCTAGAAAAATTTAAACACTTCTCTCTTAGACCATTGCACACCCTTCCACCTAATTTCATTAAAATTTATTGAGAACCTTTGGAGATATTGTGCTGTGTACATATAGCTACGATACAGGGGAGGTGACCATGGGATATTCTTGGACCCCACACCCACAAAAAATTAAACACGGCTTACTTAGTCCATTACTCAGTCCTCGACAAAATTTGATTGGAATTCATGGAACGCCCCCAAGATGTATTTACCACCCTTCAAAAAAAGTCATTGAAATTCATTGAGAACGTTTGAATAAGTTACGTTGTGTACATAGAACAAAAAAGCGGAGGAAATGGTTGTGAAAAATTCCTGGCTTCACTCCAAAATGTACTCAGTTCTTCTATTGTTCACTCTCCCAGAAAATTTCACTGAGATTCATTCATAACTTTTGGAGATATTCTGCTGTGTGGGTATAACTATGATACGAGAGAAGGGACTCTGGAAGCTTTCTCGGTCCGCCCAAAATGTAAACACACCTCCCATGACCTACTGCCAATACTACTACAAACTTTAGCGGGAAATCATTGACAAATTTTAGAGATATCGTGTTGCGCAGAATGCAAAATATGCAAAATATCGTGTTGTGTACCGGCTGAAATGCAGGTGAGGTGACTGTGAAAGATTTCTGGATCCGCCCAAAATGTCAACAATTTTCCTTAGCTCATTGCCCACTCTTCTACGAAATTTGATCGAAATTCATTGAAAAACTTTGGGGATATTGTGCTTTTCGCATATTGCTTCGATGTACGGGATGAGGTTGACTGTAAGAAATTCCTGGATCCACGCTCGAATGTAAACACTTTTTCTTTAGACTATTACATAAACTTTCACAAAAATTCATAGAAATTCATTGAGAATTTTCGGGGATATTGTACTGTCTACGTATAGTTACAATGCAGGGAGTGACCGTGGGAAATTCGTTGATCCGCCCCAAAACACTTCTCCTATAGCGCACTATACATCCTCCAACGAACTATTGATGAAATTCATTCAAAGATTTTATAGATATCATGTGTACTGAAAGTAAGGAACCAGTTCCACATTGTAATTATATAGAAAACATTATATAACGGGTGGAAACCACTTGGATTGATTTTATTCTCCAAGTTACAGAACCCTGAAGCAGTGAGGCTAAAAAGATTCTCCGTACAATACTTGGCTGGGGCAAATACCATTATTCCATCGTTACCCGATGGACGCCTACTCTTAATAATATTCTCAACTAGAAATATTAAATTCCATTTATGATTAAATTGCAGAACCCTCTTATATTATTGAAATAAAAAACAAAATTTAGATTCGCGAGAAAAAAACTTTTCAGAGATTGCCTATCGATTTCCTGGCCAAATTCCATCTGCAAATCAATTTTCGGTGTAATCTAAGCCCCAATTTTCCTTAGCTCTTAGCCAAGAATTCCTTCTTAAGTATCATTTTGGAACCCCTTTTTTTTTCACTGTCAGGAACAATTGTGGAAATAGATTTACTTTCTTGAGGCTGTACAACGACAGAAATGACACCTGTACATAGATTTAGATGGAAAGCTTTTATTAGAAACCGTCATTAGAACTGTCAACATGGGTTTCTTCGGCTGGATGACTGGCTGGCTTGCTGTGTATCACGCGAAAGACCACACCGAAGAAGCTAAATGGGTGAAAAACGTTATGTCTACAAAAATCCCCCCAGAATAGTTTTTCAATGGGGTTTAAATTTGCAAAGTTACTTTATGCTAAATTAGTCTTTTAGTTTGTGTCCAGTGGTATTTACATTTGTTTTCGTTTTTTTTTTTTGTTTGTTTGTTTGTTTGTTTTTTGAATTCGGATACTTTCATTGAAGAAACTTATTGGCTGATCACCCCATTTTCAAATCTTCTGATTGATCACCTGCAAAACAACAAGCTGTCCAGATACAATGCTCATGTAACGGTTTCTATCGAGTGATTAAGCAGACCTATTGTTGTATTTATTTTCATCTGAAATCTGTGCTTTTTGTTTTATTTTGTTTTGTTTTTTTAATATCAGTGACATTTTTTCATTATAAGTTTTCTTCATTGTAACATTTGTGAGAGTCTTTTTTTTTTTTTGATTATGTGATGTTGGCTTTTAGCAGGGACACTCAGCCAAATAATTGTGCATTTTGTAGCTCAGCATCCAACTATTTTTTGAAATACCTGTGGCTATGAGTATACCAAATTCTATGCTTTTCTCACAAAATGTACAATTGGCTTGAAAGTTTCGGCTAAGCCGCTTTACTATTTAGACTCATGAAGTAATATAATATTTGACTCTAGCAAATGTTAGATTCTGGCAAAATTCATATGAGTCACTAGTTATGTAATCCTTTCGGTAATTTTACTTAATGAATATTAGAGTCATGCTGTGTCTAATGCAGCTGAATAAATATCAATACACTGATTCATGAGAGATGTTTACAGGGCATAGTTCAGTCTGACACAAGGTCACTTGTGTGGAGTACTTGGATGTTCGAACTGACGACAGCAGTAATGGTTTGTTAGACAAGCTTATTGGCCATTATACTAAAGTGAGGTGCCATAAGATATTGACTAAGCTTGGCAAAGTACGACACGAGACCAATTGAAATGTTGGACCAAGAGTAGATTTTGTCTTGTAGCTTGACTAAAAAAAAAAACAGTATTCGATATCCGATTTTCAAACACCACCCTTTTGTATCTGTTAAATACACAACTCTCTATGATTCGAGAAAAGTACCATTCCTTGTATCAATATCTGGACTCATAGCAATACGTATACGTATACAGATTTTATAGATATTAATTTTTTGGATTAACTTCGGTATTTCCCAAGGTACTTCCCGATGCTCTTAGATCAAAGATCATCCTATCATATGTATTGTTAATCTTCTACATACTATTTTAAAGGTTATTAGATAAATGATACATATATATATATATATATATAAATATATATATATATATATATATATATATATATATATATATATATATATATATGTGTGTGTGTGTGTGTGTGTGTGTATGTGTGTGTGTGTTTGCATGCACGTCGGAGGCCTATCACAAAAATATCAATACTAATAAAAAGTAGCCTACCTAGGGCAATGGTGTCTTAGTCGTCTTTAAAGTACAATCCTTAGAACTTCACACACTTACCGCAGTGCTCTTCCACTTCATCCAGTGCATGAGATCAGAGTTACCACACGTAAGAGTCTACGTTCATGCATATGCATTAAGGTCCCCTCTGATTGGTTGCTATGTTGCATCGTCCACGCAAACTGTTTTGAAGATATATGAAATGGCTGGATTCTTAACAGACATACCTCGTATAATAGTTTTGATGTCTACATTGGTATATATCAATTTCTGAATTCATGTACACACATATAAACTATACATGAATGCATAAATATGTTTATTTATGTATTTATACATGTATGCGTTGCATGTGTGTATGCTTATTTCAAAATATACATGTTTTGAACAACACACATACATATATATATACGCATATATATATATATATATATACATAATGAAATAATGGATTCGCAGCGTAAACACGTTCATGTTTCTGCCCTGTTTTGGCTTCTTCAGAGTTGCCTGAAGAAGCCCCAAAAAAGCAGATGCATAAACATTTTTAAAGAAAATCCATTATTACAACATCTTTAAAGCTGTACTTTAGCTTAACTCCATGTTGAATGTATCGAGTACTCAATGAAATAAACTCATCACACATCCGATACTGAATTAGTACTTTGATATATATATATGTATATATATATATATATATATATATATATATATATATATATATATATATATATATGTGCTCAGATATTTTCACAAATATGAGTAGCTATGTTATGGCAGTCTTTATGCACTTATTTTTTAAATTGTTTGCTGTGATGTATAATGTATTTGCTTTGCGCATCTTATATAAACAAGCAATAAATTACGAATTCCCTTGATGGCACGTAAAACTCCCACTCATGAACGGTTATTCGGTAGATGTTCAAATTAAATGAATTAGTTTGTGTTAAATAAATCAATTTGGCAAAAGGCAATATATAGAGAACAAGTGTTTATTTATTTTCAAAGTGCTTTTGGTTCCATTTTTATGAAAACATTTTCAAAAGATAACATAAAAACAGACCCGTTTAGTTATTCGATAGAAACTATCATGCACCTGACGTCTCTTGGTAGCAAGCCGTGTTTGAGGTGATGAATTTTCAAAAAACAGAGTGAACTGCGCCAGATATAATATAAGGGACCAATTTAGCATAAACATACATTGTAAATTGACCCCTTATCAAAACTTTTCGTGAGAGGAAGGGGTAAAAAAAATTTTTCTATGCATCATCATCATCAATCTTCCAACATCCGTCGTTAGACATGGACCTTCCCCAGGATTGGCCAAACTTCTCAACCATGGGCGTCGCGGAGCCAGTACCATCTGAATTTGTCTAGCTCGTCTCTCCATCTAATATTCTGTCGGCCTCTGTGTCGCATGTGATCTTGGGGGATCCCTGTCGTGAGTTGCAATGTCCATTAGTTGTCTGCCATTCTTGCAACATGGCTAGCCACTGCCATTTGAGATTTTAATGGATTCTATGATGTCCCTGACTCTTGTCTTTTCCTAGATGTACTGTGCTGTCTTTTGGTCTCTACATGTGAAGCCTAGCATAATTTTCTCATGTTCTCGTTGCATAATTCTCAATTTACAGATCTGTCTCTTGGTTAGGTTCCATGTTTCAGCTCCATAAGTGACTATTGGGAGGATGCATTGGTTATACACCCGTCTTTTTAGGATTAATGGGATCTTCTTTTTTTTTTCTCAGCCAAAAGCTTGCCATCCTAGAGTAATTCGTCGCTTGATTTCTTCCTCTTTTGAGGGTCTCATGGAGATTTGTTGTCCTAGGTAGATGTAGTGATCTACTTTCTTCAGTTCTGTGTCTTTGATTTTGATCGCAGTGTTTTATCTCCGATGTGGTTGTTGCAAATGATCTTCGTCTTGCTAAAGTTCTTGTGTAGGCCGACTTTTTTCAGGCCTGAAACTGCATTGGCACGACCTGTACACGACCAATATTCATAGCCACCAAGTCAGACCAACTTAAAAGCTGGAGAAACCTATGCTGATGCTGACTGTGTTGATGTTGACAGTTTGGGTTCACGGTTTCTAAATTTTGTTTCTATATTTGAATGCATTTAATGAAATAACAGTTCTTATGTGATCACTCATTCTTTCCGGGTCTTAGTCATGATCATCACCACCAACATCATCATCATCAGTCTTTTCCCTAAGATTCGCAACATCTCTCTATCGTGGGCGTCACAAAGCCAATATTTTCCGAATCTGTTCAGTCTGTTTTACCATCTCATATCTGCCTGCCTCGGTTCTGCATTTGATTTCAGGCGATCCATGTTGTGAGTCATTACGTCCAGCGGTTGTCAGGCATTCTTGCAACATGGCCAGCTCTCTGCCATTTGAGTTTCCTAATGATTTCTATGATGACTCGGATTCCTGCTTTCCCCTTATATATTGTACTGTCTTATGATCTCTCCATGTGATATTGAGCATGATTCTCTCATGTGCACGTTTCATGGTTCTTAGTTTGAGATTCAGTGTCTTTTTCCATGTTCCAGCTCCATCGGTGATAATCACTAGGATGCATTGATTGTGTACTTTTCACTTTAGGACTTTTCAGATTTTCTTGTTCTTGAAGGTTGAGTTTATTCTACCAAAGCTTGACATCTGAAAAAGTAATAATTAAATAAGCTTGACAGATGTGTATTGTAAATATGAAAGATAAACTAATTATATACATTTCTAGCATAAAGATATCTATTTATTAAAATGAAAATAACTTACAAATTCAAAATCAATCTTTTGTATTTTAAATATCAGTAATCATTTGAAATATTTGTAACATGAATTATCGTAGATATGTGACACGAAAGTTTGGCTCATTCAATGAGATAGCCACCTACCGATCACATTCACAGTGTAAAAATGTTAATATACTGGTTTCGTTCTTCTTCTTCTTCTTCTTCTTCTTCTTCTTCTTCTTATTATTATTATTATTACTATTACTATTATTATTATTATTATTATTATTATTATTATTATTATTATTATTATTATTATTATTATTATTATTATTATTCCTGAGAGAAAACAAAGTCTATTCTCGCCTCTGACTTAGACGAGAGTTGAACAGTATTATTTTTACTTTTTCGTTGGGTAGATTTCGATGATGAAAGAATAAGTTGTTTATGAAGAGATAAAATTCCCTGTTGCACAGAGATGAGAAGGAAGCTAATTGCGCAAGTTCATAAAAAGTCTGCCTGTCTGTATGTCCGTGGTAGTTGAGAGAATGATACTGGCGACTTCCCCGCGGAGCAAAGCTGAACGAAGCATTTGAAGATTCTAGGTTGCCCAGTCGACAGAATGACCCTCACGGCCCTGTTGATGTATGTAGCCCAAAAGAAAGCAGGGTGAAACATCTGTCACCAGCTTGGTTGCAGGAGCTGTTGAAAGGGAGTCGACATTGGCATCCAGCTGTCATAAAGAGATTTCACTCTCTGGTTTAGAATCAGAGATGTCCTTTTTCTAAACTGGCAAGAGAGCCCAATATGCTCATCTATTCGTCCATAGCTGTGGGAGAAGAGACGGATTGACGCTTCTACCAAGGGCATTAGTGTGAAGCCAGAGTTTTAAGTTGTTCTGCTTATTCCATTCTCTGAGCACTTGTGCCTCCACTAAATTTATTGAACACCGGTGTATCAGTAGAAAGTCAAAAAATTTATTGTTATGCTTCGTCGGTCAGAAAAGTCACCAAAAAGAATCTCGAATAGACAGTACTAAAGGTTTTATGTACCCCAAAAGGGGTGACTTTTACGAAGGTTGAACTCGATTTAAAATTGAGGCGCTAGGAACCACAAGGTACAATCTGACATATATCGCGAAAGCATTTCAAGAGTACCCCTATAACCTCCAAAGCCTGATCTACCGGGGAGGTCTGATGGATTGGTCGGTTTTTGAAAAGTGGTCGAAATTTACATCTGTGTGGTTATAGTTGAACGCGTTTTAGGTTTTTATCTTCAAATGCCAAAATTTCTTCCAGTGAAAGTGTTTGTATCATTATGAAGAAGTCGCCTTAACACTGTAGCAAAAACAAAGTAATGGAATATGTGCTATAGTTTCAAATTCATCAATTTTTTAGAATTAAGGAAGTATTGGCCTCTTTTTTCCGTTCATAGGTGAAATGTAACGTAATTCGTAGCGCTTCTATTGGTCTAAAAGCTCTTCAACTAAAAGTACTTTTTAGTGCTGAGGTCAGCATAGTCTTAAATTTTCCTCACATCCAGCTCTTCCTGTTCTGACTTCTGTATCTTTGGCACTGTCCCAAGTGCGTTTACTATTATTGGCACTACCCTGACCTTCATGTTCCACACCTATCAAGCTTCCGGGCCAAGTCTTGGTATTCCTCGAGTATGTCACTTTCTTAATATTCACTCTGTGTTTTGCAAGCGTAGCTGCATCTTTATTTTGCAGGTTTTCTCTTCCTTATGTACAATTATCAGATCTGTTCTTCTTGCTTGGATATGGTTGTCGGTTTGAACGTCGAAGTCCCAGTGTAATTTAGGTCCTCTACTTTCCAGGACAGTCTCTGGTTTTGCAGGTACCATAGCCGAATCCTAGTCATTTGCATAGTTCCCCGTATATGACTTTCACTATCCTGTCATGTTGCTCTTGTGCTCCTTCTTTGTTTCCATTTCTACTTTGTTTTCTATCAATTGATTGTAGCAGTGCTTCGAGTGTTTTTCATATCTTCACTCTTGTATGCTTGCAGATGTTTTCCGGATCTAATTGTGGCGATTTGGATACAGTCTTCTAAGCCACTGAGTTCTCTTCTGCCTCTATTCTTATACAATCTATTAGTGTCATCTCATAGTCGTACGGGCTTGTATATCGTCATAAGTTTCCCAGTTGGTCCTTTGTCTTTCCAAGAACTGGCTCAAGTTTATCTCACAACTGCTTCTCCCTATATATCCATTCATCAAATTTATTGCTGTTCCGTTTAGTTTAAAACTTTTTTTAAAAAAGTTTTTAAGGAATTTTTTTCTCTCTCTTTCATTTCTTTTTCCTATCGAAACCTGTAATCTTTTTGTTGTCCTGTATATTTATTCTTTCCACCTCCAAAGGCCATCCTCAGTGAGATTTGCTAGTTGCTTTGTTACAGGATTTCATATTTGCAAGAATGTACCTCGATTAGGATTCGGTTGAGCAAGCAAACAAAAGTAACTTTTTATGAAAATTTATTACTTTTTACTTTGAATCAAACACATAAAAATATTACTTATTTTATCAAGAGAATTATTTTTTACTATACATTATAAAAAAGAAATATCATCTATTCTATTCAACTTGATATTTATCTTATTTAAAATATTGCTTCTTTTATTTCAAGGCACTGAGTAAATGGAAATATCAATTGTTTTATTCCCATGAATTGAATAAATTAGAATATTACTCCTCTAATTCCAATAAATTGTATGAATTATTTATTACTTATTCTATTTACAATAGCGGAAGAAAGGATGGTTAGTTCACAGAGGAGTTAAGAATTGAGAAGGTGAAACTGAGATGAAGTGGTTTAATGAGGGTAGAAAGAGAGGGGATTACTGAAAGTTGGGCAGTCAAATTAGAGGGTAGAAAGAAAGACGACAAAAATAGATAACTCACTGGGGGGCAGAAAAAATGAAAAAATAAATCAAAATGTTCGTATGATATTTAGATGAAATCACAGACATGCAACGAAGTTTGTAAGGGATAAGGGAGATGATGAGAAGATATAGGCATAGGGTGAGAGGAGAGCAGAGACATGAAATAATGGATAATCTTAGTTGTC
>OY735199.1:44077238-44267238 GCA_963457665.1 Thysanoteuthis rhombus | reverse complement strand
ACATCACAAGGCCACGTTCATGGAGCTAAGGACACCTATCCAGCAAACGACAGACGCTTATGTGGATAAGTAGTTGAGTTTGTACGCCATTTTTTAAAATTTTCTGCCGACCACAGTTTCAAATATGATTACTGAGTATCCATATTGTGAGTTGTAAGTAGAGTCCGAAGGTTGATTGAGAGTTCTGTTGTATAAACAGAAGAAAGTGTAGTTAAGACGAGATTAGTCAGGCAAGACAATGCATGGCAATGAACAATTACTTACTAAAAATAGAGAGTCAATGCGTCGGTATGTTGATTGAATGTAGTGATAAGTACTAGTTTATGTTCATTTCCGTTGACGAAGGTAGGTTTCGATTGGTAGAGCAAGCATATTTTGCTAGACTGCAAACTATAGTTGCATTCATCTGACTTATGTATGGGTCAGAAGCTAAAGCACAAAAAAATTATAAGCATAGAGAGGCTACGTCCTATCTGCAGCTGCGTTTTGGAAACCAGAATGCATAACTAATGTCATATGCAACCAATATGTTGAAGACAAAGACACAACGATGAGAAGCAAAAAACAAATACAAAGAAGGTAAACTACAGCATTTAATCGTGACCGGCAGAAAAAAAAATGATGGCGTGACGAATTAGACAGGTTTAGGGGATTAAGAGATAGAGAGATCTGGCAAACTTTAGAGTCGGTCTTTGTTTAACGACAGACGTTAAGAGGCTCCTGTTGCTGATGCTGATGATATACGGTAGCACCGAATATTGTGTTTTATGAAGTTATCTATTTCTGTGCGTGGTTGTATCGCGGTTTCTGGTTTGTTTTTTATGGCTGGTTGGCTTGAATTTCTTCCCATTTTGGCCTAAAGCAATACTGTAATTGATGAACCTGTTCCAGTCTCTGTCCCTGGGGATATTTCGAGCTGAAACGATGCAAAGGCTTGAGAGAACATCCAACTGCTTTTATTGCAACCATCAATCAAGTCTTTTTTTTTATTTATTATTTTCGGGAGGATTTGCCAACCGAAGGCATCCAATTAAATATCCTCGACGTCAAAATCATTAAAAATAAATAAATAAATGAAGAAAGGGGGAGAATCATTGGAAAACAAATAAATAGATATGAATAAATAAATAAATGAAGGGAGAGAAGCATTGAAAAAAATTAATAAAGAAGGAGAATCATTAAAAAATGAATAAGAATTAAGAATCCGGCAGGTCAAGTAAATAAAATGTTTGTTGGAATCAAATTAGACTAAATTGTTCGAATCAAAACAAGAGTAAACAAATCGAAAAAGCAATTGCCAAAAGGCATTTAGGAGCAAGGATTTTCTTCAAATCCCCTTCTCTCTTTAGTTTACAGCAGGCTTTATTTCCGTTTACAGGGGGGGGGAGCTGTCACGTCAAGAGGTCAACGATCAAGAAGATCAATTTGATATTTCATATTGCTGGAATGTTAGACAACTGCAGGACATTACGACTCGCAACGTGATCCCGAGAGATCATATGGAAAATTGTGGCCGGCAAGGAATAAGATAGCGCAAAAAAAATATAGTTTTTTTTTCTCTTTTCCCGAGCAAACAAAAAGAAAAGAATAAAGCAAACAAAAAGAAAAAATAATCCGATCAAACTGAAAAATTAAAAAACAAGGAAACTGAATCGTTGAAAATAAATCAAATATTTACATTTACTGTTTCAGTCACTGCACAGATTTAAATCTTTAGTCAAGTTAATTGAAACTTTTCTTTCAATAGTATTTATGGGCCTTTTTTAGTTAGTCCCCACCAGAAGCCGACACCCATAGTTGTTCAAGTATCCACCCCTTAAATCATATTGAATTTTTTTCTCCTCAAAAATTATCCCAAATCCTTGGGCTTTATCGTTACTCTACAACGGTAAACCCGAAATCTTCCACCAAACTACAACTTTGGGATAGTACTTCAAAACTATGGGCGTTAGTTTTTGGTAGGGACTGGGTAAGAAGGACATCAGTTTTACCGGAAGACAGATTTCAACTAATTCAATCAAAAAAATAACTTGCACGCTTTTTTTCTTTTAAAATCTGTTATTTTCCCCGCTTTTCTGATTTTCAGCTTGAAGGTATAGACAAGTTCGGAAAGTAGAGGCTCTTCGACGCCTGTGATCAAGCGGTTTGGTGAACCTTGGGGACGGTCTTTGTCTAACGATGAAGCTTAAAAGGCTGATGACGATGAAGCCTCGAGCGGAAGTGTGGAGTAGCGAAATGGTTTCTGGCGTGGAAATCTGTGGACTGAGTTAAAGTTCCTGCTGAGGCCGTTAGCATCCACTTTGCCTTAATGCCCTCTGGAAGAGCATGAATCTACTCCACCCCAACAACTATAAGTAAATAATAGGACAGTTTGTGCTCTTTATCTTTGTAAGACAGACCATCAAAGAGATTACTTGACCAAAGATCCTGCAGCTTAAGCGATTCTGAGCTTGGATAAAGGAGAGGGTCTGGGCGTCAGGTTAGCAACTATGCTCCATCAGGAATCTACAGAAGTAAACAAGTAAGGAAGCTTTTAGGTACCTGCTATGGCACCATGGGCGTCTGCTGCCACTTTTCTGAAGCGGAGACAAAAGGATTTATTTAGAATGAATCTTATATATAGCGTCAACCCTGTTAGCAATGAATGATAAAATAGATTATAATACAGTATCTTTATTCGAGACCATTTGGGGGCTTACATAAAAAAATTATACTGCACCATTATCCTTCATTAACTATAAGGATCCAACTATCAAAGCGTCTCGTTCTAGCTCAGAGGGCCTGATCGAGCGGACACCCTGTATGGCACCTCTCAGACCAATTATTTTGTGAAGTGAGTTCGATTCTCATCGGATTGCTCTCTGATTTGGTTCCCGAATAAGCCAATTTTAAGGAATAAGTATAGAGCGCTTCACCGTGATAAAATGCTTGGCGAGCTAGATTTACTAACTCTTACGACAGTGGGGAATTCCATCCTGGGTGCTCAACTATTGTGGCTTTGTATCTCAATCAAGTAGGTTAACTTAGCTTAGTAAATAACGGTATTTATGGAGCTTGGCTTAGTAAAAGCGATGTGGGCTGGCCGAACTATACAGACCCGGCGAGCTGAGTTCAAACTCCGCCTTAGACAGTTTGTGTTTACTTTGCATTAAAATCTTGAGGGAAGGTATGAATCCATCCCCCACCTATGGGTAAAATAGCACAAGCTGGAGAGAGTGTCATCACCTCAGATGTCACCTCTATAATCATTTTACGAACTGGACTGGCTGAGCAAATAATAATGGGACATGTGGATCCTTTGCAGGAACAGCTGAACCTTAGCCTGCGTGAGAAAACAATTACTTTTTTTTCAAAGCTTAGTACTAAGCTAAATGGGAAGATCAAGAGTTTTGTAATTTTAGTCCTCAAGATGAAGTGATTCCACAAAATACTGTCATCAAAATACATACAAAACTATAACAGCCAATCTTGTAGGTAAATCAGTTTAGATATTCATCAAACAATGCTGAGTAGAAAAATTTTGTTGCACCACTCCTTCAAGTCCCCTTTCTCGGCCTTTAGGCTTGAATCAGAGTGAAACATCTAATTCTCATCCTTATTCTCATCTTTGAAAAGGGTGCGACAAATACGAACCTAGTCCTGTGGATTCCTTGCTTTGAACCTTTCCATTCCACACTGTGAAGGATCATTAGTCGTTCCTGACGTCTTCGTGACATTGGTCACGGGAAGTGGGTAATTCATTTTTCCGAGCCTATACGTACAAATGTGGAACCCCATGATAAATCTAAATCTTGTTGTCTTATTTGCCTGCGTTGAGAAGTGAATTGATATCATTCAACTCAGGGGGTCCTTTAAGCATTCGAAATCTGGTTCTGCAAATTGACCAATAGCACCAGTGGGAAATATTTAACCACTTAAACAAAGAGGCAAACCGTTTTTAATCTGAATCTACTCAGATTAGCCAAGTACGGCCCAAGGTCTTTCAAACATTGCTATATTGTAATCTTCATCATCATCATCATCATTATCATCATCATCAGTCTTTTATCGTCTGTCGTTGGACATAGATTCACCACACCTTTCTATCGTGGGCGTCGGGGAGTCAATATTTTCTAAATCTGTACAGTCGTCTTGCATTCTCATATTCTACTGGCCATATGTGATGTTCATCAGTTATCTGCCATTCTTGCAACATGACCAACCCATTGCCATTTGAGTTACATAATGGTCTCTCTGATATCTCGAAGACTTGTTTGTTCTTTAATATGCTGTGTTGTCTTGTGGTTCCTTCATTTGATATTGAGCATGATTCTCTCATGTGCATGTTGCATGGTTCTCAGTTTGCGGGTCTGTTTTTCTTAAATATTTTGTTTCATGCCTTCACCTCGACAGCTTAAAAAAACAGATGTCCCTGTATTAGAATAGAACGAATTTTGGAATGAAAAGGTGGAAAAGTGTAAAAATAATGATAAATTCAAAAGTTTAACATAATTTACAGTTTTAGATCAAGGAAATTGTCTTTGTAAAAAAAAAACATTGATAAATGAATTCTTATCAATTTTTTTTTCAGTGAAATTTGAGAGCAACGATGCAGTGACTCCATTTCTTTCGTACCTCTAAAAAGGTAATGAGTGAAACATAAGTCACTATAAAAATGTTTTGTAAAATTAAGGATTAATTGTTTTATATCATTAAGAATTTCCCAGTCACGACATAACACGGTTCAGAACCATCGAAAGATTTTCGCTCTTGACATCCAAATTCCAGAATGCACCCCAAATAATTGAATGCCCCCTTCCTTATGAGGCGAGCACCCCACTTTCAGAATAACTGTCTTAGATTATCTTTCAAACCATTGTTGAATTGCGAAGTACAAATTCGATTTTCATTGAGAAGACTTGCAGCAAATCAATAAACATTGAGAGGAATACGCCCCCGCTAATCAAAATGTGGTCTTGGGTTCCTGCCATACTGGGCAAAGTTTTGTAAATAATCTACTCAAACGTTGGACGAAGCTTCAATTACTTACATCTTGAAACTTCGTTTTGTGTTCGATCGAAATACGTACGCCTGCCATGCCTATGTTCGGAGGGGGTGTTGGTTTTGCTATTATGAAATCAGTGTTTTTGTTCCTTGAATGGTTGATAATGAGAGTCACTGAACCAATAGGCTGAATAGAATCTTTGTATTGAGGATTATATGTAGTAACAACTGAGCTAGGCCAGCGCATGCTTTGATACGTGAACTATGCTCCCGTGTACTGTGAATTTTGCAAATATTTTGTCAATATCTGAACGTGATATTGGACGGTCTACGATATCTGTCCAGGAAGTATCCTGCCATTCCCAGTATCCAAAGGAAAGATTTACAGCGACCAATCAGAGAAGACTTTTCTGCGCATGTGTGAATAGATACTCTCCGTAGGTTTATTCTGTTGGCAGATAAACACAATTGAGTACTGTGTAACTGTAGCGTTTACAATAACCGAAACAACCCGTTCTTCATGTCTCATACACTTTGGGGGGAGGGGGTCACACTTCAGTCCAGATTTTGCTCCCTGTGATATTTTTCACTTGTTGTCATCAATAGGAAGAAGGTTTAAACCGTGTGCAAAATTGAGGAGGCAACCGATGGTGATCCCAAAAAGATTTTTACAAATCATTTTGAAAAGTAGAATAAGTGCATGGGATCCTAAGGGTGCTAAAATACCATTGCTCTATAGTTGGATACTTTCTGAGCAGATCTTGCAGATATTTACAAATAATGTTTCGAATGTAGGGAACTGTTTTTCCAAGCTTGATCGGCGCCTGTTTTGTAACGATAAAACCAGAAAAAAACAAAAGTTGAAATAAATCAATAAAACTTCCTAACCTCTTGCACGTTTTATTTTTGTGTATGTGAAACTTTTCCCTGAACGACATTACTCATGTTTACATGATTTTTTTTCTTTTAAATAATCAGTTGCGATCACAGAAAAATTAAGTGCTATGATTAATAATTAATATTCCACCCATAGTTGATGCAACAAAATGGATATCTTTGGAGTTGGTTTCTCTTCATGGAGAAATATAGCCCATATCTTTAGAGTTCATTATTAGAAAATGCCTAGAACTGGTTCAAGATAGAACAAAACAAGCTATTGTTTATTCTGTGGGGCATAGGGCTGTAATCACATCACTCGTGGTCCTGATTCCAACAGCAAGTCCTTCTAACGGAGTGGAGTTTCAAGTCTCTGTGTGCAATGAATTTGACTTGTACCACATGAAATATCTTAGCAATAATGAGGGATTTTTGCTGTAATGGATTACAGAGTACTTAGGGATGGCGTAAAAGTTATTCCATTAAAAGCTATCAGTTTTAGATGCTTTTTCTGGTAGAAAGAAAAGTGAAACTGATGAATCAGTAATTGTCATGACGATCGCAGCAGATAGGAAGTTCATTCATTCTGTTCTTGTCGCTCGAAACCAAGCCAGGTCAGTCAATGGGTCCGGAATGGAGGGCACTGGCTTGCGTTATTGACTGTAGTGTAAAGAGATTAGATTCCTCCTTCAGAGGATCACTGTGATCGCTACGACAGGCTCTCTGCGGGATTTTCAACTGCTTACAGCATCTGGTATCTCCAGACAGTCATCCATCCAGATACTGATCAGGCTCGACGTTGCTTGATTTCGATGGTCGTACGAGAACCGGTGTGTGCAAAGCGATTTGGCCGTAACAGTATGGAGGTACTAGGTGGTTCTCTGGTAACGGTACGGAGAATGAGCCCGTTGAACCGAGTTCAAACTCCGGCTTGGATGGTCTGCATTCAGTTTGCACTCATCCCCTTCCCCCAGAAATCCACTTCTCACCAGTTATGGATGAATAACAAGGCAGTTGGATTCCTCTAACCTTGTGAGACAGTCCGTTTTAGGTGTGGGGCAAGCACAAAACCAACCATTACTACAGATGAATGAGTATCCAGGGATCGTTTGATGAATTAAGACAAATTGATTGCCTCACGAGTCACATGACATGGGAGTAACTGAGATAGTAACAAGAGAGAGGAACAGAGATAACTTTCGCCTCAAATGGTGTACCAAGTATCAGGATACTCAATCAGAATGTTACGATGATAATTACTGGAAGAAAACGTCAAAGAGTCCAGAATTGCGATGAGTAGATATGTATAAGAAATATCTTTTGGTGCTGTATGTTGGAAAATGAATACTGCAGTTAAAATAAAATGCATTTTAGGCATACCATCCTATCACCGTGACATCACTGAAAAAAAAAGAATGACGGCCTCTCGATTGTGTTTCATATGCCAATAATCTTAGATTGAACGCTCCTGTCTGTTTAGTTATGGATTAAAATCGTTGCTTACAGTCAAACTCCAAAACCTGGGATTTCGCTAAACTCCTAAACTGGAATTGACTTTATTTTTCTATCGTAACAAAACCAATATCCACCAAAATTTGAGGAGTAAACCTATACGTAAAATTTACATTCCCTATCCCGATTTGAACTACCAACCATCAAATTGCCAGGAAGCTGTCTTACTGACTGAAGCAACTTAACAAATCTCAGATATTAACGAGAATTTGTCATACAGATACGAGAGGGCTTTTTTTAAAAATTGTAATAGATAATTTCATTTTTTTTTTTCCTAAATATAGATCTTTCAAGATTTTTTTATTCATTCCATATAGAACACTGAAGTTGCAGTAATCATCTTCGGTCGGAAAAGGAGTTGTAGTAGAGGTTGACCCTACAACAGCCAGTCTTGTTTTCCCATCAATGTCACCTCCTTCGAATTATCCATCACTATATTGATTCAAGTCATTTCGTCTTTTGTGACAATTTTATTGATTACTAGTCAATGCCCCGTCGCTTTGCTGACGGTTAACATGCATACAACATCAGGCCCGGCTGATGGCTGCTATTGATACGCAGTAGGTGAAAAGAAAAGTAATTCAATAAGAGGGTGTGTGTATGCGTGTATGAATCTCTGTTATGTGCTTCCATACAGCAATTGCCTTCTTATCACCATTACACATGCATACACTTACAATTGAGCGTCGAAAATCACGAGGTAAAATAACATTTTCTACGACTCTTGAATACAAAACTCCATTTTCGTCAAATTCCAAAGCTGAAGTTGACTCTTACCCCCTAACAAAAAACAACAAGAACTATCCTCGCCAGACTTTTGGGGAATAAACTCTTCGCCGTTTGTCTCCATCACGTCACTATATACATGAAATCTAAATTTCCCTACGGTGATTTGAAGTCGAGACCACGTGACTAGAACACAGCTCTCATGCCAAATGAACTAAGCTGACGAACCTCAAACACATAAAAATTTATTCATTATATAAATAAAGAAATACAAAAGTTACAGTTATTATCACCAGTCGGGATAGAAGTAAGAAAGGGTTTTGACCCTGCAGCAACCAGACATGTCTCCACTATACAAACACTCCAAGGGCCTTGCGTCACATTCATTGGGTAAATATTACTTCAGGGTAAATATCTGCATCAAAAAAGAAATATTGTTTGCTTGCGATAAACAAATATTGGGCAACCTGATTGATTGTCAGACAAAAAAAAAAAGGCATTAGTAGCTATTCAGAAAATTTATAGACCTTTGCGGTCGAACAAATTAGAAAGAGACTATTATCACTATTTACTAGTGAATACCCGTTGCTTTGCTAGCAGTGTACCCAAGACTGTGGTCTGTGTCAGTTTGTTTACAAAGTAATTTGAAAGTTTAATGCGAGGTATTGTTGACCAAAATCCATATATTACTTTTTTGGTTAAAAGCTGAAATTGACGCATGGGTAACAATTGGAGTAACTACAGTTATATACTAAGCAGCCAGCAGACAAGCACGTGCGTACAAAGGCAGAATAGCCAAATCTGTGTTTCCATTACCCCTTTCCTCTCTTCTTGTTAGCTTTGTCAAAGTCAGACTGACAGCTCACGAATTGGGATTTTTTTTAATTTTCTTTCATCTTGATTCTTTGTTGCTTTTTATCGCAACTTACTCAGATCAATAGTCTAAGACAGTGAGTAAACAGCACTGATCGGAAATTAATGAAGGAGAAAATGAGATAAAAAAAAGGCAACCAGGAACAAGTGGACCGAATCCAGAACAAAAGCGAACAAGAAAGATTAGTCGGAACAAAGTTAGAGCGAGTCGATAAAGATACAGAATATGAATAAAGTAAATTATTCAAAGACAAGTGGTCAAAAGATCTGATCTATTGATCAAGCAGTGACGAAAACATGATACGAGATCGCTTCTTTAGTGCAAACCTTCCAAAAAAATACTAGATTGTCTTGGTCACTGTCACAGACATCAGGGTGTACGCCTGGTCCTCTCGTATTTCGTTAAATCAAGATATGCTATCTCAGGAACAGATTCCCGATCAATAAACTGCTAATATGGTTGGTTCTTCCGAAAAAAGGTTAGAGTAAAGTCTTCAACAATGGCCCCCAGAGTCTAAAGTCACATTTCTACTTTACCATTCGAGATCACCCCTGGCATTATCATCGAGAAATTTCTTCACTGTTATGTGTTGCTTCCCTGATTATAATTCCATTCTAATTCCTTTACGTTACTTTACTTTACTTTACTTTATTTTGTTTCATTTCATTTTATTTTATTTTATTTTATTTTATTTCTTCCATTATGAAATCCCTACTGTGAGAGCCAAGTGCCTTCCGATTGGAAATCAATGGTCTATTGTATTGACAAGGAAGAATTCATTTTTTTAGTTGAAGACGTCGCTTATTTAATAGGGGGAGAGTCTATTTTGCTTCTTTTCGATTTTTCTACAATTTTATTTTTGTTTGACATACTGACTGTTTCGTTTTCATAGAATCGCGCTGAAATGAAAGATATGGTGCCAGTGCATTACTGAAAATATGTTTAATGTCGCTTCTAAGAAAATTATTGCTGTTTTTTTGTTTTTTTACGATAACAATAATTTTTTAAGTTAAAAACAACTTTGAAATGGATATTTGTTGAAGAGTGCCTTCTCCGAAACAAGGCCACAAAAATGAAGAACTCAGTGAGAATCTACTTGAAAATATGCTCTTCCAAAAGTGTTCAATTCCAATAAATCGTACTCGACCGTCTAGGAAGTTGGGGAATATGTGTCAAGGTAATGGATCGCCAATTTTTATAACCATTTTATTTCCTTTGTTAACGTTTTATTCCTTAATGGGATCGTTTCTTTGAATTTCATCGCGTATAAAATGACTCGTGGAGTGGGAAGAATCGAATCCAAATAAATCACATGTGAAATTATTCGACTAACCGGGAAATATTTCATAATGGATGATAAAACTGTCAACGAGGATTTTTTTTTTCACCTGTTTTTTCCCTTTCGTTTTGTTTAGAGTATTTGTCTCTCCATTTTCTGTGGTGAAGTTGTTCTTGCTATGAATTCTTACTTTTAGATTTCTTGATTGTGTCCCTTTTTTCACGATTTTTTTTTTCTCTTAGGAGTTTCCCTCCGACATTTTAAATCGATTACCTATCACTGTGATGTTAAGGTGAGAAACAGGTCACCAGAAAGATTACGAATTTTTTTTTTCCAACTCCATTAAGATTCAGTTTAGTCTTGCCCTGCGTTTTTGTGGTAAAATGTATTTCTCATGTATTTTGCGTTTTTTTTTTTTTTTTCGGTGATTTGAGAAAAATAACGCAATTTGGAAACACCGAATTCTGCTAGAAAGCAAGAACCGTTATTGGATCGTCTCAACATTTACTTCAAGTTATTACTTGTTTTATCAGTTGAACAATACCCCAAGCTTTGCTCGGCTAGTTTGCGAAATATTTCATGTCGGACCCCTCCTCAATATAGCAAATGATTGGACTACCTCGCTGATTGCGCAAAAGGTAGGGATTTTGGGTTAGTCCTTTCAACAAGCATTTTTTGAGGTAACAAATAACTTGCTCATACCAAAACTTAATCATATTTGCTTGAAACTAAGATTTGAACAGTAAAATCAAAAAATCAAAAAAGAAAATCATTTTGTATAGAAATATGGTGATTACTGCTTTGTGAGGCATTAAAACTAATTTGTACCCTCAAACCAATTGTTGTATCAATCAAAATTTTATGATTGTTTATTTGAAATGAAATATATTCTATTCTAATATATTCAAATGTCCATGGTGGTACTTTAAAAATGGTTTGCTCGTTTTTATATTTAAAAAATCCAACTTGTTTACAATCATCTCAGCTAACAGCTACACTTAGGTTCATGAACTGAGTTCATTCTTTATGATTTTAACTGTATTTTTCTTTATCAAAATTTTTTGTTTTTTGCTTATAACATCTATTAGATTTTACTCTATTTGCATGAAAAATTAGTAATTTTTAGATCTGTGTATAAGCTGCAACTTCCAACGGACACCTTTTTCTTATAGTAACGAATAGGCCTTTGCTTCGTTCCACTTACTCATTAGGATTAGATAAATTTGACATTACCTAGGTCTTTTTTCTGGTAAACAGATGCCTAGGTTTCTATGATTTATTCAACTTTATTATGCAACTTTCTAAAATGTATCGTAGAAATCTCTACTATGGACTTCTAGGGTAAAGATTTGTTATTGGTCCACAAACTAAGATATCGAAGCGAGATAGCGAATAACGCTGACTTACATGGTTGTTGCTACTAATGTATAGAAGAATGAATGAAAGCCGAAACTTGACTATCTAGAACTGTATTTCCAAACAAAGGATTTAATTTGGGGTCAGGGGCAATTTTAGGGTAATTGTTTTGTTTTTTTATAAAATCAAAAAATATACACAAGCATTTAAGTACAAAAATTTATTGCACAGCTCTAAAATTATCATTAAATTATATTCTTTAGAATTAAATTTAATTAAACGGTTTTTGATGGTCTGCTCTCATTTACTTCTTAATACCTTAGCAGCAACCACACATGTCTGTGTCATTGGTTGCCTTCCTTGATATTTACTTTGTGAACCAATAAAAAAAACTTTCCCTGTTTTATAGACGTAAGAAATAGATGAAACAATTTCAGTTGCGTAGGTGATATGATGACGTGTTGCATTAAAAATTGACAGATTACATGAACTTTCTTAACAAATACTTCTCTGAAGGGATTGTTTTTTTAAGAATTTATCATTTAACACTAAAAACCGCTCTCTGTAAAGACATTTCATAACGCTTTGTATAATGATCATATAAATTATAACCACTGATTTTGGGTTCAACTCTATAATACAGATCGATAGGGATTTTAGTGGGATACCGATACTTCATTTACTTGCATTTCTTTGATACAGGAATCGTTATTAATCTCATCGTAGGAGTACTATGATTATCTAACCCCCAATCTCCCTCTTTCTCTCTCTCTTCCATTTGTTCGCTCTTCCCACTTTCGCTGGCTCTCTCGGAATTCTAATTCCATATCCAGCAAGGATCTGATTTCTTAAATTCAAATCGTAGGCGTTCTGCAAATCCTTAAACATAACTATCCCGAAACCTCTCTTTATCTGAAGAAAAACCTCGCATTTGTAAAACGGTAAAAGAAAAAATCAGAATAACTTCTTAGGAAGACAAGTTAACAAAAAAGGAAGATGCCTTTTTTTTTTTTTTTTTTTTGGTCATAAGTTCCACCTTAAAATATTTGCCAGCAGCTAAGAAAAAGCCTCTGTCCGATTTTTGACGGAGCAATTTACGAAATCACCACGCATAAATGATCATCAACTGTACTGCGCATATCATGATACTGACATCGTCCTTTTTCCTTCTTTTTGATGCTCATCCGGGTTCTTTCCTCTTTCTCTCTCTCTCTCACGCAAACATAAAGATGGGGAAAACGATTGTGATAATCGAGTTGACAGATGCATGAAATTCCTGTCCGTCGAGGCTTATAGAGCGGCCAGCATTCGATGAAACCTTTAAAAACGAGGGCCCGGCATCTGAGGACTGAGTCCCTCTTTGTAAATTGAAATTGTCAGAATGTTAACACTCATGGCTTGGAAATGGAAAACTGATAATAGAATAATGATGATTATTATTTCAACTCATTGAGTTTTCACATCCGTAGTACCCAGTGGTCTTCACTGGACATCAACAGATAGGAAGTGTCCTGGATACCTCGAGAACTCTCAGCAGTATTCATTCTGACTGACTTCCTCGGTTTGTCAGCGTTTGTTTAACGTAGGTAAAAGTCAGCGTTTCGAATTCAGGTTTTTCGATTTCGCTCTGTTTGACCTTTTAAAGGTCAGGCTTATCAAATATCTAAAAGTATAACGTTACAGTCCTTTTTTTTTTAATTTATAAGATTTTGCTAAGTTTACGTCAAAATGTGTACATATTATCCTTGGGAACATGGTACCCTGTTTTACATCCACATTCATATAATTATAGTTTTTCTGCCCTTTTAAAGTGCTTATTTTCTCTAAATACATTTTGATATTAAGATATGCAATTGTATGTGCTTGTCCATTTATGTGTTCTTTTAAACTCGAGAACTACGCACCCTAAAGCAGAACTTGAGACATATTGGAATCAGTCTGTCCGAGTTCATCATCATCATCATCAACAACAGCAGCTGCAGCATTTTACGTCCGTCGTTGGACACAGACCTTCCCCAGGATTCGCCACAATTTTCTATCATTGGCGTCGCAGAGCCAGTATTTTCTGATTTTGTCCGGTTCATCTCTCCATCTTGTGTTCCGTGGGCCTTGGTTTCTCGTGTGATCTCTGGGGATCCATGTTGTGAGTCGAGATGTCGATTGGTTGTTTTTCATTCTTGCAACATAACCAGCCAATTGCAATTTGAGTTTTCTAATAGTTTCTATGATGTCTTGGACTCCTGTTTTCTTCCTGATATACTGTGCTGTCTTGTGATCTCACCATGTAAGGTTGAGCATGATTCTCTCATGTGCACGTTGCATATTTCTCAATTTGTAGGTCTGTCTCTTGATTAGGTTCTATGTTTCAGCTCCATAAGTGACTATCGGGAGAATGCACTTGTTGTATACTCTTCTTTTTATGATTATCGGGATCATCTGAGTTAATGCACAGCACATATTTTAAGCGGAATTTCGCAACTTTTAAAGTTTTTAGTGAGGGGCTTGATTTACAATGTTAGTATAGTGTTAGATAAGACCCCTATTTTTTGTCCGTCAGATTAGCTGGAAATAGTGTGTACCTGTCTAATAAAAATCCAGTTGAATTCCCTCTGCCAAATTGTGAGCTCATTCCTCAAGCTGTTATTCCTTACTGCCACCCTGTAGAACTCATCTTAATGCTATTCGAGAGCATTTTGATATAAGATCCACCATCTATTCAGATTGTTAGCGAAATTACTCCTCTGAGGAGCTGAATGCAGCAAGTTTTCATCACATCACAGTGAACAAGCTACATAATTTCCTAGACTTCCAAACAGAAGTTGTCAAAAAAGTGGAGCTCTTTCTCCCTGTAAAAGAATTGAACGAAGCGACTCCAATTCAAGGGAGCCCTGAGTTGTCCCCCTTGAAACGAAGACTGCTGTCGCTGAGTTGTAAAGAAATGGAGTAATATGCAACCAGTTAAGGAAAAGTAAGCAAACGAACACGAACTCATCCAAGCATAAAAATGCAACAGTATAAAAGATTGATCAAGGGAAGAAAGAAACAATAAGAATTTGTAAATCTTGTTCTAACGGGATTCAAAAGTTCCCACCGGGAAATAGAAAAACAAAGAAACACGTGGTGGAGCAACAGTCAGAGAGAGAGAGGTAGGTAGAAAGTCAGTAGCCGTGAAGGAGCCGAAAAGAGACTGTAGTGTCAGCAAGAGAGACTCCACGGTAGCATGACTCTCCCGCAGATGAAGAAGTTCGTTAAAATGTTATTCTATCACCGGGAAATCGATGATTTTTCCCGCGTTTCAAGAAAATGCGAAATGTTCTATTCACATCTCTCTAATAATATATCTTATGATTAAAGCAAAGGCGATGTTGTATTTTTTATAAACATTTGAGTCCCTGTTATGATCTCTCTCAATGAAGACTGACTTCGGATAGTGATGAACGAGTACATCGTTGTTGCAACTTGACAATCCAGTAAATGGCGCTGTTCTCCCTACGAAAAACCTGGTACACATTATTGAATGAACGCTTCTAATCTCTTTCCAACGGGCGACAAGATTAGTTAAAGAAAACTGGGATTTTCCGACAAAGATCCTTTTCTTTCCCCATCATTTCCATTGTAGCAATATCTTTGTTTCCTATAAAAATCCACGTTTGTTTGTGGTCTGAGAGTTTTGTTTCGTTTTTTTTACAGTCTGCATACAGCAAAACATACACCTTATCAAACAAAAACAAAACAAAAAATCTCCTTCCCCAGCTAGCATGACTGTTTTTCTTAATCCCTTTCAACCAACTCGACCCTCACGACAACATCACACTTGAGTTATGGCACTCCTGATAGTCACCTATTGAGCTGAAATATGAATCTTAATCCAAAAGATTAGCCGAGAACCAAGCAACGCGCACAGAGGATCACGGTTAAGATCACAAGGCAGCACGTTATATTACAGAAAAGGAGTCAGATATATCATAGAACCTATTAAAATGTTAGAAGGGAATGTTGCAAAAATGTCAGACAGCCGCTGGACTCGTAAAGTCGATCCCTAGATATAATATACGAAATTGAGGCCAGAAAAAAAAAATAAGCCGGTGTGACGATTCAGACAAGTTCAGAAAATACTGGCACCGTGACGCCCATGATCGATAGGTCTGAAGAGCATTGGTAGGGGGGGGGGTCCCGTGGTCAACGACGAGCATTAAAGGCTGATAATGATGTGTGGATCGGCGTAATGGGGGGAAAAAAGAGTTATGATTGGCGTGCAGATAACGAAGAAATGCCATATATTTTATAATTCTGAAATAGCTCTAATAGATTCTGAGATTTATTGATGAAGATATATCACAAACCCACGCATGTGAGTGTGTTTGTATGCTGTGATCCCTATCGCAGTCGGTATGACAACCGTGAATGTTCAACCAATCCACTTCAATCGATAAAATATATTAACGTGACAAGGGGTATAGAATTATGTTCTATGAGCCGATGCAACCTGACAAAAGAAAGCATAAATCATGTATTTCGTCTCAATCAGTGATCGTAGGCGTGGAGCAAGTAGATTAGCTGATTAATGAAAAATCAATCGATTTCTGAGGATATCTATTAAGGTAATAAAGGCTGACGACTGACGATACTTTAAAAGTCGGCTATTCTTTTTCTTTTTTTTTTTTGAGAACAGTAGGGGGGCGTAGCCAGGGAGATGTTGGGGACGATTCAAAATAGCTTCAGCCTCCCCCCAAAAAACTTTATAAATAGTAATGCAACTCTAATGACATTGAACAATGATAACGATGTAGATGAGCATGCATCAACTTCATACACAATAATCCAGCCTTCAGATTAAGTGTTCGTGTACGTGTACTCATTGCAGATTGTCCATCAAATCTCACTAAATTAGTGGTTTTCTACCTTTTTACAACCAAGGACTTCGTCTATTTAAATGAGTTTTACCCAACAATCTTGCAAACCCCAAACCTTTGGAAGGTCTGCATACAGACTCACAGTAAAAACCTTTTTGGAGCCTGATGAGTTTGTGCCCCCCACACACACACACTTAGAAACCACTGCACTAAATGTTGGAGGTCATCTAAAAGAGCCAGGTCTCTCCAGGACCACAAATCTCCAGCTACACCAATGCTCTCGTGTATCAGTTACTGGGTGATTTCGTTTGGTTTTGTTTTTTTTAGATTTTTTTCTTTGTCTTTTGTTGTTTTTGTTTTTTTTGCTATATTTTTTTTTTTTAATTTCGTAATTGCTTCAAACTTCCGTCAGCGTTTCATCCAAATTCAACTTTCTCATGCTATCCGGAAGTAGAACGCTCCTATGAAATATTTTCTCAAGCCGGGATAGTGTAAAACGGAAGAAGTAATTACCCTCAATTAACTTGTGAATATTTTTGAACTTTGTTAGATTACCAAGAAGGGTGGTGATGATGATGATTTAGGCTTGATTTTTGAATTTTCCAGTCGTCAGGAGGGAAGGGGTTACAGGGAACTGATGCGAAGGAGAAAGAAGAGTACACGCTATCTCTATAATGACTTGCCGAAAAGCAACTCTGAGCACTATTTTTGCTTTCCATCTTTTTTTCGTAAAAGCTAAATTGTGGCGTGAAGCGATCTTTTGGAAATCTGTAATTTCTCAAATGTTTGTTGCTGACATTGATATCACATACTTAAAGGTCATACGTTATTTAATTGTTGTGAAGCATACGCTCTGAATAAAATTAACCTAATGAAAATGCGATGTTTATGAAATGTTCAGCAAGAGAATGACTTTTTCCGAGTATAAAAGCCAAATAACTAGGATGACGTCTTCAAAATTCTTTTCTTTTTTTTACCAAAAAGTTGAAAATATATTCAGTTCTCTCATCAAAATTACAATCCCCCCCCCAGTTCCACTGCCCGAAAGTAGAGCGTCTCTAAAATGACGTGAGGCGAGGGAACAATTACCGTTAATTTATGCGTGAAATTATCTTGAGCGTCCTGCGACCCCAAACATCACCTATGTCGACCAATATCATGCTTAGCAGTACACTGTTCCGGGCGCTCTTGGACCTCTCTGACACCTCAGGACATATCTTGCTAATGACTGTACAAAGTAAATCCAGATAAAGTATAATGTTAACATCCCTCATTTGGCTACAATTAACAGTTCCGGAATCTTGGCTGAAGATGAATTGTTGAGGTGTCTAGCCGAAAACTATTGAGCACTGCCTATAGGATCCAATTTAGATAAGATTATTCCACGTATAGTTCTAAATCGTTTGCAAAATACGCACATATGAGCTGAGTATTTCAGAATGCCAGTTTAGGGAATATCATTCGACACGTGATGCAATTTTTATCCTACAGAATGTAATTGAAACATACCGGTCCAATGTTTTTTTATATTTTGTAGATCTGTGACAAATGGCCATATTCCTACGGATTTTCAAGTCTAGATTCTGGACTTTCACACAGCTGCAAAATAATACTCTGCCATCTACGTAAATTAAATAATGAAACTACAACGTCTATATCTGGTTCTAGAGTTCTACAAACTCTTCACCTAAGTGATCATCAACTGAATCAACAAAACGCTAAATGGAAACCAACCACCAGAAGTTGGCTCTAGAAAAAGCTACTCAACTATCGACCGTCTCCATTCAGTATACTAAGATAGAAAGCAGAATATAAAATGCCACTCGCTGTAGCATTTGTTGACTCGAAAAAGCATTCGATTCAGTGGAAAAAACGCGAAGTCATTGACGTAATAATGCACCAAGGTCTAGACCCTGTATGTGTCAGAGTACTGCAGCATATCTACCGACACAGCAGTTCCTTCATCAGGCTACATAAAGACTCTGAACCCTTTTAACTAGGATACACAGCAATTACCAAAGTAACCTCAGATTTGCTGACGACATTATCCTCTATGCTAAGAACTTTCACGTTTTCCGAATAATGATAAACGGACTAAATGATGAAAGCAAGAAAGTCGGCCTCCATATGGATTTCAGCATAACAAAAGTCATGTACAACGAGTACGTTCGGAACAAACACGACGATTTAAAAGAAAAATGTCGAGCTGAAGAAAGTAGACCACTACATTTACCTAGCAGAGTAAGTCTCAATGAAGTCATTGAAAGGAATAAAGCGAAGAATCACACTAGGTTGACAAACTCTCGGTAGAGCAAGCTCGACTTTCAAGAACAAAAAAAAACTTACTAGTCCCGGAAAGAAGGGTATACAACCAATGTATCCTGCTGATAGTCAACTATGGAGCTGAGACATGGAACTCTAACCAGAAGATTGACGCTCAAATTGAGAACCATGCACATGGGAGAATCATACTCAACTTGGACATATCGCAAAAATGTCAGACAATCGCTGGACATATAACTCATAACGTGGATCTCTAGAGATCATATGCAAAGCTGTGGCCGACAGGAAGTAAGATAGCGTGACGAGCTAGATGAATTAAGAAAGTACTAGCTCAGCGATTACCCATGACAGAAGTTTGGCGAATCCCAAGGAAGGTCTTTACCCAACAACAGACTCCAACTGACTGATGATGACGACCAGAGTTCAATTTGATATCTTGTGTGGCTGTCGCCAGGGTGGATTAGAGAACTCAACACTGTTTAATTATCATCATTTCGAATTTGTTTTTGAGGTTAGTGTGGGAAGAATTGGACATAAATATACGGATCGTTGGTGTATATCAATAATCGAATTCCAGATGAATAACAGAAAACAACGAAAGATAAAACGATTTATGGCACAGAGTTCATAGGTTGGCCTCTATGTGCAGATAATCTTTTACTCGGATATCATTCTAACACAAGACATTGTCACGACGATGAATGATCTGTGTAAACGGTTTGGTTTGACAGTTTCTTTTAGAAAAAAAAAACTAGTTATTCAGTTGAGTACAATCACCAGTGTGTAAATATTGTCGTTGACGATATCGAACTAGAAAATGTTTTTGTGTTCTGTTTTCTCGAACATACTATCTTTGATGACAACAGGGATTCCACTGACAGGAGAATTGTAAAAGCCATAACTAAATTCAATAAATCAGGTAGAGTCCCACGCATGACAACCAAAATAACAAAGCTTCCTACATTCTGTCTAAGAACATCATCTCTTGGAATTTCTAATAGACTTAATAGGTTAAGAAGGGTAACTAACACAATTGATGTTTGAAATACACACACACAATACATACATACATATATATATATTGTGTGTGTGTGTGGTGAATGTGAATACAGACCCACACTCAAATTTAATGACTTGACTTTTAAGTTAGTCCATTTCTGGGGTAGCGTGATTTAATACTTCTGGTGACATTACATAATTTTAGAGAGGAAGATGAATATGCACATAAATATATAATAATAATGATAGTAGTGGCTTCAGGATGACAACTTTGACAACCCCTTCTAACGATTTGTGAATAAGAGAAAAAGCACAATTTTGAGGCTGACAACTTGATAATCAACCAATTTTTCGGGACTTCGATAGCAAAACCCACATCTTTAGTGTCGTTGGGAAACGATGGTCAAGTAACTAAGGACAGGTTTCCAGTCAACCTCCCCATTTTGCAAAGAAGTGGAAATAGAAGTGAATTAAGGATTTTTTTTTACTCGTTGTCCCTACAAAAAAGAACTTTCATTAGTTTTCAAATCTTGTGTGGTATGCAAAATCAATGTCCCACATTATGGATTTCATGCAAGGGTTATGTTTTTGTTTGTTTTTAAAAAAAATGTACATATATTAGTATTTTTCTCGAGTCAAAGGCCCGCATTATGCAATAAGTGTATGCTATATTATTTGTACGGAGAACAGAAGGTGCGATTGGCGTAGCGGTAACGGTTCAAACAATGGAATTTAAACTCTAGTCGGAGTTGTTTGTCTACTTCGCACGAACGTTCTTAAGAACCCGTTCCACCAAGTTAATGATGAAATAGCAGGGCTTGGAAAGGCAACCCGTATAGGAGAAGGACAACTCTGATTTAAAGCCCCTTCAAGACAAATTGATACTCTCTGCTTTAATCCGAACCACTGCGAGATCAAGAGGGGGACTCTAACGTTATGCTTCGCCCAAGTTCCATCGTCTGTAAAGGAGGGAGACTATTCATAAAAGAGCTATTTTCAAGAAACCTTTTTCTTCAATCTGGATTGGGCATTGGCTTGGCTTGGCTCGATAAATATATATGTACACTTTTTTCTCTCGTAGAAACTGCTCGGAATATATCGCTACTGATATTCACCTAAGTTATGGCGAGGTTGGTGGTGGGGATTAGAGTTGCAAAAATTTTCAAAAGTTTGAAGTCAGGATTCGAAATCTTGAAATCCACCTCAACACCAACAACTGAAGTGAAATGCAGGCTTTTATGGCTTTGTAATTTTTACAAGTGATAGGACAATGCACTAATGAATATCAACGCTGAAATAATCTAAAACTGTTCTTTGTTAGTTCCCCCCCCCCCAAAATGCTAATATCTACGATTTCAAAATATAGATACCCCCCCACACACACACACATACCCATCGAGATTGATTTGCATTTTTTTTTTTTTTTTTTTTTTTTTTTTTGCAAACTTGAAAATCAATTCATGGTATTAGTATGGGGTCAAATTTGCGCAGCAGCTTTATCTAGGAGAACCAAAACAATTTGATATTTCTCTAGAACGGTATGTCTTGCACATCTTTTTATTTGGGTTCAAGATCTGTCAAGTTGTCAGATTTTTGCAGCTTTGCCTGAAAAAAAGAGGCTAGTGCTGTAAACAGTCTGAAAAAAAAAGGAAAAAAAGCTATATAGGGAATAGCATTTTTTTGGTTTGTTGCTATTTGCTAGGTCAAAGGCCCTGACAATTTGTTTATCTTGAATGAAGTTATTTACATAAATCACACAGAAATTGGACAAAGGTGCGATGATGCGTAAGTATTATCAACACGGAAAACGTATTTTTTTAGCTTTCGTACATGAAAATTTATGAGCACAAGCGTGGGCGTATGAGAACACTTTAGCTGATGGTGAGGCAGAGGGCTTAATTTTCTCAAAAGTTTACAAAAATAACAACACTCGTAAACATTGCCCATAAATTTCTTTTTTTTTTTGTTGATGATATTTGGGAGAGTTCACACAATATGCAACTCGAAAGAATCCTTATTTTCTGCCTTGCTGCAAAAATATTAAGTCTGAAATTTCCCAGCCCGAATTTAGGAGGAGAGTTTCCCCTCTTCATCCCACTGATTGTACTCAAATGGATATTACTTTTGGGATAGGACTAAAGAAAAATGCCCCAAAGATCTTTTGATGCCGAAAGATATTTCAAACAAAGTTTATCCACTAGCAGTCAGTCATGTACACCACGATAATCTCTCTAAATCTCCACAGACAATTGATCTTTCCATCCTCTCCACAAAAAAAAAAAAATTGGTAAAAATTCTTTAGTACGGTAATCAGAGCAAAAAATTACAATTGATAATGAATATAATGATGTATTTATGAATTATCAATGATCTTGTTCAGAGACCGTCTGTCTGAGATGGATTGCTCCGGGCCATAAATTCAAGCTAAGGATTTGTTTGGGTAAAAGAAAATGATTTGATAAATGTTTCTGATAACAACTGCGACTAAAGACCAGAGAACTACCAATGTTTTTGCAATGATAATCTCTGATCTAGATCTCTGTTGTGGCCAGAAGGCCTCAGAACCAATCATGGAAGTTTCTATGGTGAAGTTCGGCGGCAAAACATTTATATGAAGGAAAACCTTGAAATAAAAATGAAATGATCTTTCACCTCTCAAAACGGAGCATGAGGTTGTTAGGGTCAATGACATCCAAATTCGATGGATATCATGAGAAAAGTTGACAAATTTGGCAAATCGAACCAATGCTGCAATCAATAACTCTTGGTTGTAAATCAGAATTGCATTTTATAATTTTTTTAGAAATTCTATTATGAGAAAAATTTTGCTTATTGGTTGATTTTTTTTTTTTTTTTTTTTTTTAAATTCATTCTTTCCACTCATCATTCGTTGATTTACATTCAATTTTTTTTATACAGAGGAAGTTGTCTATAATAGTCATGCGCTGTTATCGTCCAATAGTTATCATAATCATTCATTCCCAAACAATTTCTAGGTGAATTAAAAATCATATAATATATATATATATATATATATATATATATATATATATACACACACACACATATATATATATACACACACATATATATATATATATATATATATATATATATATATATATACACACACACACACATATATATATACACACATATATATATACAAATATATATATATATGAATCATATCTTTTATCATATTTAAATAAATCATATTTTTATGATGCAAACTTGTTTATAAAAAGGAATTCGATAACATAACCCTGATATTGAGAATATAGAGCATCTCAGCCATATTGGAGGAGGGGACCAGCAGTGTGTAAAATTCAACAGTAACTACACCTGCAGCAAAAACGAACATATTCAGAATACCAGATTTGTGTACCCTAATGTTAGTTTCAAGAAGTTGAAAGAAAAGCTAAACATTGACTGGAACGCAGAACTTCAAGGCAAATCCGCTGAAGAAGGCAACAAAGTATTCCTAGATAAATTCAACTCAGTCTGTCATGAATGCATCCCTACGGACTCTATTGCCAGTTCAGATGAGAATTTCATCTCTGATGGAGTATTTAAGTTCAGGTGCACGTAGTGACGGCCCTGCGTTTGAAATAAATATCTATGAAGAACAAGCAACTATAAACTCTTCAGGCCGTATATAAATGCAAATAGAAACTACAACATTTATACCAGTCTCGGAAAGGAAGGATGAAACTATTGCAACCACAGATAAGCAAAAATCTAATACTTCAGATCGTCGATTTTCACCATTGAGGATGCAGATACTATATATCTATTCTCCATCCACTGATAATAATATAACTACAAAAGTTAGAAAAACTAAGAACCGACAAAACTGAGGGTGCACATCCACTTTTAAAATTAAATTAAAATTTTTTAAATTAATCATTTTACTGCCTTAGCCAAACCAGTGTTCTATCTTAACTACAAGCCTACAAACTGGTCATACATCTACGGTATTGGAATAGATACAATCATGTTTTAAAAGCGTAAGGAATGAATTGCTTCAGATTACAGAGCAATCACTCTAACATCAATAGTCTAAGCTACTTGGGGATTGAAAACTTGAAGCACCATCTGATATCATATAACATATAGATCAAGGGCCAACATTGCTTCACGAACAAAACATCTACCGTAACAAACAACAAAAGGTCTAATTGTATCGACGGGGGCCTTGTCACATGACTTACATGTGGACATGGCTTTCTAAGATTTCGAAAAGTCACCGGACGAAGTCCCATATGAACGCCTATTCAACCAACTATTCGGATACTGTACCAGAGGAAACCTACTATTATGGATTAGCGATTACCTACAAAGGAGAATACAGAAGATGAGTCAATGGTTATATGCTCAGCCACAGTTCCTGTGCTAAGCGAGGTTCCTCGGGGCTTTATCCGGGGTCCAACATTATACCTTTATGTTGATAGCGCTAAATTATTCTCATACTTTAGATGCTAATTTGGCAGAGATTAGATAGACGTCTAGGTCACAAGCAAGACATCAATATACTTACAAACTGGTGATATCTGACGCAAATGTCGTATAACATTGAAAGGTGCTACACATTACATTTGAAAGTACAAAACAAAAATGCAACTTCTCCAAAATGACCAAGTTTCTGAATGTGACCAATAGCGTAATGTTATGAATATACCTTTCATAACATTACATAAGTTCGGGAAGGAAAATTCCTCTAATCCATCGAAGACCATAATCTAAACTCCAGAAAACACACCGGTTAGAATATTAGTAACGTCATAGGCATGTTTTTTTTCCAGTCAGGAGTCTAACATTGATGTTGAAAAAGTTCAAAGACGTGCGACAAATCTAGTTGCGGCAATCTGATCACTGACATATGCCGACAGACTTCAACATCTTTGCCTTTGCACTGGTCTCTTATTGGTCTTTAAACTCTCTCACGACATGAGTGTTTACATCAAAACCTACTGCACAAACTGTAAACATAACATCTATGCTAAAAGTTGTACTTACTCACAACACAACAGGTCACGATTATAAGTAACAACAGCAACACCATCAGGGTATCCGTAGTAGATTTCTGATAGATGTATTAACACTTTGAATAGTCTTGATACTAATACATTTAATGCCACTACAGCTGATACCTTCAAACATCATTTGGTCATTGATCAGTCTATACAAAGCATGTACCCACTATATCAACATTAGTGCTACATAGCATATATTAGCTTTAGATTGAGAAAAATGCCCACTAAAGACTTAGATAAGTCTAAAATTAGCCTGGCTAGAAATATCCTCAAGTGATGATTTTTAACAATAAATTTACAACCATGAGTATAAATTGTTCCCATTTTATATCCCTTTGTTAATGTTATTAGCAGCTTATTGGAATTCAAAACAACCTGTCTCAAACTGATCACAATAAGCGGCTTCTTCTGTATTTACTGAACATATTGATCTGGTTCAAGGCCACTTTAAGGGGATACTCGATGGAGATCGAACTCACAGCAACGAGACACATTTACTCTATGGCTTGACTCTCTTCGACAAATATACTAAGTTTAGTCAATCATAGGGCAAAAAATATGATGCACCCCATCTTCCTTCCTCTTACAAAGAAACTCGAACTAACACCGAGTTGATGTCTTGTTGCGAAGGCAAAGTTTATTACTGCAATACTAAAATTCAAAAAATAATCGTCTTATTCCAAAATATAAAATAGCGATAAAATAATTTATATGAGATTTCTGGTCTTCAAACTACTTTTCTGCATGAAAGGTCCACTGAACCCTGTGGAATTAACTATAAGTAAAGATGCGTGTGTGTCGGAACAGTTAACGACACGGAGAATGGAATTTTCCGAACCGAGTTCAAAATTCGGCTTAGACCGTTTATATTCATATCATATTATACCCTTTAGAAAGACACGAATCCATCTTTTCTCCTCTTTGGTATGGGTAATACGAGGGAAGCCTGGTCTCTCGGACTATGGTTGGCAACAAGTCTGAAAGACAGGCAGCGTTTAGTGGAGCGTGAAAAGCAAAGCAGATCACCCTGGTCATCATTTGCACTACGGTCTGTCTCCAGCCGTCCTAAGTCGTGCCGCTGAACCCAGGCAGACAGGGATGAGAGAATGAGCCTGACGACGTGTGCATCTCTCTATTATGATTCACGTTCAGCACAAATCATGGCTTCAGTGTACCGTAGTCGCTGTACTACTCAGAACCGAACTTTATACCCAGCAAAATACCCCTTGCTTTACTAACGATATATGTATGATGGTTATCTCAAGCACTTTACTATCTGAAGCGACCATCCTCGGCATTTAACCAAATCTTCCGTTCACAGACATTGAAAGTGAATTCAGTTCCAACTTATTTTACTTTGCCACCTTTTTCCTTTACTCGACAGCCAATTCCAGCCGTTTCCTCTAGCGAATAGCTAGAATTGTAATAAAAGTGTTACAAACAGGAGTGTGCGTTGTATAGATTTTCTACTCGAAATGGCCAAATCTGGCTGTGTGGCACCTCATGCACACCGTCAATCATTGAATCTCACTTGGGATTTAATATCAAAATGCCCTAAGCCCATCCTTAACATCAGGTGAGAGAAGCATTGTGGCGGCTGTTTTTGTTAATTTCTTCACATTCCTTATAGGAATTCCGATTCGACATGTAAGTAATAAAACTTGACCAAAGTAGGAATAGCAATGCAAGGTCACTAAACCCACCTGGGTAAATAGATTGCAATGCACTTAACAGTCCACTGCCCTGGTTTGCAGTCTAGTTAGTCTCAGACGCATCTTTCTGATGGAATTGGTTTCCATATTGTTAAAGGTAACAGCTCTCATTACGAATGGTTTCAGTTTTTATGAGGAGACCTAAGTGATTCAGGGACTGGGTGTATAATATGTATTTTATGTAGCGATCGTTCTATTTGGCTGCGATCTGTGTGTATACTCTTGTTGGCTGATTCAGTTTTTAGATAAATGTTGGCAGTTCAACAAGTCTATAAGAGATTGTCTATGGGGTTATTATGCAGATATTGCAAATGTCACAATTTCTTCCGATAAAATACGACAGCATTTATGTGAACTTTTAGTTTCTCTCTTTCTCGAACACTTTCTCTCTTAGACTCAATGCATCTCTTTCTCAAACCTTACTCTCTCTCTCCCACTATCTGTTATCTCTCTCCACCCTCTCTGTCTACCCATTTTTTTGTCTACCCTTCTTTTCTCTCTTTATCTCGACCCAGTTTTTTTCTCTCTCTCTCTACCCAATTTTCCTCTCTCTACCCGTTTTTTCTCTCTCTACCCATTTCTCTCTCTCTCTTTACCCATTTTTTCTCTCTCTCTCTAGCCATTTTTTCTCTACCGTTTTTTCTCTCTCTAGCTGTTTTTCTCTCTCTCTAGCCGTTTTTTCTCTCTCTCTCTCTAGCCGTTTTTCCTATCTCTCTCTCTCTAGCCGTTTTTCCTATCTCTCTCTCTCTAGCCGTTTTTCCTATCTCTCTCTCTCTAGCCGTTTTTCCTCTCTCTCTCTAGCCATTTTTTCTCTCTCTAGCCATTTTTTCTCTCTCTCTCTAGCCGTTCTTTTCTCTCTCTCCCTAGCCGTTTTTTTCTCTCCCTATCCGTTTTTTTCTCTCTCTAGCCGTTTTTTCTCTCTCTAGCCGTTTTTCTCTCTCTCTAGCCGTTCTTTTCTCTCTCTCTAGCCGTTCTTTTCTCTCTCTCTAGCCGTTCTTTTCTCTCTCTCTAGCCGTTCTTTTCTTTCTCTCTAGCCGTTTTTTTCTCTTTCTCTCTCTCTAGCCGTTCTTTTCTCTTTCTCTCTCTCTAGCCGTTCTTTTCTCTCTCTCTCTCTCTAGCAGTTCCTTTCTCTCTCTCTCTCTCTAGCCGTTCCTTTCTCTCTCTCTCTCTCTAGCCGTTCTTTTCTCTCTCTCCCTAGCCGTTCTTTTCTCTCTCTCTCTCTCTCTCTCTCTCTCTCTCTCCCTAGCTGTTCTTATCTCTTTCTCTCTCTCTAGCAGTTCTTTTCTCTCTCTCTCTAGCGGTCCTTTCCTTCCCTCTCTCTAGCAGTTCTTTTCTCTCTCTCTCTCTCGCTGTTTTTTCTCTCTCTCTCTCTCGCTGTTTTTTCTCTCTCTCCAGCCGTTTTTTCTCTCTCTCTTTAACTTTTTTCTCTCTTTAGCCGTTTTTTTTCTCTCTCTCTCTCTTTAGCCGTTTTTTTTCTCTCTATTTAGCCGTTTTTTCCTCTCTCTAGCCGTTTTTTTCTCTTTTTACTTGTTTTCTCCCTCTCTTTCTCTGCTCCGACTTAAGAAATAATAGATTTTCAGTTGAATTCATCTATTTCGCCTGTGTTCCCGTATTGATTGGTTGAGCAGAGCAAATTTCACGATAAGAGTTTACTCCGGGAGTCTTGCTATTGGCTCAAATTCTTGAGAAAAAAAACAATGATCACCTGTAATCTTCAGAAAAGTTCTGCTAGATCAGCCCTTCGTTGAAAACTTCGGGTGTTTTTCGATACTGATGTTTGATAATGGTGATGCAAACCACCTAGGGTAAATTGGAAAGCGTGAGTGACGTAAAATGTCAATATAGTACTAATGAACACACTAGTTACTTACTATTCTTCCCCTCTCATTCACTTCTACTATCTTTCCTTGTACTTTTTTTTTCACTGCGGCGTAAGTTGGAAGTTCGTAAAAAGGCAGAATTTTCTACTCAGGACTTAATTCAAAACGCCTTTGTAAAGAACTGAGTGACTCGAGAAAGGAAAGATAGAAACGTTTTTTTCCTTTGTTAGAACACTGTTCTTGGTCATAAGTTTGATGTTTTCCTCTTATTATCCTTCCGATTGAACATGAACTTTTAAGTACCTGTAGTATCTCTCATACCTTTCCCCTCTTTTTCTCATTTCCTTTCCCTTCCCTCAACATTATCACCATCTCCCTCTATATGCATTATCGTCTCTCTCTCTCTCCCTTTGAATATCTATATATGTGTGTGTGTATATATATATATATAGAGAGAGAGAGAGAGAGCCTCTCCCCTCTCTTTACGTTATCACCTACCCCGTTTCTCTCTTCACGTAATGGCGTCCCCCCTCCCTCTCTCTCTCTCATTACGTTATGGTCCCCCCCTCCCTCTCTCTCTCTCTCTCTTCACGTTATGGTCTCCCCCCCCCCCTCTCTCTCTCTCTTTACGTTATGGTCTCCCCCCTCTCTCTCTCTCTCTCTCTTTACATTATGGTCTCCCCCCTCTCTCCCTTTCTTTACGTTATGGTCCCCCCACTCTCTCTTTCTTTACGTTATGGTCTCCCCCCCTCTCTCTCTCTTTACGTTATGGTCTCCCCCCTCTCTCCCTTTCTTTACGTTATGGTCTCCCCCTCTCTCTTTCTCTTTACATTATGGTTTCCCCCCTCTCTCTTTCTCTTTACATTATGGTTTTCCCCCTCTCTCTTTCTCTTTACATTATGGTTTCCCCCCTCTCTCTCTCTTTCCTTACGTCATGGCCTCTCCATGTTATGGCTCACCCCCTCTCTCTCTTTACGTTATGGCGTACCCCCTCTTTCTCTCATTGATATTTAGTTGATTGGAATTTCCTAAATCTATATTAGAGGAATTCCACTGATATAAGAGCCAAGGAAGGTATGTTTTTATTGTGTATTGATAGAGATTGGTTTACGAAAAGGATGACTGTGATAGTTCTTCCATAGAAAGGAATAAGTGGAAGAATTTAGCCAGAAAAATAGATGAGAAAGCATCAAGCTAATAAAATTCAACGCGATTCTGAATAAGTAACCAGAGTTTAGCTTCAACATATTTGAAATTTTTAAATGGCCACCCTAAAAGTTAAAAAAAAAGCTGTCGATAGGTTTTTGAGGGTTTTTTTATGATTTAAGCTGGTTGCCAGCATTATACCAAACCCTGAAAACAATAACTTCCACGTATAAACAATAAAATTTTACATTTTTGGTGTAGTTTTCGTGACCTTATGACCTTGAGAGGCAATTAGGTCTCTCAAGGTCATCAGGTCACGAAAACTACACCAAAAATCCAGAAAAAATGAAATGAGTCGATGAAGCAATCAGCGCACTTTTTATTGTTCTATAATGAACATCATGTAAGATATGATCATTCATATTTCCCCTACCCCTCTGTATTGTTTGTCCGATTTTTCCCATATATTCGATAGAACGTTGCAATTCTCTCACACAATTCTTTGATTGAAAGTTGTACCCCAAAACATAACGTGGTCTCAGCTCTTGGACGTTAAAAAAGGATTAATGTCTTACTTTTATTTGAGGAACTCTTTCTACTAACTCAAGAGGCTGTTTCTCAAAAAATATAGCACCGGACAACACTAAATTTTTCACTGGAAAATCTCCTAAGCTTTCAGATCAAGCGCGAACCACATGGAAATATAAAGGAATGAAATTGAAAATGGCTAAAATCGGCTATTGCTTTTCATTTCCTGCAAGCTTTTATTGCTAAAAATGTCTTATTTATTCATTTAGAGTCCACCGATCAGAGGAAATCACTAAGACTCGTGGACAAATTAATAAGAATAAAACGTTTACTCTAATGAAATTTACAAATTATTTCTTGGACTGGTCACATTTTCAGCAATCGTAGATTTTGTTTTTCTGGCTAGATTGGAAAATAATCAGCTAAATTTAGCCAAAAATGAATAATTTGGCAACACCAAGTTGTCTACAATATTTTATCGTATTCAATGGTTTCTATTGAAGAGTGACAGTTTGTTTCATTACGTGAGAGAAAATGAATTTGATAAAACACTGAAGTTTGCTACTCTACAGATTCAAGTACTAAAGTTTGTTTGGGAAATTCATTTGCCAATAGTACATAGAGAACCTAGATACTTTTATGTTGCTGTCAAAATATCCTGGCAGTTATGGAAAAAAAATTATTCGATTGGTGATTACAAATATTTATTTCGGTATGTCACATCCAATCCATTTTTCTCAGCCCCCACCCTGCTAAGAAGGCAAATGGGGCAGCTGTCCACCAGGTTCCGGAGCTTCTACGTACATTAAAACTGGTGAGCCAAGTTCAAACATTAAAAGAAGCAACAGATTGAAATGATAATTTCTATCAGCGTTGTATTCTTATAGGGGGCATTGAAATCTGAGAAATACTTACAAAGGGGACGTTGCAAAACAAAACAGGCTTGGAATGGCTAATGTACAAAATACCACATCAAAGCAGTCTTATTCAATTCTGATAGATAGAATAATTGACTTGCCATGCAATGCTCTGTACCGACAACTGACGAAAGCATTTTTTCAATTATCAATTATAGATATGAGCATATTTTAATGAAATATTTCTTTCTTTTTTTTTTTCGCTTTAAATATGTTCTTAATAGATTTTTATAACGGTTTTCTTTCATTAACTTTAATTACATTAATCTTTTGTATACGTCTTTTGTGGCACCTGTTTAATTTTCTTGATTGAAACGTTTTCAGTTTTTACTTCAAAGATCTTATTTCATTAATTTGAATACTAGAACTTCATCAAGTTTATGTTATTATCATTAAGTCTACCAGTGGCGGTTGTAGGTCCGACTGTGTCTCACTGCAAATTGTTTTTAGATTTTTTACATCTTTTTTTTTTTTTTTCTTAAAAAAAAAAATTATTATTCAGGTTTTCACACGCACATTGTTTGCCAGAGTTCCGGTGTCTTCTTACATGCCACAGTTATGGGATCTGCAGGTTTCACGTGCCTTCCCTGAGTTTACCAACTTAGCTATATTACAAGAGATAAAACATATTTGCAATTATATCAAATATTTTATTTCATATTTACCCGCAACCTTTTTTTAAAAATACTCTCAGGATAATATGCCATCTGAATAGAATTCTTTGGTGGTCACTAGTTCAGTGAAATCACGAATTATAGGTTTCCCTTTTATTGAACCTTTTTGTTACGGATACCGAAGTACGAAATGATTGAAAAGATTGTATTCTGTGGGAGGAATTTCAGGTGAATATAGAGGATGCTGTAATAACTCGTATCTCGATTCTCTAAGCTTAAACTCGGTCCGCTGAGAGGTCTTTAGAGTGCCACAATCACGGAGAATTTCATTCAATTTATTCAGGACTAATCCTTCAACTTTTTAACTTTTTGTATTGTCTTGGGAATATGTGATATGGTCGCTGTCAAAGTCCTAAACCCCCTTGAAAGTATTTGTACCGTTATTGATGATTGCTTGGCAACTGCTGTCGATAATTCATCATTAAAGATAAGTTTGGACCTTCCTCCAGATTTATCATTGGTAACCATATTTCCAGACCTAAACATGCTGAACAGTTTTTATTCAAAATGCTTTGTTGACATTGTCAGTTGCTTGGGCAGCATTATGTTCCTATTTGGAATCGTACTTGAAAAATTGTCTAACTTATTGGATAGATGGCATCGCTGTTAAGGGCCTAAATTCATCGGCCCTCTGAGAGTGAATTATGTCTGCAAGAAAAAAATGCAATTACTTTTGTAAATTTTTCACTTTTAAATCATATTCTGTTACGTAAAAAGATATTTCATCCGTAACAAACTAAACTTAAACTCACTATTCACAAGTAATGATATACGAGACGAGCTTGTTAAACATTACACCACGAAGAGGGACTGGCATCTTAAGTGCTATGCATTCCATTTTTTCACCTTTTTCATCACATCATGAAATGTTAGCATTCTTTTGTTCATCAATACAGAATTTAGAAACCTTTATGCATATACATAATTCCACCGAAGAAAAAAAAAACAGACGATAAGGAATTCTATATAGGAGCTTCAAACACACGTTTCAAAATTACGTTTAACAATAAGGAAAAAGCATTAAACAACAAAAAATACCAATAACACGTCTTCATCCAAATATGTATGAAGTTTTAAAAAAACAAAAAAATAAGGTAAAACACTCGTGATAAATGGGAATTTTGAAAGTCAACACCCGTATGTAAAAACGATATCCCAACGTGTTTATTTTGCCCAGAAGAAATATTGCACATTATCGAATTCATGAGCGAAAAATCTCTAAACAAAAAAATAACTTAATTGGATATTGCAGGCACCCGAAAAAATGCCTATTGAAACACTATAACGCAAAAACAACGACTTTTATCAACTAAATTGATATCAACAACAACGCGATACTCGTTCTGAAAGATCATTTTTTTTAAGAATAGAAAAAAAATCTAATGATTAAACAAATATATAAAAGAAACAAAATAACCTTTAAAGGAAAATAAAAACACTGTAAGAATAACTCAAGATCGAAATAAAACAATTTTAATTATATATATGAAAAGTGAGTCACGTCTCTTAGCATTTATCGTCAAATACGTTATTGAATAACACACGTAAGTAAACCCAGTATTAAAAAAAAATTAAATGTGTAGTATAAAATAACCTCCATATACAATACATTATGATATTACCCTATATAAAGTAACAAATTATGTATTGCATCACATCATCTATGATTTTGATACATAGCTAAAGGAGGGGTTTTGTATGGAAAACACTGCTGGAGAACCATTTAAATATATATCCTTTTTCCCTAACCACGAGAGACAATCCCAGCGTTGGAAAGCATTCCTTATACCTTCTTTGAAGAATAATTTTTAGGCTACAAAAGGAATTTTGGGGGTCATCACAACAGCAAAATCACATGACCAAGTTGATCATGTGTTCTTGGCTAATAAGTGTCTATGTTCAGGGCATGTTATGTTAAAAACAGGTCCTAAACATGAGAATTTTAAAAAATATCAGAACAGAATTTTTTACTTGCATTATCAATTAATTCTATATATTTCTCTACCGCTAGGTAATAGACAATTATGTCTGACATGCAGCAGACATTATTTAACTACTACTGTTTTCATTGACAAAAACTTCAAAATGTCAAATAGTAATTTTATTGCAATAAACATCGTGCAGAGATTAAGAAGGATGACAATAGAAAATTTTGATATAGAAGCTATTCCACAAATAATATCAACTCGGATATGCTGTCTTTCTATGATGTCTCGGACTCCCGTTTTCTTCCTGATATACTGTGCTGTCTTGTGATCTCTCTATGTAAGATTGAGCATGATTCTCTCATGTGCACGTTGCATACTTCTCAGTTTGTAGGTCTGTCTCTTGGTTAGGTTCCATGTTTAAGGTCCATAAGTGACTATCATTTCATTGGTTGCATACTCTTCTTTTTTGGATTATTGGGATCGTCTGATTTTTGAAAGTTGAACTGGCTCTGCTGGAGACTTGCTATGACAGAGCGATTCTTCGCTTGATTTCCTCCTCTTTCGAGGATTTCATGGAGATTCGTTATCCTAAGTAGATGTAGTGGTCTACCTTGCCAAGTTTTACATCTATCTTGTCAGTTTTGTTCTTAATCCCAACATGATAGAGAATTGTGGCGAATCCTGGGGAAGGTCTACGTTCAACGACGGACATCAAAAGACTGATGATGATGATACCTGTGTTTCAAAACGTAACATTTCAAAAAGCGTATTCGAGTCTACCGCCACATGCTGACGTCACGGGGAGGATGGGAAAAGAGGCAAGTCGCTAACACTTTATAATGTAAACATCTGGTCGCCATGTTTCTCTTGTTAGAAGCAAGAATCTTATGTAACATATATGAATATGGACACAGGAATTAAACAGAATTCGCAAATGAAATCAACACAACCAAATGTTTTGACAAAAAATAAACCGTATATTTAATGAATTAACAAATAAGACATTACCATTACATTGAAAGTTGAAAAGGAAACAAAAACATTAGAATAGACCGATAAAAATAAAGCAGACTTGTTTAGGATATACTAAGACCAACCAACGGAGAGAGTATTGTCGAACGCGCCCAAGTATTCTACCAAAAACTCTACTCCTCAAGATTTCCCAACATCAAGCAGGATATGCGAGATGGAAGCAATCAGTTCGAGAATTTCCCAGAAGTTACATCATGGGAGTTGAAAACAAACCATCAAACAAACAATAAAGAAAAGGCCCCTGGACCAGATCACGTCACCATCGATCTACTAAAAAAAACTGGTAAGATAGTTACAAGGAAACTAGCTATTCTTTTCAACGTATGCCTAGAACAAAGTAAAGTCCCTGAAGCCTAGAATGTGACAAACATAATGGTTTTTTTTCAACATAAAAAAGACACTCGAAAGACCTCAACAACTACAGATCTAAAGGCCTACTGAACAGCATCAACAAACTTTTCACAAAAATTAGCACCAACCGAATCACGAAAAAATTCCCATCATCTTGAAGGCTATCACTCAACAAGGTGTAGACCCTGTATACTTCAGAGTACAGCAACATATATACAGTCACAGCAACTCCTTTATCAGGCTACATAGCTCCGAAAAGGGATAAGGCAGGGGGATATCAGCTCACCCAAACTCTTCACAGACTACCTCGAGATGATCTTCAGAAACCTAGATTGGAAGAATAAAGGAATCAAAATATACGGCGAATATATGAGCAACCTCAGATTCGCAGACATCGCCTCTTTTGTAGAAAAATGATACAACCTCCAACTGATGTTAAATGAATGAAATGAAGAAAGCGAAGAAGTCGGCCCATATATGAACTTCAGCAAAACAAAGGTCATGTACAACAATCATGTCAGAAATAATAACACAACTATCAAAATTGGAGACGCAAAACTGGAGAAAGTAGACCACTATATATACCTAGAACAATGAATATCCATGAAACCCTCAAAAGAAGCGAGGCATGACTCTAGGATGGCAAGCCTCCGGCAGAGCAAGCTCAATCTCCAAAAATAAGATCCTATTAATCCTTAGAACCAATGCATCTTCCCGATAGTCACCTATGGAGCTGAAACATAGAACCTAAGCAAGAGACTGACCCGCAGACTGAGAACCATGAAAGGTGCACATGAGAGAATTATGCTCAACCTCACATGGAGAGACCACAAGACAGCACAGTATATCATGGAGAAAACAAAAGTCCAAGACATTATAGAATCCACAAACAAAAACAGTGGGCTGAACAGATTGCAAGAATGGCATCCAACTGATAGAAATCACGACGCACAACATGGATCCCCAGGCATCACATGCACAGCCGGGGTCAGCAGAATACAACATAGGATGACGAACTAGACAAGTAGGAGAGTATTGGCTCTGCAACGCCCACGATAGAGAGGTTTGATGAATTTGGTAGAAGGTCTTTCTAACGACGGATGATACAAGACTGATGATGATGACTACAAAGCTATTTTACGGAAGGTGAACGGTTATTTCTCTGATGTAACTGAGAGAATTCGTTATAAGTCTAACTATCAGGAATTACAAAGATGATAGAAAGATAGGTGTCCGAAGAGTATGCATAGGTGTTAATCTAGCCATTGTAGCCTACCATTGGCAAATGTACTGAAAGAGGTTGTTTCTCTAAGTGCTGGTTGCTTTTAAGAGCATAGTAATTATTGGAAACGTGATATTCAGTGTTATGCCGTGTGGCCAGGTTTTTGTGGTGATATATCCGAGTCTATAATCGCTAAAACCATTCTCGACGCGGAAAAATGAACAACGAGAAGAACATTAGAATCACAGAAAACACATTGATGTTTAAACTCCTATCTACTTTCTGAAATAAAGAGAATTGGAAGACTGTTATGTAATGAATTTGGCTAAAAAGTATTTCAAAATCTATATAAATGGTCTTCTCTTTACTGACTAGTGCCCAGCTACCCTTGACGGAACAGATGCATGGGGGTGCAGGCGGCGTGGCAAAAGAGAAACATCCTGTGAGACCAAGCATCAATTAAGTGGCGGTGGGGTTTTCAGCTGAAATTTTAGGAGACCCGTCGCTTTGACCTTGGCGTGGATTAAATTAATTAAAAATGAGTCCCTGTCTCATATTAAATTTTTTTGAAAGCCTTGGTTTATGAATAAGTCTCTTGGCCTACATACAGAACTTATCTTCATGCAAAAAACTCGCCCTGTCAAACAGTGTACACAACGGTCAACTAACTAAGAGACTAAAATAGGTTTCAGATCAATGGACTGGACAACATTTTCTCCGGATTTCAATCAAATCAAAACTCTCAGGATCATACTCAATAGGAAGGTGTATGGAAACGGATGTCTACTAAATAAGGCTCATGACAAGCTATTCTGACAAGTGCGGAAGCTATCATCTTTGAAGACCTTCGAAATTTAATGTAATCAATGGATGATTAACTAATATCTGTGATTCGTGGGCAAGGATCGTACGTTTTAAAGATTAATTTTTGTTTTTAAAATCGCATGCTTTTAGATAACAGATTTAAGTATTTCAGTCATATGAGTTTTTATTCCGTTTAAAATTGCCTAATTCTGTGTGCTATTCAATGATTTAGTCAATAAATAATTAAAGTATTACTGCTTTCTATTCATGCTTGATTATTTCACACGATGAAAATTGTTGAATCTAAAGGAAATACCTCGTATACCTCAACACTAGTATAATTAACTTCAATATTTGCATCGATAATAATTCTAAACTAATATTCGTATAAAAGATTATTTAAATTCTTCCACTGTTGCAGAATTTAGGATAGGAAAAACATGTCTGACATGCCTTTGACACACCTTGTGACATGTTGTTTCAATGTATAAAATAAGTAACTCAGTTAATAAAATACTGCATGAATTACCAAAAAGAAAAGATTCGGAAAATTCTAAACAGGCGTTATTGTGAATTTGTTTAAATCAAACCATCGTAGACTCATAACATTTTTTTTTTTTTTACATGATTATTTAATCAAGCGAAGAATCACACTAGGATGGCAAGCCTTTGGCAGAGCTAGCTCAACCTTCAAAAATAATAAGATCCCATTAATCCTAAAGAGAAGGGTGTATAACCAATGCATCCTCCCAATAGTCACTTATGGAGCTGAAACATGGAACTTAACCAAGAAACAGACCCGTAAGCTGAGAACCATGCAACGTGCACATGAAAGAATAATGCTGGGCCTCACATGGAGAGACCACAAAACAGCACAACACATCCGGGAAAAGACAAGAGTTAGAGACATCATAGAAGCCATAAAAAATCTCAAATGGCGGTGGGCTGGCCATGTTGCAAGAATGGCTGACAATCGATGGACATCACGACTCACAACAAGGATTCCCCGAGACCATATGCGCAACCGGGGCCGGCAAAATATTAGATGGAGAGATGAACTAGACAAGATCAGGAAGTACTGGCTCCGTGACGCCCATGATAGAGAAGTGTGGCAAATCCTGGGGAAGGTCTATGTCCAACGACGGACGCTAAAAGACTGATGATGATGATGATTTACAGTAGGCACCACTGGACAACTGCAAGCAAGGGAATATATATATATATATATATATATATATATATATATATATATATATATAATTTCTTGAAGTAATAAAATGTATGCCCTTTGCTTTGCAGTCAGTCTGTGCCAAACTCATCCTGTCAGCTCTATGAGTCAGGCAGCACATTCATAACAAATACAACTGAAAGTTTTGGAAATAATGCCCGAAAAACACATGAGGAGTTCGGGACCGTAAAAAGAAAGGAAGAAAGGACAACGAAATGACGCTGGTGTATCTCATACAGGTATCATCATCATCATCAGTCTGTTAGCGTCCGTCGTTGGACATAGACCTTCCCCAAAGATTCGCCAGACCTCTCTATCATGAGAACGGCAGAGCCAGTACTTTTCTGTATTTATTTAGTTCGTCTGCCATCTTATTTTCTGTCGGCCACAACTTCTCACCGGAACTCTGGGGATCCATGTTGTGAGTCCTGATGCGAAGCGGTTGTCTGACATTTTTGGTACATGTCCAGCCCATTGCCATTAGAGTTCTCTGACAGTTTCTATGATATCTCAGACAACTGTGCTTTATTGAGCTTGATTTTCAGTTGGGTGAGGTAATCTTTTGGTTAGGTTCAATGTTTCAGCTCTGTATGTGACTATTGGTAGGATATATTGGCTGTATACTCTTCTATAGAAGGACTGGTGGGATTTTCTTGTTTTTGAAAGTCGAACTTGCTCTATCGAAACCCGACTAACCTTGTGTGATTCTTCGTTTAATTTCCGCTTCTTTTGATGACTCCATGGAGATTTGTTGTCCTAGGCAGATGTAGCGGTTTAAATTCTCAAGCTCAGCATTTTCGATTTTGATCTTTGTGTCTTTGTCCCCAAAATGTTTGTTGAGCAGAATATTCGTTTTGCAGGAGTTCATGTGGAGGCCAACTTTCTTGCTTTCTTCATGTAGTTCGTCAAACATTATTCGGAGATCATCGATTCTTGACAAAGATGACGATGTCGTCAGCAAATCTGAGGTTACTTTGGTATTTTCCTGAGGCAGACGGTGAAGAGTCTGGGTTAGCTGGTATCACCTTGTTTCACCCTTTTTTCTAGTTGAAAGGGCTTATAGTCTTTATGTAGCTATATGAATCGAAAGTCTATTTAAGTCAATAAATGCTAAAGTTAGTGGCATTCTATATTCTGCTGCTTTCTCTTTTGTGTGCCGTTGTTAATTATCAAATTATTTCAAAAGTAGCTTTTAAAATTGATTCAAGTTAAGAAACGCTAACTTGAGATAAGTGTTGTAGATTTTCTCTTAAAATTTTACTTCTGTTAAAAAAATACTGCCGACACCTTATATGTGAAAGAAACAAATAAATATTAGCTCTTTTTTGCTTCTATTCTTTTTCTTTATTTACTTTTTTTATTTCAAATGTGATGGTTCTCCAAGGTTAATTTATACAATACTGGACATAAACTCTCAGGACTTAGTCACAGACCAACAGTCATAGAAAAAAGATTTTTCTAAAAGTAAGATTAGTAATATTTTGATTTAGAATGATTTAATTCGATTAGGTTCTCTTGGGGGGGGGGTAGATGATCAATTTTTATTGGTGACTGTTCACTTTGTCTAAACCCAGAATGTCTCACCCAGATTATGGTTTCCAACTTTTTTTTTTTTCATTACTGACCGATTCAATTGAGACAATTTTTTTACGGATCGTCCGAAGGTAGCGGGTGTTAGCCGAAATATAGGTGAAAAGTAAACTATAAATCACTTATAAGTGATTAAAACTGTCAATTTCGTTTTTAAAAGGATTTATCTGACGAATTTGATATTAAAAATCCTAGGAAATTAATTTGTTCTTTTCTCAATTTTATCACCGAATCATTTCCCCACGGTACGGTAACACATGCTTTCAGAGCCGTTACTGGTCCATGGACGAGCGGTTAGGGACCTTGGGGACCACAATAAGCACTAAATCTGGTTTTGTCAGTTTTATGTAAAAAATGGAAATTGAAATTTTGAAACTACAAAATAAACTGTTAAAAATTATTATTGTTGTTATTGAACTGAAATAGATGAAGCCCCCCTCCCTCACTGAAAAGTGACATTTTATTTGCTTTATTCATAAACATGACCATAAAAATCATCAGGAAGTCGACATCCAATATTTTTTTAAAATACTATTGCATCGTAAAAGTACTGCTATCAAGAAGAAAGATGAGAAAAATGTCTGATGGATTGTTCTCATGGAAAGGTTTTATTTACATCGTTAATTTTTTTGAAATCAACATCTCAAAGAATTGTCCCTTTAGTAAATATCTGTAAATTTAGCATTCAAAAATAATCCAAAATCTCTGTTATGTAAAATGTTTTTGGGATGTGCCCGCATGCATCTCAAGAAAGCACTTTTCGATCTGTCACTTCCGATTAAGTTACGCAACAGGAAGAGGAAAGTCAGGGTTATTGTGTTCTATTTACCAGCTGTTATGTCAAAATAGGTTTTATGACATTGAAAGAACATCTATTCTGATCAATTTTTACCAGTTGCCATGATATCAGAATAGGATATTCATGTTGTCTAAACTGAATATATTAATCTTGTAACGATAGGAGATCATTTCAAAAAAGTTTCAACATCCTCATCCTCCTCCTCCTCCTCATCATCATCATCATCATCATCATCATCATTAATCTTTTAACGTCTGTCGTTGGACATAAAACTTCCCAAGGATGCACCACATTTTTCTACCATGGACGTCGCAGAGCCAGTATTTTCTGAATTTGTCTAGTTCATCTCTCCATCTTGTATTCTGTCGGCTTCGCTTTCTCGTGTGATCTCTGGGGATCCATTTTGTGAGTCGTAATGTCCATCGGTTGTCTATCATTCTTGCAACATGGCTTGCCAATTGTCACTTGAGTTTTTTTAATAGTTTCCATGATGTCTCACATTGCCGTTTTCTTCCTGATATACTGTGCTGTCTTTTGATCTCTCCATGTGAGCACTGCATGCTTCTCAGTTTGCAGGTCTGTCTCTTGGTTAGGTTCCATGTTTCAGCTCCATAAGTGACTATCAGGATAGCGCTATTCATAATTCATTCTGTCGGACCAAATATATCTATGCATTTAAGGTTATATATATATATATATATATATATATCATATTATTATTATTTATTCTACATTTCCAATATCTTTACACAAAATCATCAACAAAATCAGATTTAGTACTCATTATAATTGTTCAGACCAGTGATTCCAAACGTGGAGTGATTTGGATATTCGGGTGCAATCTGAAATTTAAGAGCAAATAGCGTTTAGTGGCTCAGAACTGAGTTGGGTAAATTGATTAGCTCAAAAAATCTCAGATGGATTCATATTTTATTTGGTTAATTCCTGCTTGAGTTCAGGGAGGACTTGCGAAAACGTTGCGCAGAAGTAAGATGCTGACTGTAAGAGGAAAAATTGATGTTGATGGATCTGAGATGACTCCGGAAATCATTAACCTACCATAATTATCATTACAATTGCCCTGGAGATGCTGAAATTTCTAGATGAGAAACAACTTCAAGATTTCTACCCAATTCTCTGGATACCACAGGGGATTGCAATAACTTTCAGTCACTGTTGTCTTTGCTGGGCGAAGTTTTTCAAAATTTAAACTGAACATAACATACCAACGTTCGTCAATTCACAGTGATGTTAAAGTGGTCTTTCATCAATACAGAATTCGCTCAGAAGCTGTCATATGATGACCCATTCAACAATTTTGCAGTCAGCAGATGCAGACATGTGCCTCTGAAATCTGTCACCAGTGCATGAAACTTTGTCCACTTTCTCGGTTTATGGTGATATTTACTGAGGAAATCTCTCTGATACACGGGTTTCTGTTAATAGACAGTGATTTGTTTTGTATGAAAAAGAAATGGATTGTTAGCATGAACGGTTATAGTAGTCATGGCAAAACAGACAGAAAAGGGCACCACCTACTGAAACGAGAACTGCATTAACAGAAAATGAGTCACAAAAAACAAAAGGGATAACAGCTTAACCCTTATTGATGTCACCCCACAAAACGGCTCATATTTTGCAGACTGCCACTTTGATTTATATTTTCTTCATTTTTTTGCAGCTGCTCATCAAACTGATTATCTACTTTTCTTCCCTTAATTTTATCTTGGCATTGCCAAAGTCGTTTGTTGAGACTCTATTCACTGTGTTATCAAAGGGTGTGGCTGTCAAAGGACCCTGCAACCAGTTTTTTCTCTATGATATATGTAAGCTAATATGTTTACGTATTTGTTGTATCCATTCTATTGTATAGCACATTAAGAAAAGCATTATGCAATTTTCTGTATTGGCTTCTTTTTTTATTTTACTCCAGTGAAAACTAAACCTCCAATTTCTGGGCTCAATTGTATGTTGTTTGCTGAATAGCTCCTTAAATTACTGTTTTAAGGATATGACATCCTGCTAGAGAAGCTCTGTTGGGCATTTCACAACTATTGACAAATATTTGGGGGGAGTAAGCGGGGAAGGGGGGCACCGCAAAGCAATTATGCTCAATGCACCCTATTACGCCAGCAGTGGCCCTCTCGTTCTTTTATCTATTGGAAGTTTTGCTTTTTATTTAGTTCTATTTTTACTTCAATATTCCTCCTTATTGATTGTGAGTTGTATTGCCTACCATCTCTGCCGCTTCTTTAATTATAGTCTTTTGTTCTGTCACTATTCCAATTGAAACTCAGGAAATTCTCCCGGCAAGGAGGGCATAACGACAGATCTCCTTGAAGATGCAGGAGAGATCTTTCACCAACGACTAGTACAGCAATTTGCACAGTGCATACGAGAAAGGAAAGTACCTCAAAACTTCTGTGTAGGAATAGTGAACCAACTTTACAAGAGATAATCGTGACCTCGGCAACTATCACCCAATAGCACTACAACCAACTTTTGACTATTCACAAGTACTCACAGGCACACTAGATTAAAATCAGCCTCGAAAATAAGCAGGCTTCAGAAATGGCTATTCGACAATAGACTGCCGATATACAATAAATCAAACTGAGGGTCATTTTGGCCTCTGTACATTATGAGAAAGTATTTGACTCTGTAGAATGTACGACAGTCTCTAACTAAATGCGTGAACAAAGTGTTAACGAGAGTTACATGCAAGCCATTACGAACATATACGAAAACGGCACTGAAATAATCAGATTACATAAAGATACATCAAATTAAATATCGGAAAAGTAGTAGCACAAGATCCTATATCAATACTATATTTTCAGCGAGACTCACAAGCATCTTTCAGAATACTGACTGAAAGGGAATGGGAATAAATATAGACGGAGAATATTCAATCCATTCGAGAATCGCTTTTGACGTTTCCATTACGTCAGAAGCATCAGAATTATAACAAAACATGCTGAATGATCTGAAAAGGAAAAGTAAGGAAATTGGCTCAAAGGTGAACAGAAAGACAAAAGTAATATGCAACTTGAAATCGCATAGAGAGCTGAAGAAAGTGCAATGCTAGGTATAACTCTGAAAGATAACAAAACTAAAGTGATAGATATAATAGAAATACCTGATTAACAGACATGGAGATCTGGATCTTTTGCATGAAGAGATGGCGGAACAAAGGGCTGATCAATTGGTGCCCAAGGAGCAGGAAATGCCCAGACTCACGATGAACAAAATTTCGAAATAAAGAATGTCTCAGCAAGCTTTCTGATATTGTCATTTGTCAAGATTTGATCGAAATGTTTGCCGGTAAGACATGACAGAGATTAGCACAATAGCAGTCGTCATCTAAGGAGATTGGAATGGCCTTTGTCCAGCAGTGGACTTATATTGTCTGATGATCACCCCACTCACACACACACACACACACACACACACACACACACACACACACATATATATATATATATATATATATATATATATATATATATATATATAATGTTTATCTAGTTGATCCAACGGTATGAGAGTCAAATGACAATATTAGAAAGCCTGTTGAGACAAATGATTCTTTATTTTGAAGAATTGTTCTAACAGGCTTTGAAAATTCGTAAGTAACGTGAACTTACAATCATGGACACCTGAGATTAGCTGTATAAATGACCTCCCAAATTCTAGAAGCAGACGTCCTTAGGGTCCTGACGTACATCCCACCTCAAAGCTTGCTCCACACGTGATCTGCTTTGCCAGCCACTCAATTAACTCCTACCCTATGAATCCCCATTCACAGCCCACATAACACACACACACACACACACACATATATATATATATCAGCGGCCTTTTAACATTTGTCGTTGGAAATACCTTCCCCACGAGCCAGTACTTTCTGAATTTGTCTAGCTCATCACGTCTTTGTGTTTGCCCCAATTTTGGGCTTACCAAAACATTTTCCATCTTTCTGTATTTCGCCAATTATCAGTCTTCTCATCTGCGTCTGCTAATCTCAGGAACAGTCGCAGCTATGGCAACCAAAATTTCCGAAGTTATAATAATGATTTGATTTCAGTCTTACAACAACTTTCAGTGAACCTGCCCTACAGGATGGAATTTTTTCAGATTGTTACTTAAATTCACCAAATCTGTCAGTACATTCGTCCCAGAATAGTTCAAGGACGGCTCGAGCTATGACCAATACCTTTTTCTGTAGTTAATGATGGCATCCCAAAGCATATTTTACGCTTATCAGTTTTTGAAACTTCCTTTAAAAGATCCACAGTCACAACCTTCCCAATAATCACGATCTGGGTGTCGTGTATCTAAACATAGCTTGATTCTGTTTATCTGTATATGACTCAAGTAGCCGAAACTGAGGTGAAGGATTAAGGTTTCTTTTAGGAGGAAAAAAACAGGTTTAGGTATTTTATTTGGGCCAAAAGCCCCCTCAATGCTTTTGTAGTACCTAAAACTCAACTATTGATTATGAATGTTGCAGTAATTCGTCTATTGACTACCGTTGTTAATCAGCTAAAAGACTAGCTGACGGGCTCTCTCTCTCTCTCTCTCTCTCTCAAGAGAAATTTTGTTCTGGGGTGACTGGTAAGATATTTCACTTATTTTTCTTCCATTCATGTCAATCATTGTTGAAGATAACAGTGGCTTTAGTTCTTAGTGGTGCAGAGTTTGAAATCATTACGAATCGAATTGAGCGAACGTTTCTCACGCAGTCAACCTCGTTCTCTCTTACCTATTTGCCTAGGTCAAGAAGTGACGCCTTTAAGACAGCTGGAGAGAGAGAGACTAGTATGTTGTGGATGACCAGGGCGCCGTACATGTTGCTGATAGTCGCCTTTCTGCCCATTGAACCTACTGGATTTCACCGATATGACATTGAACATTGATAGATCCTGTAATTACTTACGTTGAACTGAAAATAAGTCGATTTGATTTTTCTGTCTTCATAGCAAACCTATTTCCACGAGGTGGCAATATCTATGCCAGCCACTAGTACATGTGGTTTAGACATCACCTAATAAACATCGTAGCATTAAAAAATGGCAACTCCTTTGAAGAAAAGTTGTGCATATCCTTCTGGAGATATTTATGATATTCTGGCATGTTCTTCGTCTTCATGCTTTGGCTGTGAATCAGCGATCCAGTCTGTAGACAATGATAAATGCAAAGAAATAAAGTATTGTCCTGGAGCGGCTGACGAGATACTCTGCCAATATACATCACACAGTGGACTACATAAAGACTTCAGAGTGGAGCAATATATTTTTTGCGAGAACTTTAGCAAAATTCCCATCTTTTTTTTTTCTTTTATCCATATTTTCAGTTTTATCTGAAAGCACAGCTCCTTATAAAAAAAACTTTGAGCCAAAAAGATATAAAGAAGCAATTCGCATCTAAATACGGGATGGGTGAGGATGAGCCTTCCCAGATCCCCAAAAGATGATGATTGTGTGTTAGGTTTATTTGCTGCAGGTTTGGTGGGGAGGAATTTAGGAGACCGAGGGGTAGGAGAGAGTGAGAGTGAGAGAGAGAGAGAGAGAGAGAGAGAGAGAGAGAGGGGGGATGCATGGTACAACTTAATGGTTAATTGTAAAACAAACACTGAATGCTATATTCACTGATCGCCCTTTCCACGATGACAAAAAAGTGCTGTGAAACGCACTCATGAAGAGAAGTTATATATATATATACATATATATAAGAACTGTCTGTTCTGCCATGCGAAAGAAACCACCTGATCATGGATGCAGTACAACCAAATTTTACATGTATCCTTTCTATTTTTTTTAAACCTCCAAATACTTGAACTAAATATGATTCAATAACTACATTGCTCAAGCCCACGATCTCTTATTCCAGGTAGGAACAAGCAGAATATGACAGAAGTATGTTAAAATGAACAACGCTTTTCAAATGAAAAATGTAGAGAAAAACGTCAAGTTCGTTTGCTCCAACAAGTTTGAAATAACCACAAAGCTCTTGAAATTATTTTCCTATTAAATGCATATCATTAGTGCCGTATTAAGCTAGTGTAGGTTTATACCATATGTTAAGAAGGAGCCCTAAAATGTCAAAATACAAATAAATGTTGGAAACCAGTATGTTTTTTTTTAATTGCAAATGGGTTATTTTTCTCATTTGCTGTACTATGGACTGCTTTTTTTGTCTGACATTCTATTTATAGGATTACTTCGTTTTCGTTTTGATCTCTGTGCTACAGCTTTGAATTCAGTTTCAAATACCTTTGTATTTATGTGACATTATCTCTCTCTCATATATATATATATATATATATATATATATATATATATATATATATATATATCACACTCGTATTAATTACTTTATTGAAATAACTTGCTGAAATATGCGCCCACAGAGCCTGAATTGAACCTTTTTAAAGACTAAAACTGTTTTTTTTTTAAGGGATACTTTTATTATCCCCATCTTACTACAATGAGTTATTTTGCCTACTAAGAGATCACGTGCAGATAAGCAGAACAATAATATATATTCCGTAAACCATAACAAAAGTCTAACACGTGAAGAATCATATTCTTGGGTCTTATGAATAACCGCAAAAAATTAGATGTTCATAGTTCTAGCTGTCCTTTAATGCAAAAATAGGCGTACTGACAGGCATTTAATGTAATAAATCAAAAGTAATTTTTAAGTAAGCATGAACGTTGCTAGACACACAATAACCGACCAATTTAGCACACATTTGCATAGCGAATCGAACCTTCACTAAAAATTTATTTTGAGGGGCAATTTAAGAAAGATGGCTAGCTAAAAACCTGCTTACGGATGTTTAGACGAACAGACATTTTGTGAATTACTATAAGATAGCAAATTTTTAAATAAATGACCAATATATCGTAGGTTTATATTGTCAATTGATCCTTCCAAAGCTGAAAACAGTATTATATTAGAGAAAAGACTATAGTTATGGATATCATAGTCCATCAGAAAACTCAAATGGCAATGGGCTGGTCAAGTTGCAAGAATGAGTAGACAATTGATGGACATCACAACTTGCAACGTGGATACGCATAGATCATATGCCAAACTGTGTCCAACAAAATATTAGATGGTGTGTCGAACGTATTGGCTCCATGTCACCCATAATTAAAAGATCTGACGAATCCTGGGGAAGGTCTATGTCCAACGACAGAAACTAAAAGGCTGCTGATGATAATGAAAAATTCCAGCATCGTTCAATAATAATACATTCTACTTCTCCAATTTTTTTAACGATATACATTGAATAGAGCTGTTATTTCGTTCCAAATTTGTCTATTCTGTTCAAAACTACTCGCTCCATGGTCTTGTTTTAATTTAATGTTTTTACAACCTATAGTTACTCATATTTATTAGTACAGCAATACATAAACCATACCAAATCAAAACCTGCACTAATAAAAATTGCACTATTCAAGGTATTGGTACACAAAAATTTAGTTACTGCACACAATCGAGTTTATATGATCTTCACCTCACTAAAAAGTCTTTATTTCCAGTTTTACTCTTTCTTGTAAATGATGCTTTCTCCACTCTGGGTCAAAGGCGTGGTTTAAGATTTTGGGGCACAAGGACCTTGCACACAACATCTAGTGATACATCTCATTTTTTTTAAAAATGCAGGTGAGCTACTATTTATAAAATCTCGATGACCTTCCTCTATTAAGAACCTGTCGTGCGTTTCAAAATAGATCTCCTCTCCCTTTCCCCATGCTTCTGCTCTGGGTCGATTGAATTTTGATCTACTTGAGCAAACACCATGAAATTGGAAATATATGCACACCAGACGGTTGCGTCCCGACAGGGCTGGGCCTCTCCGATTTACACAATCAGAAGGGTGGCACCATGCTGACTGTTTATTTTCTTATCTTTTAATTTACATACTTGCTAATGTAATAGATTCAAATTGACTTGGCCATGTCAACATAGAAGTGATATGCAATAACTTGCCTTGTCCTCCAAGGACATTGAATTTAAGATTTTTTAGATACTATGAAATTTTCACACGGGGTCATATTGGTACTAAAGTTGGTCATTTTAAGTATTTAACTAACATCGTTCAAAAAACCCAACGGCAGTTCGGTTGCACCTCGTTTTATTTTTTACCTTGCCTCACATTGTTTGATAAAAAAAAAAGAATATGGTTCTTGGGCCTTTTGCAGCATTCTTTTAAATATCAAAATGTAGTACCTGTTCTTCTCACGTTAATGAAATATCATCTTTCCGTTTTCAACTTAAAAGTTATCAGAGTTGTGTTTTAATCGTTTTCTCCATGAATTTCAATTTGATTAGATTTTTTTTCTCAATTAAGAAAAACATTTTTATTGGTCAGCATTTTTTCTTGAATTTTATAAAAGTATTTGAACAATAATTTACACAGGTCAATTGAAAAAGTATTCAAACTAAATGGAAATTCATTTAGAATACAATTGAAATACAACCTGAATAACGTTTGATAATTGAAAACGATAAGTAATGCTATGTTATGTTGTTGTGAGAAGTACAGATACTACTCTTTGATCTTGATCCAAAGGGCTGGACCAAGAAACCAGCATCATTCCAAGTTCATTATAGTCCACGTGTTCAGTTAACTTATCAAACTTCGTTCGGGTAAATATGGAGAAAGTTCATTCAGGTCCATGTGTTTGCTGACGCCGAAATTCGTTATATCGAGGTTTGTTATAGTGAGTTTCCTTGTATATGTATCCCCAAAAGCATCCTCTCTCCAAATATACAAAGACACATTGTTCTACATTTTTCAAAACTAACATTAAATCCCAAACTGAATGTTACTTATTCACCATGTTTGTCTTTTGTTGTTGTTTTTTTTGTTTTGTTATTCCCTATCTCTCTTCCTCTCTCTCACAAAAAAAAACTACTCAGTTACAACTGGTGGAAATGTCGTATTCGGCGGGCGATAAGATTATAATTTCTCACGTAACTGGTCCATGATTTTGTGAAGGTGGATTTATTGTCGCAATTAAAAGGGGTTGGGGAAAACACTGACACTTCGGAAGCACATAGCGCAGTTGTTGGTATGCATTGGCAGTGTACTTGTCATTGACTGTTCGACAATTACTCGCTCCTTTTATCGACGAACCCACTAGGGGGGATGACTCGTACTCAAAGAACCACATACCCAGAAGACAAACGGAGAACTGAGTGCGCTGTGTGAAAGTCTCTGCCACGCTCCCACCTGATCTAATCACAGATATGACAGGAAAGGGTATATAACCAAAGCATCCTCTAGATAGTCACCAATGGAGCTGAAACGTGGAACGTAATCAAAAGATTGACCCTCAAACTGAGAACCGTGCAACATGCATGTGAAAGAAACATGCTCAACCCAACATGGAGAGATCACCAGACAACACAATATATCAGAGAGAAGACCAGTTCGAAAAATCACAGAAACCATTAGAAAACTCAATGGGCTGGTCATGTTGCAAGAAGTCACACAAATGCTGGACTTCACAACTCTCAACATGGATACCCAGAGATCATATACAAAATTGTGACAGACAGGAAGTAAGATGCTGTGATGAGCTGGACAAATTCAGAAAGTACTAGCCCAGTGATGCCTATGATAGAGAGGAATGACAAATCAGGCTGATTATGATACCTGCAATACAAAATTTTTGATATCCTGGGAAGAGGGCTAGTTCTAGAAGGGGCTGGATGACACCCTGTGATATCAAGTTGGGTAACACCAACCCGAGGAATGCCACTAACCCAGGAGCCCATTTTTCATGGATGTTACTTTAACCACTTCAGCCACAGAAGCCTCAGTAATAAAGCAGAGTATAATCTGTTGCAGAGTCTCTGAGAAATTTCATATGGCTGTGTAAAGCTATTTTTGTAATGAGCATTTTAGCAAGCCATACAATATTCACTCTGGTGAAAGATAGTCAAACTATTATATTAATGAAAATATCATATCAACTGTTCTGTTGAAGAAACTCTCGCCATCCCCTCTCTGGCCCCCTCTGGCCCGAGTATGCTGCACTGGCGGCACCACCTGATCTGTAATCATTCTTCCACCCCTTTTCCTGCCTTCATACAATTTTGTATTGCTACTATTTTCATGATGTTTGCTCTTGCTGTCAAAGAGTTTATAGACCCAGTGTTCTGATGGAGAGCAAAAAAATCTAGAGTAAAACAGTTCATTTGTATTCTGGCTCAGAAGTCAGGGTAGAGCTGGTGTATTCAGATTAAATTAAATTTGGCAGGCCAGCTCTTTGATATTTTAGCGTTATTACACTATTTTATTTTATTGGTTTGAGAATGGGTCGGGGAGGAGACCAGTTGAGAAACTTTGCCGAGAGACATGATCCTGCCAGGTGAAGTTTAATATATTCTCGCCTTTTTATATCGTTATATTTTGAGAACAATATTGGAAGTGGTTAGATAAACAGAGAAACAATATTGAAGATCTCCTTGTAATAAAGGAGGGAAAAGTTTCTTTCTAGAGACAATGGTCTTCGTTTTATTTTTAATCAAAATTTTTTATTTCTATCTCTTTCTATTTATGGTGTCTTTTCATTTATTGAATTTCATTACTTACACAACATTTGATTTTTTTTTTCTTGTTTAACTTGGCATTTTGTAAGTGGTATTAACAAAAGTGGAGATCAGAGTGATGTAAAAGCTTCTGGTATGGGAAATGGAATCTGCAAGCCAAGCTCAAATTCCACTTGAGTTTGTTTTAAGTTCACTTTACACAAATCCCCTCGAGAATTGTATCGATCCATTGCTTGTCGATAGAGTGATGGGTGAAATGACTGTGCAGACTGAACTCTTTGGCCTTGGTTAACTACCAGTCTAGGAGGAAGACCACTCTAAATTTAAAAAAAAAAAAAAAAAATGGAATCCACTCCACCCCACAGCTTTAGATAAGAAAAAATGCTGGGAATGAAAGGGGGGGGGGTACAATTCCAGCCTATAATAACCCATTTGCTAAAGTTGATTGGCATGCGGACTGAAGGATTAATAGGATCCAGGATCAACAGAATGCTGAGCATCCATTTTCTGTTCAGACCTCACAAGCCGGCCTCAGCATTTCAAATTACACCTTTTTCTCTGTGAACGTATCTGTTATTGACATGTCCTAGTTTGAATTAAAATGGATAATGTTTTTATTCCCAAGCCGATTTTCATACAAATGCTTCAGTAGCAGCTCTATTATGGGTTTGTTTTTTTTCTCTTATTATTAGATGAAACTTTGTCAACCATTATCAAGTTTTGACAAAAATTTTCTTTCATCTTAATATAAGTTTCTTTTTGTTGCAAATATTCAGACCGTCAGTTTTCAGCCTGGGCAAAATAAAGCTATGGTGAGGGCTGTAATGTACGTTATAAAGGGGCCCTATATTTGATGCATAGATATCAGAATACATAGATTTTTTACTTGCATGATAAAGTAATTGTTTTTTTCATTGGCTATACAGCTAGGAATGACAGATACTTCTAGATTTCTGTAATAGTATTCATTTTCATGTTGCAGCTCTGACTTAAATTTCAAATACTTTCACATTATGGGTGCTAGAATAATAACTGCAAAAAAGGGAATAATTGTCTGAAATCACAAACTGTAAACACCCAATCTTTCATAAAAGTTGAAGGTAGTACAGTACCATAGTATTAGAGGAAGTGCGGAATCATTGAATTGAAATTGCTAGCTTGATCAGGGATATTATGTGCACCTATATATATAAATTAAGATCTCTCTCATGTATCAAAACAGTATACTCGTTCAGTAAGAAAATGTTATGAATATCCGAGTAACAAAATTTCACAGATCTCTTGTTTATGATGAAATGTCACTAAAATCAAGATAGAAGAAAAATACTCCATGAAAAATTGATTATGGTTGACAATGCTTCTTATAATTAATCAGTTTGAAATTGTTGCTACGAATACAACTTGTGTAGAACCAATAAAATAAAAATATCAAATATAGTGCCAGGAGATCAGAAGGATGAAGGGTAGATTTAAAGGTCACGTTATCCCTCTCATATATATATATACATATATATATATATATATATATATATATATATATATATATATATATATAAAAATTTTTCTTTTTTTTTTTTTTTTTTTTTCCAACTGTAGGATCTTCATAACTCTACTTGGTATGAGTAGCTGGTACAGATAACTAGGCTAATCTGAGGCTTCTAATTTGTTCCCATTTGCAACAGTTTAATTCAGAGATTAAAGATCAAATTGGCTAACAATGTTACACACTAGACGGCAAAAAAGAGGAAACTAAGAAAAAAAAAAATTTTGTCTGAATTTCTGAACTAAGGAAAAACAGACTTTCTTGAACTAGTATCCACACCTTGTTTGTTATAGTCACAGCTTTTCAGCCGTTGCACTTTCCAGCATTCTTCATGTGATTGCTATAGTTGGTAACCTTCGGGATATTTCCATCCACATAGACAGCAGAAATGAGAACAGTCTTCCCCGCACTTTGAATAAAAGTTCAAAATTCCCATTATTTCAATGTACGAAAGTTTCTCCATTTCTCCCATCACTAAGCTACGTTTCTCTCTGATTATTGTGGAATCAATTGGTACAAAACATTTCAGGTGTTGCCTGATGTACTCGTTGTCCTTCAAAATTATCATAACAGTAGGAAAATTCATCCCGTACATATCTGCAACACTAATCGTTTTCTCACGTCTTTTTTCCTTCACTTCATAATGTCCTTAGTTCCCAAGATAATAATATAACACTTGCTACCGCCATCGTTACTGACCCTACTCTTACGTTTCTGGGACATGTTGGTATAATTTAGCAAATATGTATTCGTGATAGTCACAAATAACTTTGACACCACAGAGATACAACACCAACTGCATGGTGTCAACAGGGTGATGCTGATCAGCTACTGTAATGTAATTTATTGTACAGAGATCGAACTTAGAAGTATTCAGAATTCGAATTCAGTCAGGTCTGTAAATATCTCTAAAAGTTTGTAACTCAAATGTACATAAGTAGGGGAGTGCGTGAATAGTAGAGATATTTGATTGATCTAAATGTATATATGGATGCATTCATTATTTTTTCCGTTGTTAGATATTCTACATTTATTTATCTATATTCTTTATCAAATCAAAACATTTTGAATCTGGTCCTTATTCACACTCAAGAAGAGATATTGAAATGTTGGATTTCCCTTGAGATTATAATAAATCATTAATTACTTCCGCTTCATATCACAAACTAGTGTCTCACCTTCTGATATGAAAGAGTATAAGAAAAGCATACTTTGTCCCTGAGGATCCATCTCCCAAACAGCACCTCTTCGTTGAAGTAACAGTGTAGAGTATGCCATAATGCCCAAAGCAAAAGTTGGTTGGAATTGACAATTTTTCCCTCTGCTCACACTTTTACAAATTGGATCCCACATTAACCCTCTCAAGATTAACCTATTAAAGCATGAATTAAAATGTTCCAGTAGATTTCCAAGAGATATCTATTGGACATATATATCGCAGCAATCATAGAAAATCATGGGACATGTATATCCCAAGGGTCTTGAAGGGGTTGAACACAAACATGCTGTAATCGCCCTCATAGGGAGACAAATAAATAAAACCAAAGAGATATACGAAATTCATTGAAAATCTCACCAAGAAAAAGTTCTATTTTTGTGGGATCTGGAGATTTGATTTTTTTTTTTTTTTTTTTTCTTTTTTGTGTGACTGGACGGTTATCTGAAAATTAGATATCAAGCAGATGCCGGTCTCATTCTCACCGTCAAGCAGATGCCGGTCTCATTCTCACCTTGTACAATTGGGAACAATTGGAATGATGACAAAGGAGAAAAATGTATTGCATTTATTGATTACTGTTGCATAAACAATGCAACACCACACATCCATCCACAGTTATATAACAGCCAGCCATATTTTCATGGGCTAGTTAATTGATGGAGTTCGTCACCAGAGTTCAATTGTGTCTTTTCTTGTTAGTTTGTTTTTTCATAATATTCTTTTCTATTTTCCTTTCCATTTTCAGAGTCTGTTTTTATCTCATTCTCACTGTTTTAGCTGAAATAATGTTCAATTTTTTTGATAGAGTCTTCTTTTTGTTCTGTTTTTTCTTGTTTTTTTTTTTCAAAAGATTTTTTCAATCTCCTCATAATAATTCAAAACAAGTCTGTGTCCAATTAGTTTGTAGTCTTCATAATTTGTCAGTCACATAAGATAAAAACCAGTTATCACTTTTCAAAAATCTTTTTTTGACAAATCAACAAAAAATAGTTATATACATACCTACTTACATACATATTATGTGTGTATGTATATGCACATTGATTCATTTGTGTATGTTTGTATGTGTGCATGTCACAGAACACATATTTGTGCAATTTTTTTCCTTTATTCTTTCACCTAATATGAAAACACACATAGTCATAGACATATATATATATATATATATATATATATATATATATATATATATGGTAGTGCAAAAGTCGCTTTCCACTTTAAAACAGGAATAACCTTTTTGATAAGGTAAATATATTTTCCTTTCAGAAATTATTATTATATATTTATTTATTTATTTTCTTTTTTTTTTTGACCTTGGAAATTACTTTGAACTAAATGTGGAATACAACATCTCATAAATACCCCCAATCTTCGGCTTCGCAGAGTCAAATCTTTTTTAGGCAATGTTCCATGACAGCTCGTAATACATCTGGCTTCAATGCTCTATTTCTTGTTGAATATTATTCTTCATTTCCAGGAATGTTTTGGGGTTTGTTTACATCAACTTTTTCCTTTTAAGACAACCCTAAAGGGAAAAAAACTCTGGAGCAGTCAAATCTGACGAACACAGAGATTAAAGATTTTGTGGCCGCTATGCGAAATTAATCTGCGAATCTGAAAATGGAAGCCATTTTCAGGATGTTATATTCCACAATCAGTTCAAAGTAATTTCCACGGTCAGAAATAAATATTTCTCAAGAAAAAATTCATTTTATAACTTTTATAATAAGGAGGTGAAGTCTTAGAATTGAAAATGACTTTTGCACCATCCAGTATATGCACACATCTAATTTTATTATATATCTATATGCACGCAATCCTCCATCAGGGTTTTTTTTTTTCTTTTTTTTTTTAATCTCATTTTTGTTGTCTTTTTTTTTAATACAGAATCAATTGAATTGGAGAAAAAAAATTTTTTCTTCATCATTTTGTAATAGATGAAATCTTTTAATCATATTTACATATCCTTCATCAAGGGTAAAAACAATGAATTTATGAAGTAGAAAAAGTCGAAAGTGGTATTGAGGAAAAGAAAAGATGAATTGGAGGGGAAATGATTTAACAATTTGCAAAATTTTCCATTATCTTAACCCTTTCAAGACTAACCATTCTTAATGCTTCATTTTTTTCTTCTTATTTTAAGGGTATAAAAAGAAAAGTCAAAATGTGTTAATACTTATTTAATGATAAAAGAAAATGATTGTTCTATATTTTGAAGGACCAAATACTAATAGAACAGATGAAATAACACCTTTTTCCCTGTACACTAAGCAGCTAATTGAGTACACTGATCAATTTGATTAGGGTGGAAGTATCCTAACAGAACTTGCATCCTGCCGGGCGGGGATGGGGATGACTAGTCATAAAAACTTGTAAGAAGAAATTCCTGGTCTTGACCAAGCTTGAAACTTGCAAGAGTCACAAAGGTGGCTCATACAAAAGAAACCTGGACTTTATCTCAACTCCCTTTGGAGTATGAATGGCTTATCTCAAGAGATGGATGCTTTACCTTACCATATTGAGATGCGTGTTTGTGTGTATTGAGCTTTTGTTTTTGATCTCTATTTCAAGTATTATGTTTGTTTTCTTTTTCTCAATAATCTCTGGTAGATACTAACGCCATATTGGACATCATATAAGACCTCTGTTCGCCCTAAAAAAATAAATGATTTGAAAGAAAAACATAACCTCATTGGCCAGAACTTTAGGAGTTAAGAAAAACCAGGTGGTAAGTAAGAGGGGTTCAGGGGAAAAGTATTTTTTTTAATTACTTATACCTCCTACTGAAATAATAAGGGGGGCTTATATGCCATCAAATATGGTTAATAATGAGAAAAAAAAAATATGATTGTATCATTCTGATCTTCTAACTTCAACTTCATCAAAACTTGAAAGTTATCTAAAAAAACACAGTATTCGGTTCAGAAGTCATTATCATCTTTTTTTTATGGATGATATAACCATAGTCAAAAAGATTTAGATTATCTATTTGGTGCTTTTTCTCTTGTCATCAATCATGAAGTAAAGTATTCACTTTTATAAACAAATAAACGTTCAGTTTAATATGTTATACAGAGTTGGTGAAATAGCCTAATTGGCATAATTGAACTTTTTTTTTTCTTTTACAGAAAATAAATACATTGTTTTGATTTGATCAAAAGTTCATTTTATCAAAACAAGGATTCAAAACTAATTTTTTTTTTATCATCAAATTAGGGAAATCATTTTTTTTCTCTTTTTTTTACAAAAAATAAGTAAATACATAGTTTTAATTTAATAAAGTGTTTATTTAGTCAAAACAAAGATATAAAAGAATTATTTTTTATGATCAAATGTTTATGTAATCAAAGTGAAATCAAACTCCTTTTTACAAAGAAATAAGTAAATTTTGCCAATCAGGCAATTTCACCAATTTGGCACAACACACACACACTCTCTTTCTCTTTCACACACACACTTTCACATTACATGTGTATTTTATGTATATGTATAGTGCATAACATTTCAATGACCATACAGATAATACACTGATTGATCTAAAGAAATGCTAGGCAGCAATACTTCGCAGAGCACAGGGATACTCTGATCCTAGGCAGAAGTTCCAATCAATCAAAAAAAAAAAAATATTCCCATCATTTTTGATTGGTAACATGCTAGTTCTTATGTATCTAATTTACCTGTGCCATTACAAAGCACGGCATGTATGAAATGTATAGGTACACATTGCATTTTATTTACGTAGATAGATTTTCATAACTGTGAGCTTGGAGAATAGCATTCTGCTGACCACGAATGGATTTCTTTTTTTTATTTCTAAATATATCTTCGGTATTCTGTAAATTAAGCCTTTCTTTACTAAGTTATCAGAGCATAAAATTCTATTTTTTTTACATCCCTTAGTGAGGCAGAAGTCTATAAATAATCTGATAAGTTAATAATTTTGAATGGCGTATTATGTTTACACGTTTTCGTTCTAATTTAAAAATCTAAGAAAATAGCAAGTTATTCAAATTGACAAAAATGTTTTGCAATAAGAGCTTACAAAACAGTAACTCATTGCAGATGTTTAAACTGAACCGTAATGTTGGTGATACCTAATAAGTTCCATTTAATCCAGCTTGGCGGTCAGAAAATAGATGCAATCTTACAAGGTCCATAACAAAAAAAAAGTCCGAATGTATGCTAATGAGCAGTACGAAAAACTCAAATATTTTCAATAAAAAAGCGGTATTTTTATTTATAGTGATAAAGTAAGTAATATCAATATCTATAGTGAGTAATTAGTTGATGCCGATAAACGATAGAACACCCTAAGGCTGTAAGTAGAGAATTTTGCCTGAAATGCTTTGAAAACCGTTTTGTATGTAAAGACAGAGTGTGTGAGATACAGTAATGGTAGTTAGAGAGGGATTGACAGCAGTCAGGAAGATGGTAACTAAAGTTGGTACACTCGTGAAAAATTTGTACTACTTGCTTTCTGTTGTATGCTTGGTGTTACGCCAAATATCTGGGTAAATTTTATGAATTTTGCGTCAATAATACAAGCATAGGTGTTTCTCATGCAACAATGGAACGATGGCATCCGTTCCAGCCTTAAAAATGCAATAGAATTATTATGCAAAACTGGAATCTGTAACAAGTTATATTATTCATCTCATCTCATAAAATACAATAATATACAAGAGTTGCTTGTAAAGTCACAATGGACTAAAGCAAAAAGACATTCTGAAGTATCTATTCGACATCATAGATGAAAAAAGAATATGAAAAATTGGACAAAAGGAATCAGAATATGTTCTAAAAAAGTGAAGATAAAGGCCATTGGCAGGATTGGGCTAATTCCAGAAAAAAAACCTAACCTAAAATGCCTTTTTGACACCATCCCACCGGACGAAAACCCATGGTTACGTCAAGTTTTGCTGTGCCTGCTGGCATTGGCAAATATGCAAGGCAATAAACCACAGCTCAACTGTGGGCACAACACTTGAAACCCACAGCCCTACCCTCTAACAGAAGAATTACACTAGCACCTTAATATATATTTGAGAGATGTTACACCGTCTCTGTGTGTTTGCCTGTCACTATAAAAAGCATCTAATCATGGGTGCAGTCCAACCAAATTTGGCATGCATACATAATGGACATAAGAGAGGGGTTCTATTTGCAATGTAAATAAAATGCAATCCAGTCATTTTCATGAACTACAAAGCTACAAAGCTTGGAAATTTAGGGCTCCATCAGATGTACATTGTAAATAGTAACCCCACTTTAGAACCAAACCATTTGCTTCTAAACATAGGAGAATGTTAACCCTAATTTTTTTTTCTTTTTCCATTAAACTATGGGACATTTTCTAAATTAGTTTTAATCTATTTCATGTTTTCTGAAAGTAAATTTCAATTTTTGGCATTCACTTAGATGGAAAGGGACTTTAGAAGCTTCCTGGATCCACCCCAAAATATAAACACTTCTCCCTTAGCCTATTGATCCCACTTCCTAAGTCTTCCACTGAAATTCATTGACAATTTCTGAAGATATCATGTTGTATACATATATTTACAATGCAGGAGTGGTAACTGTGAAAAATTTCTGGATCCACTCAAAATGTAAACAGATTTTCCTGAGCTCACTGTCCACTCTTCAACAAAATTTGACTGAAATTGATTGAAAACTGTTGGAGATATTGTGTTCTGTACATTTAGCTACAATCAAAGGAAGGTGACCCAGGAAAATTTGTGGATCTGTCAACGAAAGGTTTACACTTTTCAACGAAATTTCACTGAAATTCATAGAGAACTTTAGGCGAAATTGTACTGTTCACAAACTAGAGATATCATATGGACTGAAAGTGAGGGTCCAGTTCCACATTGTAATTGTACAGTAAATAGATCCCCCCCCCCGTCGACAAAAACATAATATGACAGGTAAAAAAAAAAAACAAACTTGGATAATAAAATCAATCCAAGTGAAGAATCCGAAGATTCTCTGTGTAATTCAAGGTTGGGGGCAAATGCCATTGTTCCATTAATGCACGACGGGCACCTATATTTGATTATAATATTCGCAGTGATAAAGTAATCAATATTTATAGTAATAAATTTTTTCATAAAAAAGTAATATTTTAAAAGTAGACGTTGACAATAAAAGACACATTCAATTCATAAAAATCTTATTTCAATGCTATAGACTACATAAATTGAAACATTCCTTATTGTATTACTATAAATCAAATACATTAAAATAATATATTATTAAGATTAATCTCCTATTCTGAAACCAAAGTTATGACCCTATAATCTGAAACTTATCACCTGCCTCCTTGGCTTTCTTTTCACCTGTACTCAGGTGTCAATATACAATTACCTCAGCTAATAAACCAAACCCTGATGCTTTTTGTTATACAGGTTATCAATAAAGTCATCTATTTATTTTATTATACCATTTGAATAAAAACAGTCAGGGATTTTATGGACACTCTGTATTTTGGGATACAGCTTGAAAGAATTTTAATCATTTATTTTTCTTATTAGATGAAGTATTATAACCCATTATTTCATTGGTTTTCAAAACTTACTTTCACCCTAATTTTTAGTTGTTTTGCTTTCTTTTTAACCACAATTTTGACTTAGGCCATCATTTAGTGGTTGAGAGAGAACAGCTTGATTAGAAATAATGAGTAAGCGCCAAGAGAGAATTGAATTAAGATCCCTCATTGAATAAAGGGAGTTTGGTACACATCTTGCCATAATGAGTGTTGTGCTTTGCAGAAGCTGGTTTTATACCATTAAACTCGCTCCTCACAATTGACTCTCGGTAATAGTCTTAATAGAGCTGTGAGTTTGATTCTCACTAGAGGCTCATTCTTTATCTCGATTCTCTCTGTTTACTCATAGCTATAGTATGATGACTCAATTCAAAGTTGTGATTCTTCTTTTCTTTTCTTTTTTACAAGACTAAAAATTAAGATGAAGGTAAAAAGTAATCAAAATTAATAAAATAACTTGAAAGAAGGCTCTTTCTATAAAAACTTCCACAGACACACTCACTCACTCATTCATTCATTCATCTGATGATTCCCGTAGTGGAGGAGAAGGGCAGTGATGATGAAGGATAAGTTCATGGCAAAAAATATTTGAGTCTGAAATGGTACATGTTAATATGCCTCAGAATAATGATGATATAAAAAAAGAATTTTTTTTTTTTTATCATATAGGTATATACAGGCTGGCCTGACTTTACGCTGGGGGTTACAGAGTAGGCAGCATAAACGAATTTGGTGCAAAATAAATCCATGGTATAAGCATGTTAATATAAGTTTCAACTAATTATAATATTAATTTGTTATTTTGATATGATAGGGCAGAGCCTGTTTCAAAGGTTTAAGTTTATGATGTGTAGAGCAGCCTTCCACAATTGTTGTGTTAAATAATTTCTATCCGTTGTACAAAACCACAGCCTAAAATTATTTTGGTTACTCAGATTCAGATATATAACATCCAAATTCAGATCTATGGCCAATTTAGATATGAAATATCAAAATTTAGATCTATAATTCATTTTCATTAGATTTCTCAAGAACCTCTGATCCAAATAACTAACTCCACACTGGACGCCAGGCATGTTGATTAATGTATATGGCGAATATCGACTTTGTATAATGGCCACTTATAGAGTTATCACCGTGCATAAACACATGCACACATGCACGCAAACACACCCACCCACAGAAATTTATCAAATTAGAGTTAAAACAAATTGATAACTTGATTAATAAAATACTAGCAGAAATACCAAGGGAGAAAAAAAAAATTGAACTTGCGTTATTGTAAATTGGTGTAAATCAAACCTGTGTAAAATCAGTGCAGCCTGTATATGCATACAGAAGAAGCCGCTGATTATAATCACAGATAATGTTGTCAAACAGTTATTGTTATTAAAATCAGTAGGTTCAAAGTGATCACAATAATCAGCTTCTTCTATATATCCTCCACTTTGTTATCAGTCAGTTATTATAATTCAAAAGACCGCGCCCCACAATAAGTGGCTTTTTTATATATACGTGTGTGTTTTTCACTTGTGTGGTAAGAACACTAATAACGTTTTTTTTCTTCAAAATGTCTTTTCAAACAGGAAAAAAAAAAACTTTGATATTAAGAACAATAAAAATTTCAACAAACTGAACATTCAGATTGATAAAGAAAACATGAAAATAAATAACCTCAAACAAATTGTATTTTAATTTTTTTTTTCCAAATTTTCTTTCTTTTCCCACCCTCTCCCACTATCATTTGTATTTTTTTTTTTATCATACAAACAAATTATCAGGATATATAATTTTATTTGTTATTGAATTTTTTTTTCTTTTTCTTTTTTTTTTTTAATAGTCAACATTCCATCCAAATATATTGTAATGATCTGCTTGGAGCCATTTTTTCTCCTCCTTTTTCCTCGTCCCCATCCAACGTGGCAGAACTTTCAGATGGGACAGACTTTTAGTACCAGACTAAGAATCGCCGCAGTTGCCACATCTTATCTGATGTGAGTGTGTTATATAGTTAACTCTTAAATTCATAGAAAATTTTGATTTTAACATTTGAGGGAATAACTGATCAGTTATTACCCTTTCAGCTCTAAGTGAATTATATCTATTCATTTTTCTTTTATTCCATTAGACATGATAAACTCAACAAAATGTGTTTCCTCCACTGAGGAGCTCTGCTGTCAATTAGGAGCAGTATCAAGCGGTTTATGAATTTAAGAGTTATAACAAAAACAATTTTTGCTTTTTTTAAACATATGCACGTAACCTTTTTTAAAATTTTATTTGATAGACGTATCATTGTGCGAGTAAGTGAAGGGTAGTAGAGAGGCAGAAACTTTAAATGATTAGACCTTTTTTTTTTAAAGAGGGAATTTAGAGGGTTCTGTAGTAATTTTTTTAGAATAAAAAAAAAATCAAACCTCTTTCTTTCATTGTTTTCCTTCACTTGTTCTGTGTGACAAAGAAAAATTAACAATGAAACAAATAACTTCAACACTTCTAAAAATCTTTGGAACAAAAAACATCAACAAAAAAATGAAAGAAAGAGACTGAAAGTTTTTTTTTTATTTTTTTATTATTTTATTTTTCAACATTTTTTTCATCTGTTTTTAAAAATATTAAAACCAGGTTGGGATAACATAAGAAAAGTTGTTGTTTTTCTTTTTTTTCTGCAGCATTTGAAATACAATATATAATTCATTTCTTCATTTCCCCAGAGACCAATTTTTACTAATTATTTTTTTCCGCTTCCAAGAACTTTCTATTGTATCCTGGAAAATTCCTCATGCTGCCATACTTTTGATGTTTGGTATATTTTCCCTGTTTAAAAATCCTTCTCAAAGACTCTATTCAAATCCTAGAATTTGCAAACAGGTTTTTTTTAGAATTTTTTTGTAAAATATTCTAACACTTCCTGCTATAGATATTAAAAAAGATGTTTAATTTGTATATCTATATCTATACACACATATGATTTTTCTTATCTTAATTGTTGACTTACTAACTGTCTTGTATGTTTGTTTGGGTAGGAGAAATGGGAACTTTGACAAATATATATATATGTATATATGCATACATAAATGTCAAAATGGGTTGTTGGGTCGTCAGCCATCATGATGGTAATTTCGAGAAAAAAAAAGAAAAGTGAAATAAAATAATCGCCATCACCGTTGTCACATTTGGGCAGGTGAGACTATAGAGCCTCAGGAGAGCCCAGAACTTTCTGAGAACACACACATTTTTTTTTTTTTTTAATTTTTTTGAATTTTTTTCCAGAAAAAAATTTCAAATTTCAAATTTTTTTCCAGAAAAAGACATTTTTCTTGTTCTAAAATTCGAAAGAAATCATACAGATATTCCTTTTTTTCTCTCTTTACTCAAGATTTCAAGAATTGAAATTTTTAACATTTCTGTATCAGAATTTTCTTTCTTATTTTTAACTTGCTTCAAGTTTACATATGCCCTTGCACCACATCTATTTGGTCCTGTAAAACAAAATGTAACAATTTTCTGCTTTGACTAATCAAACTTTTCTCGTATAAATTTCTCAATGGTCCTGTTACTAACAACAGTGAATTTGATGCAGTTCAAGTATTAGATTCTAACAATTTCCGTTCATTTTGACTTTTCAAATTTATATTTACAGATATTACATATGTAACTTCAAATTGCAAAAGACTGATATTAGTATGATTTTATAAAAAGTGTATCAGTATTACTTTACAAAAATAGTTGTTTACATATCAATTGGGTTTTGATAACTTTTGAAGTTAAGTAATATCTCACTGTTAAACATTGTATATTCTTGGGTTTGAGAATTTTTTAAAATTTCATTTGTGTTTGGTGGGATAGGGGAGTAAATAAAATCTGATTTTTTTTTTATTCATTTTTTTTTTCAAATTTATTTAGTTTTTTTTTATAGAAAATGCCATCAGTAAGTTAGTAAGTATAGAAACGATTACCTTGAAAACTATAAGAAAAAAAAAAACCTACTATGTGTCTTTTTGATCTAAAATTACTTGCCCAATGATTGCATGAAGAATCTTCTTTATTTTTCTATGCTCAAATTTTTTTCTTACTAACAGCCAAAATTCAGTTTTCTTTTTTAGTATTAAAATATCTAAAATTTTATAGATGCTTTATTTGAAAAGATATTTATCAATATCTTTTATAACAAATCATTAGTCTATAAAAGTTATATGAAGTCACTTTTTCAATAAAAATCTGAAACCTTTATTCATGATAATATTATTTACATTGCAAACTGATAAATGATTAGAATAAACTTATTTTCATACAACTTTAAACGATGGCAACATAGTAGATAAGTTGGTTTAATCACTAGTTTGGTTTTTGCTAACTAATGTTTCAGTAAAATAAGTTAACAGTAAATGTGGTCACTATTTGGATACCTCGGAGCAGTGCTTCTTAAACTATTTCAGTGTCATTCACTCTCGAACCTTTATCAAAAAATTTCATGCAACCTTGTCTAAATTTTCTCGCTTTCCTTGCGTAGAATTCTTTGTCTAACTTATTTATCACAGGGGCAAAAAACATAAATTAACTCTTTTCAAGTGTTTATTTTATTTAATTTTTTCCAAGATCCTAGGAAGGGTTTCCACACAAAAAGTATATATGAAGTAGCCGGCATAAGAAATTTAAAAAAAAAAAAAAAATGAAAACAAAGTAATCGGTGAAACAATATGAAACATTTTACTAATATTATTGTCATTATAATAAACCGTATTTATAAGTAAGTATAGGTAAGTTATAAAAAATCTACATGGAAAGAATTCTAGTATCGAATTTGATTGCTAACCCCCATCTTTTTTTTTTTTTTATTATCCGTTTTTTTCATACACACTTTCCGTTTCATTCACCCTACATTCACCTCCAAAATAACATCATTCACCCAAGGGTGAACCAATCACCAGTTTAAGAAGCACTGCTTCAGAGCTGGCCCCTATGATGTTAATTCACTTGCTGCCAGAGAGGCATTTCCATATTTATTGTCAGTTTTTTTTTGTTTTGTTTTTTCTATGTGCTTATTTTATAAATGCGCAGAGGCTCCAAGCTGTAGACACTGACGTAGTCTCTCCGAATAGATGCAACAGAACCATTGATTTAAAAAAAAAAAAAAGTGGTGATGCTGGTGTTTTGTTTTTTGTTTTGTTTTTTTTTTCAAATTACAGTTTTCTCATTTTCTTTATTCAAATTTTTTTTTTTTTTTCATTTTCCTTTTCTTTGTTGCTATTGTTGATGAGATGGTAAAGGTGGTGTGCTTTAAGGGTACAGTGGAATACTGGTCACCTATGCTGCAGTTTGATGTTGGTGAAGAAGATTAGGTTTTGGCAGGAGAGAGAGGGAAAAGATGAGGGAAGGGGATAATAGAGAAAAGGATTGTGTGACTTGTGGGATGGGGGGAAGTTTTTGCAGCATTATCTATATATATATATATATATATATACACACATATATATTTATATATATATATATGCATGACTCTTGCATTGCACTGTATATAAAAAGTTTTTCCAGAAAAGGGGTGATAATCATGAGGGTTGCATCATGAGACACCAGTTTACAACTTGAGTGAGAATGAAGCACACCATGCTGAGAGATGCTTCTCTTATTGAGCCACCATCGTCCCCGCTACGTTTGCCGCTATGACCTTTATGATCTGCAAAGAAAAAAAAAACAAATAATGAATCATTATAATTGTTCTTACCACTAAAATGTAGAGGATAATAAAGAAATCGATTCACCATACATGCAGACTAGAAATATACATAGAAAAAAATTCATATAAAAAAAAAAAAAAAAAAAGCAACATTTTATTAAATACTCAGGAATACACAATTTAGAAATTGTCATCTACAATCTTCAAATGCAAACAAGTTTGGCAGTTTACAATCTATCTAAATAGGTATGCATTTATGTACGCACTGGTGATGATATGATGCCTGTCTTGCATCTGGGTGGCTGCATAAAGTAGCAAGAAGATTTTGAAAGAGTAGAAAACTAGATCGTTATCTAAGGTAGATTTTTTTTTTGTTTTAAATCGGTTTGAAATGTGATGGAATGATACACTGGGTAACCAATGTTTTTGCAATTTTTCCTTCACTGAAATTATACTGAAATCAAACCAAGCATTGAGAGAAGTAGAGAACGTGTTCCTAAAAATGTACGGCTAATCAGGCTCTGGTCAGGATTTGACAGGTCTTGCAAGCTGAAAGTGGATTATAATAAATTGCTAAAAGAAAATAGAGAATAAAAGAGACATTAAAAAACGCAAAAACAATCTTCAACGCCTCATAATACCTTAAGTGCATGTAAAACATTTTTAAGAGAGAGAGAAAGCATGGAAAACTGTGGTAACTTCTTTGACACATTGTCATATATGATACAGTTATCCTCACCTTTGGTCTGTTGGTCACTGCATTTTGGCCAGATTCCTAAACTAAAAAATGACTTTCACTTTAACAAGTGAAGTGAAAGTTATCAAGCACAAAGCAAGAAAAAAATGAATATAAAATATATGTGAGTGAGGTAGGCATCTTTTAGCTGAAATGTAATAACGGAAACAACAAAGGTGAGGATACTCATTTGATAAATGTAGATTATCTTTTAATGAAACAAATCAGCAACAGAAAACTTGCAATAATCTAAAGCAGAATCGAGTGATGTTTGAGTTGTGTTCAAAAGGTATAAGAGTCCCACTCCAGTCCAAATTGGATTTGACATTATTTCTCCCCTCCATCCTCAACAAGAACTAATCCTCACTTAATTCAGATGAGTGAACTCATAACATATCATTCTTAACCGAACAGCTTTATAGAATTATCATTCCACTACAATGATCTATTGGCCGCTCTCTCACTAACTAGGACAAAATGACAAGTCTCATATATTTGCATAAAGATCATCTTTAGATGTAATAGAAGTGAGAGGGGAGTTCAAGGCTCGTATGAAGTTAATAATTCCTTGAACTTGAATGGTTTGGCAATCTCATCTCACTAGTCATTGTCAGTGAATTCTTTCCTCATTTCTTCCAAGACAAAATACGTATTGTGCATAGTTTAAAGCTGGGAGTATCTTGTCCAAGGGCCAGAAGAAATGGATAGTCTATTAGTAAGACTATTTTACTATCATGTAGATAAGGCAGGTTGGCCTTTCCTACTTGGAGTAATCTGTTAACCCTACTAATTAGCCCTTGGATATCTATGGATCTCCATCGTGAGTCTTGATGTCCAGTGGTTGTCAGCCATTCTTGCTATATGACCAACTCATTGTAATTTTGGTTTCCAAATGGATCTTATATCTCTGACTCCTGTTTTCTCTCATATATACTGTGCTGTCTTGTTATTTCTCCATGTGATGTTGAGCATGATTCTCTGCTGTGCAGGTTGCATAGTTCTCAGTTTAACGGTCGATCATTTGGTTAGGTTCCATGTTTCAGCTCCAGAGATACGTGGTATTGGGAGGAAACATTGATTGTAGATCCTTCTTTTCAAGACTGATGGGATTTAGAGGTCGAGCTTGCCAACCTAGTTATTCTTGACTTGATATCCTCTTCAGAGGATTTTGTGGAGATTTGTTGTCCCAGGTAGATGTAGTGGTCTATTTTCTTCTCTGAGTTTTCAATTCCGATTGTTGTGTCTTTGTCCTTTAGTATGTTTGTCTAGCATTATCTGGAGATCATGAAGGTTCTTAACTAAAATGACATAGGCAAATACCTAAGTAACCTCAGATTTGCTATCTGTTCTGATTCCTTCATTTTCCGAGTCTTGGTTTTGAAAGATCAAGTAGAGGCAGGCTGTGAAGAGTTTAGGTGAGCTGGTATCTCCTTGTCTTACCCCTTCCCCAAGCTGAAAGAGCTCGCTGTCTTTTTGTAGCCTGTTGAAGGAACTGCTGTCCCAGAGGATAAGTTTCAAGACTCCTACATATATGGCGTCTATGCCCAGTTGTATGATAGCATCAATGACTTAGGCTTTGACTCAGTTGAAATCCCCTTTCTTGAAGTCAACAAATGCAACAGTGAGCAGCATTCCATATTCTGCTGCATTCTCTTTTAGTTGATTAACCAAATGTTGATGGTTGAGTAGCTTCTTCTTAAGCCAGCTTGTTTCTATGATTAGTTTTCATCTAGCATTTTGGTGATTTGGTTGGTGATCACTTCAGTAAAAAGTTCATTTATGCAGTCGAGTAGGCCTATTGGTCTGTAGTTGTTTTGATTTTTCGGGTCCCCTTTTTTATATAAATGTATTAAGGTCTAGCAACATGACCTGAGGCTTACCAGATTAGTGAAATTGCTGAATCACAGGAGGATTACATGTAAACTACTTCATCATACCTTTGAAATATCATGTAAATCTGTACAACTTAGATAATAAGGGAACAGATGTATTGAATGAAAATCAAGTGAAATTTTTAACTTTTTATCTATGTCTGAACAACTTTCATTCTTTTTTGTTTTTTTTTACACACTGCTGTTTCTTTGAGCCAATATCAGCAAAAACTACATAGCAGCTTTTCTTTCTGTTTCTTTGGCTAATCAACAATTTATGATAAATGTTTTAACACTCACAAATTCACCAGTGTTCAATTTTTCCAACTCAAAAAGTTCAACTGTATCTTTAATCAATAATGTGCAGTGTTTTGCTTCACTACACGAGATGCACTTCCTTTATTCACTGGTCTCATGACTGGGGTTAGATAAGAGCAAATGATATTTATAAATGCAGGAAAACAAGCAAGAATTGCTTTCCTTTGTTTACAAGAATACAAGTGAACAAATGTAGTGCAATCAAAACAATGCGATATTTCCCAAAATATGAACGAAAATACAATAAGGATGAATATGACTATGTTTGGAAAACAGGCAGTGGCAATGTGTCTAAAATGCCTGGTTTATAAGAGGTGGTTCTTCATGGCTCAAAGCTTGCTCTCTCTCTCTTGCTTAATTGATATTATTTGCATTTGCATAGAATGAACTCCAAATTCAAAACACACCTCTACCTGTTCTATGGCCTAAAACTCAGTTAGATTCTGAAAGACCCCGAAATACACAGAAAGGTAGTGCCAGTGTCAAATTTGTGACTGGTCAATGTCTCAAAAGTAAGCAAGAAAATTAATGAAAAATTTATTTTTCTACTAACTACTAAATAGCTTTTTTTGATTTGAAAAATCATTTGTGCTTTCACCACCACTGGTAGTGCTCTTTGACAGAAAAAAGATTTAGTAACTCTGATCTAAATACTATTTGAGGGTTAGCTCAAGGAAAGAATAATCTTGATATAAATCATCAGATGGTTGTTGTGAGGAAAGAGCAATCTCTGAAGACTTCATTGCAGGCTGATCATAAGAAAAAGAACAATCTATATTGACCTCCAGGGCATAAGAAAAGAACTATCTTGATAAAATAGTATCTACTTATATTTTTCTAGATAAATTACATGAAAATATAGATAATCCTAGATATGACTGCATTTGTTCTTTGGCCTAAAATCATATAAGTAAAAGTTTGAGAGACTCCAAAATGCACAGAAAATCATCTATAGTGTCAATCTTTTTACTCAAACACATTCTCCCATCTGGTGTTATATTTATCAATCATAACAATATATAAATCACATCTGTACCTACTCACAAGATGACTGACTGGCCCTACTATGCACATTTTTTTTTTCCAAATGATAAAATTATTTTGACGAATATGTCCGATTTAATTGACTTATCCAAAGAAAGTCCCCCCCACACGTAACTTTTGGTCATAATTGCATTTTGATTCATTTCAAAAGAAGTTAAAGCCATCTAAGTAAAAATATATCAACTAGTTTCAGTCTCTCTCTCTCTCTCTCTCTCTCTCTCTCTATATATATATATATATATATATATATATATATATATATATATATATATATATAATCCTTCATATGACAGTATTTTAATGCTCGGAATAAACTTATCCAAAATTCATAAGTTTTCTTCTTTTTTGGTCATCAATATTCTGCTGCCATATGAAAGCTCATAAATTGAAATGATCTATGGGTAAGGAAAATTGACTCAATACTAACATTACAATTGAAACTATTTTACAGGTATTGGACAGTAAATGTACTTTTCATTATATTTATAGTACAAAGAATTTTCCAAATGTGATTAAGAAAAAAATTGACTGATTTTCATTAAATCACAATTACATAAATGCAGCATTATTTTTTTAAAGACTTTTTTTTTTTTTTTTTTACATATTTCAAGTTTTTCTTCTACCAAGCATAATTAAAAACAGAGCAATAATATGTTCACACACATATTACACTGACAGATATTAATTATAATGGGTCAGTTTATAGAAGAGCAATCCTAATCTTCATTTATGGAGACTTTTAAAGGAGTTCAATATCTGTTTCAACTACACAAATCTCCTTTTTCCTAATACCATTGTATCCTGATGTATGCAATGTACAAAGCTTGGGCTGGTCTACACATTTGGATATGAATATAAATTCAGCATGACCAATTTGAGATTGTCTAACTCAACTTGAACGATCTCAAGATTGGACTGAGAGCAACCTTTTTGCACAAATTGGTGTCTCTCTCAGGTCCCCACTTAGTGAGTTTTAGGCCGAAGGACAGATGGGGTGGTATTTTGGAAATGTGATTATCTAGATTTTCATGTCATTCATTCAGAAAAACGTCTAGTTATGGATTTTCGGCTCACTTTCCAGACCACTTCTTTGGTTCCATTTGGAAGTATTATAGGCATGTCAATGGGACTTTGACCATTCTAAAGATTGACTCTAGAGTGACCTTTCTGCATATTTTGGTGTCTCTTACTCTCTTACTTACTGAGTTTTCGGGAAAGAACATATGGGAGGGTATTTTAGAAATGTAATTTCATCTGAAATACAGATTTTCATGCTGTTTATCTTTAGAAATGGAAATTCATTTTTCTCTCAACTGCTGAAAAAGCATTACTTTTCTGCTTTTTATTTAAATCAAACTTATAATAAACATTCAGTCAGTAATGCATGCATTATTCCTGACCACTGACAATTATTTTCTCTCCCTTTTCAATGCAAAGCATACTGATTGTTTAAGCAAATTCCAACACTCAGTTTTAGAGTAGCAGTAAAGTCACTGGGTAGCCAAAAAAGAAAAAAAAAACAAACAAACCTTGCAGAAGTAAACTAAGTTAATATTCAGCCAATTCTGAATAACAGCTGTAATTATCATTTGGATTTCTCCCTAGTTCCAGAATCAAATCCTTCCAAGTCAATTTGTTTGGATCCAAGAGGTCATTAAAGCAGAAATTCATTATCTCAAGATTCATTATAAATAGTCTTAAGATAAAAAAAGATGAATGTATGTACAAGTTTCTCCACTTTCTGAAAGAGCGTTCATATACAAATCTTATGGCATAAAGCAAAGAAGCAATTATCATTAATTCATACAGGAAAATGATGATGGTACGTTAGGCTGAGTCAGTAGAGGTTTGGATGGCCAGAGACTTGGATGTAGGAGAGAGAAAGAGAGTAGGCACTGCCTCTACTATGTCTCACTGCAAAACAAATGCTAAAGCTATTTTCATTTTTTGCTGCTTTTGGTAAAAACCAAAAATTAGTATTCAGCAAACCTTTGAAAAACAGAATATATTTGTATGTAAAAGAAAAAAATAATAAAAAATATACAAGTTCACTAGTTACCATATTGTAAACAGGTCTGTATGTAATGATTCATAGACTTTGGATAAATATTGTATATTTATCAAGATATTGTCTATAGTTTTTAGGAGTGTAATTAGCATTTAAAGAGTTTTCCTGATGATGAACTCCTCGTTCCTTGTGTCATTGACACAATGTTTCAGCCAATCCATTCTTTAGATAGAATAGATGAAGAAGGCCATAAAATGGATTTGCTGAAACATTGTGTTTACAACACAAACAGCAAGGAGTTTGATCATCCAAAGGAAGACCCTTTCTACTTAGAAGATAACCATCAAACAAAAATAGAAAAAAAGTAGTGCATGTGTATGCACTGCAATTACTCAACAACTGGCCATTGTCTGAAATTGACATTCATAAGATTTAGTAGTACGAAGGGAATGCAGTGTTTGAGTATGAAGTTTTTTGTATCAGCAGTTCTAGAGAAAAACAATTAAAATATCCAAACTGGCAATAGGGAATAGAAGTAACCAAAATACTTCAAAGCCACAGTTTTGTACAACGGACAAAAAACTATTTTACCTGACAATCATGGCAGGCTGCTCTACAATCAATCAAGTCCAGCCTCTCCCAAAATGCCACATTCTGTAAATTAACATTTACAATCTTGACTATTTCAGCCTAGAGACTCAAAACAGCTAGACAAAATCTTCATAAATCAGTTAATATTTAACTGAGATGGTAGGTAAAGCCTTGAAGATTTTGCACACAGTCATCTTTCCATAAATCCCAACTTGCTCAATCTCGTTTGAGCTACAGCAAGTTTTCAGTTATGGTACGAGGAGTAATTCAGAGCAGTGTCATTTGCAACGTCTAGGGTAGTTCTTTCTATGTGAATTGGGGAGGGGGAATAAAAAAAAAAACATGCCAGAGAGATTTCTCTCATTATTCATTGATGGCTATTTGGACAGAAGCAGTAACCTTTCAATATGGGTGGGAGATCTCTTCCATACAGGTAGAAAGACACATTCACAAAAAAGATATCAAGCAGCTATCATAGCCATTCAGTGTTCTCCCATGTCTGATCCATTCATTTTAATGTTGAATAAAGGCTCATGTTTAGAAAGGTGACTATTTGGGGCTTGTTTTTGTGTGTCTTGGTATATCTTATATACTTGTTATTCTTAGAATTTATTGTACAATCCTCTAAGTCCGTGTGAGACATAAGACTGCAATCATACCATACCATACTATTGTACCTTGTCTAGCACTTTGGCCTGAGGTTCATCCCATGACAAATCTATTAGTGAGTCAGCTAACTGCAAATTTTGTCTGAATCGTTCACTCTGGCTTACAAGTGCTACATTTTGCACTGGGACTCATCAGGTGTTAGTAAATATACAATTAGTATTAAACACTCGAAATTCAAGCTATAGGCAAAGTTGCTCTTATCAAATGCATTAATCAGAGAACTGTCCCATATCTCGGAAACTACTGAAGATAGAAGCATTCAGTTTTAAAAATGACTCAGTCCAGCCAGGTTTGTTTGTCATGCTTTTTTTAAGCTAATTACTCCAGAAACTAGTGAAGATCAAAACATGAGGTTTTCACCAAAATTTGCACAGATTCATCAAAGGTTGAATGATATAGAAAAAGTTTTAGCCATTTGAAAATCAACCTGTGGAGCCTTAGGTGAGGTTGGTCTTATCAAATACATTGGTCATAGAATTATGCTATATCTTGGAAACTGTTGAAAATAGATACATGCAGTTCTCACCATTTATAACATTCATATAGATTCTTCAGAGGAGATGACCTGATCCAGCCTGACTTGACCCTGCCCTTTCTTCATGCATTTTGAAGCTTAGTTCCCCAGTATCTGGGTTAGTGACGGAAATAGAAAAATGGGATTTTCATGAATTGATTGCTTATCATTTCAAAATTTATTATATAGAGAGCAAGTTTATAATAATTTGGGACTTAAGGAATTTTTTTTTTGTGTAGCCAGTTTGGAAATCCTTGCTTATACAGATGTGAAATATAATATCAAATTGCAGATTACAAACATTTTCCATCCATACAAGCAAGGATTATCTCATATTTAGTGAATTGCAAGATTTTTTGAATACGTTACTCTGAAAACTACAGCACACAAAGGGTCTTTCTATGCTGAACATTGCATAGGTTTTTCTACAGGCTAAAATACTTGAATTGTCCATATACTTAAATCCATAAAATCACTTGCTGACTAGCCTTGAGTCATTTTCAATAGAGGAGTATTTGTGGACATACCTCTTGATTACAGAAACATGATAAGCAAATCACTTAAATACCACTATCAGGCTATATTGACCAAGCATTCCATATGTGAATTAACAGGTCATGATACTTGTATGTATGACAAAAAATAATGTTAGATTGAGTCAGAGATGTTTTCATTGTAAATTTGAAACAATGACAAATTCAAAATATCAACATTTATTTGGGCACATCAGTTAACCCAAAGGCTGACAGATCAGCCTCCTGGAAGCTCCAGAAAGTCTGACTCCTGCAATTCAGAGGAGAAAGCCATGTTTTCAGGTCTCTCACAAAAAATCAACTGGGTATTTGATACCTGGTGTTGATTATAGAATTGTCCATTCTTTTTTATGATAATCCTGTTCTTCGGAGAAGCAAATTTTGATCTCTTACATTTCCTCACAGAGCCGATACCTTATTTCTTCGCCAACAATATAAATAATGCTCATTGGCTCTCTATACTATGTGGAGATATGTTAATACTTGAAAATTAACATCCAGACGTGGCAAAAGATTTCACTACAGGAAATTATGTTGTCTACAAATCAAACGGTTCTCAACTACAGCAGAAGACCAAGCCAATGAACAGGCAAATGCTGTTATAAATAGCAAAGGAAAGGCCTCTGGCTTTTATTGAAGATCCATCAGTACTTAAAAGATGGATGGTTACTGGGCCTCAAGTGAGCCAGCTTGTTCAAGAGTATGAAAAATCATGCCACAATGAACATCATAATCAGGCTCAAACGGTACTTATTGAGAGAGTAAAGAAGCTAAACCCTGTTATACAGGAGTTTGGTAGTCTTTTTTTAGAGGGAGTCAGATGACCTTCCCAACCTTGATATGAAGTACACTGTCAATCCTGACAATGCTTCATTAGTAGTCTCACAGTATGGGAAGGGTGCACATCAGTTTTGTGCATCTATGAAAGCACTTTTTATTCCAAGGTCCAATGCATATTTTACCAGCCAAATGAAAAGAAAAAAAATGCAAAGTTAACTTCTTCAAAAGTACATTTGAGCAATTCTTCTCAAAAGATGCTGGAGGAAGACTTCCATCTCTTCCCTCATCTTTTCATCAGTTGTCAAAGAAGGGGATATAACTTGAATGAAACATTCCCTATCTCAGTGAGAGACAATGGGCAGATTCATATATCCAAGAAATCTCAACTAACTGAGATCCTTGAATCGAAAGTCAAGATGCAGATGCTGTTGTCATTGATTGCTCAGAATTAGTGAATGCTTTGGCACCGCAAACATCAAAAACTTTGTCAGTATGCCATGCAAGTTGATATTCCCACTGTAAAGAGCTACGCCACAAAGTAAAAGTGCTCAGATATAGTTGTTGATGTTTACATTCCATTCTGTAGTTGGAAGTGAGGAAAAGTGAGGGTCACAGATTCCACAAAAACACCCAATGATAGGCACCACTTTCTGCATCGAAATGAAGCTCTTTCATTTTCTAGCCAATAAAATTGTCGGTGTCCAAACGATCCACAGCCACCATCCACCAGTATTTGATGACACTGATAGGCAGACTTTAGAGAAGTCCATTGCCACCATGGATGACTGGTCAAGGAACAACAGGATTTTTATGCAAGGAAACGGTGAATATATAACTTTATTCCACCAACTCAAGAAACCCTCCTTCAACATGCTGCTTGCTAGGCAGAAAATGTACGTTGGATTTCCAAGTGGCTAACAACATTTTCCTGATAAGCAGCCTTCAGGTGAACCATATGCAAAATTTAATCCTGGCACAATAATCTAAATTTGTAATTATATGCCCCACTATAACTCTTCCTCTTTTATCAGGTGATCTTTGACCTGCTTTTCATTCCATTCCCAGATAGGGCCCATCTTGAGGCTACTTTAGATATTCTATCAAAGGATATCTTCAAGACATGACTGAGGAATCATAACTACCATTTCTTAATCTAAAATTGTTAGTATTTAAGTATATTTGAAGTCTTCCAACATTTCATTCATTCATTCGTTTTTCTTCTGATATATAATCAATAGGCAATCATTAGATAACATGACTTTCTTAAAATCTTGTGAAATTCAGCCAGTGTGAGATTAGTAAAGACATCAGGTGAACTATCTTAGATAAATAATGTTAGTAATAATTTAACTCTGTCAACAAAGTTGAAAAGAGATACATGTCTTTGGTTGGGTTTGATCATTTATCAGTCCACTCAATATCTCCCAAAGAATGAGTTGATTTTGCTGTCATTTTATGAAAGGGGGTAAAAAAATGGTGGTAAATTATGAGGACGGATCCAGGAATCATTTTCTGATTGAGCAATATTTTTCCTTTTTTTTTTTTTTTTTTTTCCTTTAATTACATTAATATATATGTTCATGATTGTCCACACAAAATCTCTATATATTATCGATGGATTTACGTAAAATTCTGTCCTTGGGTGGACAATAGGCTATAAGTGGATTGATTAAATTTTGGAGTGGATCCATTCACAAGTATCTCCCTTACATTGTGCTTATATGTCCAAACTATACAATATCATCACAATTTCATGTCTGTCCACAGAACATTTCCAAACAATCCCGATGAATTTCTATGAAATTCTGTGGAGGGATGTACAATAGGCCACGGAAAAACCAGTAAAATTTTGGATTGGACCTATGCACGATTATCTCGCATACGTCATGAGTCTATGTCCAAAACACATGATAATACCATAATTTTATGTCTCTCTGCAAGACATCTCCAAGAGTTATCAATGAATTTCAATATTTTGTTGAGGAGTGGACAATAGATTATGGAAGAATTGATTAAATTTTGAAGTAGATCCATGCACAATTACTCCCTCCAATAATGGTATTGACAAAAGTATGCACTCTCTGAGTGCTTTTTAGTTTTCAATGTAACATGAAAAACATTCAACTAGGATCATTCTGTCTTCCTACAGTTCATCACCAGCTGAGATTCCTATCTAAAGATTACTCAAACACATATCACATCATTCTATATATTTCTCAGATCATATTTATCTTTCATTTCCACCAAGATATTTTTCGGCCTTCCATAAATGTACGTTGGTAGTTTCAAGTACTTTTCCTATCTTTTTTATTCTTATCACATCTGGAGCAAAACAGTCTAAAAGATCAAAGGACTAAGTGATACGGTCTTATTTTACTGTGGTAATAGACAAAGTTGGAAAGTCTTCTAAAAACTGCCAGTGCACTATACATCTGCTGGATACTCTTACTGGTTGGCTGGAAGAATATATGAAAGGTGCAGACAGATGACCAATACTCGGGGCTGGAATAAGCTAGTTGAGGCCGGAAGCAAATTTGATAAGGGACTCTAAAGTGAGAAAGTACATACATGCATACATTAAATATTTGCAAAATGATTAGTCTTTTTCATTTACTATGCAGCCAGATGATACAACAAATATGTCTGACATTTCAGTAAAAGTATTACTTTGTTTTCCTTTTGATTCTTGAGCAGTGGCTATGACTCCCATTTCAAAGACCTTTATACACCACATTCCAATTAATTACGTTGTTAGAATAATAACCACAGTTTAATATGATAAGTGGATAAAACTGCTAACCTTAAATGCCAAATCAATCATAAAACTTGGGGATAATATAGAACAATAGCAATAGAATGAATGCAGCAACCATTGAGCTCAGGGCTAATTTTAATGAGTTCGATTGTCCAAAGAACTCTCTAAAAGGTGGTGACACTTCTCAGAATAGGCTATTGAAATCATGGGGCCTGTTTTAATGAGTTTGATTGTCCAAAGAACTCTTTAAAAGGTGGTGACACTTCTCAGAATAGGCTATTGAAATCATGGGGCCTGTTTTAATGAGTTCAATTATCCAAAGAATTCTTAAATGGTGGTGACACTTCTCAGAATTATAGAGATTTGAAATTCATGTATGGTACATACAATGAGTCCAGCTCAATAGTTGCTGTAAGCATTATGGTTGATGTGGTCATATCATACTTGTTTTTGTCCAATCAAAAAAAAAAAAGAGGATTCCAAAAAGTATTCTTCATAGGGAAAGATCCTATCTACAATATGGTAATATAGAAATACTAACCTATTATCTTAAAGAAAATCAGATAATTTAGAATACTGTATGATAGAAAAAGCTTCCAGTAGACAATAATGACAAGTTATTTAATAGGAGGAAAAGTTCAGGTATGTAATTAAAGCCCAAGAAAATTAAAAAAAAAAAAAAAATAGAGAAAAATAATAAGACAACTTTCCAGTAATATTTTCTTTTTTCAATTTTTTTTCTTTTGTTGTGAAATTGAAAAATAAGATGTGGGAATTGTTAACCTTTAGCACTCTGTAGGTGACTTCGTTTGCCGAGCAAAATTTTGGTCCTGCCACTGCAGGTGATTCCGACAGTGGAACAATGGTTTGTTTGAATTTTGCGGTTGTGTTGTCATGTCAATTTCAGTCATACATGAACAGACACACAAGTTACAGGATTTCAAAGTTACTAAGTGCACTAAATCTTGGCTCCCTTGAAAAAGAATGCAAAGTGCTAAAGGTTGAAGCAAGAAACTTAAATGAGTAACATTAGAGAGTCTAACTACCTTGATAGAAAGATGATCAACCAGTGCATCATGCCAGCTACGAGCTGTGGGTAGGAGACCTGAACACTGACTGAGAAGGTCGAACGACAACTGGAGACTGCGTAAAAAGAAATGGAAAGATTTATTCAGGGACAGGCTGAATAGACAGAGAAAAGGGGCCAGATAGTTGAAACAAAGCCAGAGCATAAATATACATTTGGATACATGTGATAGTTTTATTACATAATGTATAGCATGTATATACACACACACCATTTGTGTGCGTGAGTGTACATATATATATGATATGTATGTATACATGCATACACCATTTGTGAGTGTGTGAGTGTGTATACATATATATAAATGTGTATATATATATATATACAAACACACACCATCTGTGAGCTTTTTGAGTGAAATACATTAATATATATGAATGTGGGTCTACAGCATTTGGATATAGATATACATACAGTGCTCCTATAAAGAAAATCTTTCATAAGCCATTCCAGATCAGAAAAATGGGGATGATATTATGTTAGGCTGAGTCAACAGGTGTTGGGCAGATAGGAGACTGGGATGTAGGATATAGACCGTAAGGGTGTGAGCTGCCTCTATAAATAGCTCAAAACAAATGCTGAACACAACTTTCACTTTTTGCCCCCCCCCCCGTTCTTTTTTCTTTTAAAAGGGCAAAAAAGTGGCTTGGATAAAGTCTGAGATGATTAAAATCAATCATGGATTTGTCAAAATGTCGTGGTAATAACATCAGCATCATAAAGAATTAGTTTGATTGGATGGACAAGTTAGAAAGTTTTCTGAATGAGGGATATAAGTATATATACTTTTTTTTTTTTTTTTTGGACTGTTCTCATATATGGAGAGCATTTCCCTATTGATGTAACCCACCAGAATAAAGAAATAGGGTACAATGGTCAAAATGTTATGTTCAGAAGATGAACTGAGATGAGAATATTAGTCCCCAAAAATCTATGAATGAGTTAGAGAGTTTATATGTCCGATTGGGTTTCTGCATGTATGAACAGTTTGAGTACTAGTATGTACACGTGTAATGTATGATACTTGTATATAATTTAGTCTGGCACAAGGTCACAATTATGGAGCGCATGAGAGGATCAGACACAAACTTGAATATCTGGATTGTAATGTTTGTCTGTGGATTTTTAATTTTGGGAGAAGTATTTTTCTTTTTATCAATTTCTGGCATTTTGCCTTTTTTGACTTGTTTGCTAGTTATAAAATTGTTCAGACCTTTTATGTTTATTTTTTTTAGCTAAATGTTTTTCACAAGTATATATTATATTATTTCTGTTATTTTTTAATTTTTCACACACACACACAAAGCATCTCTGAAAATGCTTCATTTCTAACCATCCTAGATTCAAATTGATTTTAACAGACCATTTCTCACAAGACCTCCATCCAAACAGGCATTTTTGAAGCTGATATCTGCTTACAGTGTCCCTTGCACTAACTGCATATCACTTATCTACTTCAATTGTTTTTACTTTCTTTTTGGGAGGAAAATTTTGAAGAAAATTAGCCTGGATAGAGGCAACATTACTTGAAGAAGCACAATATTGTATATATCCTAGAGAGAGAAAATAAAATAGCTTGTATATCTGTGCATGTACGAAAATAACCACTTGAAATGTTGAATGAAGAATATCTAAAAACCAGGCCATTTCTTCAAAGGAAATAAAAATGTATGCCATATCACTACTTCGAGGTACGGATGCCTTCTCTGTACTAAACACTATCAAAGACTTAGATGGATATTTATACATACGTATTTATACACAGAGGTGTACTAAATGGGGGATGTGAGGAACAATCTTGCAATTCTCTGTTGGGAAATTCCATCCAAATTAGCAATTTTTCAACCAGATCTGGCTGATATTTTTCCTATTTGGCCATTAAGAATGAATGGAAGCCAATTAAATCAGCTAAGTAAATGTCCAATTTTTAATAAGTATATAGTCGCTTTATTCAATAAGTAGGCTATAAATGAGTATATAAATGGTGCACCAGGTATTTGAGATTTAAGTTTTGACAGGCTATGTATGGAAGATGACCCAAGATAATGTTATGTGGCTCGCACTAAATTTTAACTTTCTTACTTCTCTTTCAGATGTATCAACAACACAGCAACTCTCAATTTGACGCAGGAAATGAAAAGGAATTCAACGCTTGTCAGTTTTAGTCACCAACCACAGCAACTTGGAGATCACCGGCTTCTTAAACATGGTCCTTTGTTTTCAAAGTCAGGAATGAGCTGGAGGCCTCTGGTAGGGTAACATCATCAGTTGCCCAGAGGAAGAAACATTTTCTGAGATCAAATGTTGGCCATTGCCTTCATCAAGGTGCTGGACACAATGGTCAAGACTGGATAGAAAGTTTGGCCCAGAGGAAGTTCAATGTGTTCCAGCATGACTCTGCTCCCTTCCACATAGTCGATGTGACTCAGGAGTGGCAGGTGGAGAATTTACATGATTATGTGATCCCACCGGGTGGCCTGCTAGCTCTCCTGATTTGAATCTGAGGAATTTATGAGAAGGTGATCAACCAACAGCCACACAATATCAAGGACTCAATGAAGACTACCATCATGTACATGAACCACCTGATCCTGATCCGGGGAATGCAGTCACTTCCAGAGTTATATTGAGGTGCTCCTTAAAGGTGAGGGCAGTTTTATTGAATAACCAATTCATAGTACCTATTTTTACAAAATCATATTGATTTTTTTTTTCTATTGAATACTTTAAGTTTCTTTTACGTTTGTTCTCAGTTACTTTGTTTACCCTCTATATAACATCTACAATATATGATTTAGACAATTTCAGCTATTCTTAAGACATTTTTGGCTAAAAATAACAAACCATATTTGGTAACACAGATTTCTTCCCTTATTCAGCCTGTATGCCCATTTTTTTTTTTTTGCTAATTAGGAGCCTGCTTACCCTATTTGTTGGAAAATTAGAGACTTCTACCCCCAAAATGAAACGAAATAAAAATAAATAAATATACATATATATGTATATATATAATAAATATGATACACTGTAATTGCAAAGTTTGAAATCAGGTCAGATTAGTGCACAGAATATAAAAACTACAGTGAAATTACCAAAATTAGGGAGATTGTAAAAAGGTTAATCCCTGACCATAAAATGTGATAATAAAATTTTGAATTTTATTAGATTTATGAAAAAAAAAAAGCTTGTATATTTATAACTTGATTTCACAATAAGTTCCAATTTAAATCAATAACTCATCCGTACTCTTTAGCAAGCAGAGGCCAGGATTCCTATAGAAGCCCCCTACCCCCCCCAAAATGATCCCCACAATCACAGATTTGATTTGAATATTCAGGAGCAGTGATGCTTGGTCAGGAAATATTGATATATTTTTTTTTACATTATGGAGAATAATGCTGAGAAAGATTTACTAGTGTAAATGCATTTTTTTGAAGATTCAAAATGTAATTTGTAATAATTGGAGTTTATGAGCCTTTACAAGTAATAGTGTGTACGCAAGAAATTAGGCTAATTTTCAATTATGAATTAAGAATTTGGACATAGTGCTGCTCCAGATTCTGGCATCATCAACAAATAATTTGGAGTAAATTCTACTACAGTTCAAACTGTTAATCATTGATTCAAAAGGTTTTGGTCTTGAAGTGTGGGCACCAATAATAAACATTGATGGAGGCCAAAATTAGAAATATCGGCAGCAGTGGCCAACAATCCATGAACAATGGTTTGAACACTTCGGAGACTTCAGTGCTTTGACAGCTGACAATGCTCTCACAGATTATCATCTTTTCAAACATTTTGAACATCATATCCATAATAGAATGTTCAATAATAGGGAAGCCATAATTCATACATTTATTGAATTTATGACCATTAAACCAAAAGAATTTTATCGAAATGGCATATTATCATTAGAGGATCATAGAGAAAAGGTTATTGCTTAAAATGGGCCATATTTATCATCAACATTTATTGTTTTCTATTGTTTATATCATCCTTCATTTGAACAAAAACAACATTTCATATGTAATAAGACTCTCAACCAAAACTGTCACCATATATTTCTCTTTGTTTTCAAGTTGGTCTGGCTGGCTACTTATCACATATACTTGGCCTTACCAATGGAGCTTCAGAGATGAAAATCTAAACATTTACTCCTTAATCTAAGCATTTTTTGTTATTTAGGGTGAGAATTTTCAAAATAAGTTTTCAGTAGGGGTTCAGTTTGCAATTTAAGTTTGTACTATATTGGTCTCTTAGTTTGTGTCTGGCAGTATTTCTGCTTTTTTTTTAAAATTTGGACTTTTTTTTAGTGACCACTGTCTAATAAAAGGCAAGAGAAGTAACTTATTCATTGATCACTTTTTTCATATTTTCTAATTGATCACCCCAACATGGCATGCTGACCTGTTTTCTCTTATTCTTATATTCGCTATTCTCTTCCCATTTCAATTGTATCATGTGACTTTAATTAGACAATGGAAACTACTTAAATTCTCTAAAATGCATTCCAATATGAGGTGAGGTAAAACTTGATCACTGATTTATTCAAAATGAAGATGAAAAAAAGCGAGAAAAAAAAAGTTCACAATTTTTAAGTACTTAAGTGATTTGAGTAATGTAAACTTTCTTGACTCAAAAAATGTGTAAAATCCCAAGCTTCATGTTATTGCTTTATTTAGTTCTATGAAATTCCATTTGGTTGAAAAAAGAAAATTCCAAGTTCACAAACGTTGAGTGATTAAGTGATTTAAGTAAAGTTTTCACGGAAAAAAAACAAGTTTTGAAAGCATTTAACAGTTAAGTGGTTTAAGTAAAATGGAGGAGAAATGAATTAAAAACCTGATATTTGACATGTAAACATGCTGTGGTTAGTTGTAATATTGGAGGTGCGGGTAACCTAACAGTTAACAGCATGGACTAAGGATCCAAATTCAAACAATTTCTGCTCATTTCGCACTAATTCCTTTGGGTAAGGCAGACTTGGCTCTCTAACCATGGTTGGCAACCAGTCAAGGTGATTAACAACTTTCTTTCCAAAGCAAGGAGTAGAGTCTCCTTGAAAGGTCAGCAACATGCTGTTGAAATTGTAAAGCACAGTATGACATGCACAGTGCCCGGGGAATCCATTGCATTACATGTCGTCACTTCAGAGCCTGTGGTGCACTTTAAATGACGAGTGATGGATTAAGGATTATGAACATTATGAGCTGTTCTATTGTCTGCATGGATCATCATCATCAGCCTTTTAGCATCTGTCATTGGACATAGACCTTTCCCAAGATTTGGCAGACATCTCTAACTTTTCCAAGAAGGGAGGATTAGCTTCTGCCTTGAAAATCAAGTATTCAAGACCAAGTAAAAATCTTAGGTTTCAATTGTTATCACTAGCATCGATAAGAAATAACCAGTGATCTCAGCAATGAGGCAGGTCATACTTATAAGTTCATCTAGATACAAAAAATAAAAATAAATGTAATTTATATTTTTATGGCTTTAGAGTGAGCAGCAATCAAGAAAAAAAATGAATAAAACCATAGTTTTTGCATAAAACTACCTAATTGAACGAAATTTTAATTTAAAAAAAAACCCCATTTTCTATAATAGAAATTTCTTTCCTTATTAAAGTAAATACAAAAATACATTAAAATTCAATAATTCTGTTTTTGAGAAGATGCATGAGATTTAATCTTTTTATTTCATAAATAAGTAATGAATTCAGTCTATTAATTTTCTATACATTTCAAACATTAGAGTTCTTGGATTTCACTCTAAATGTTCAATACCAATAGGATTCTTGAAACTGTATTAATATTTAGTAATTTTTGCCTGGTCAGGCCCATCGCCACAGTATTGGACATCAACGTAGATCACTTACTACACTTGTACAGTGATCTCATAGAAAACACGTCAACTAATAATTTCATGAAAATTCACTGTTTTTACAGTTTCATTGGTCTCAAGGAAGTAAACTTCATCCATGAATCAGCAGTCATTACTTTTCCTTACAATTTTGAGTTAAATGAAATCTTATACTTATCTCTAATTATTTCAGTTCATCACATGATAATTATTTATATATATTCAAGGTCTGTTAAGAATGTATTCAGCCATCCAGAATATCTCCAGTTGTGTTGCTTTGATGTAACTTGGCAAACATAGGGGACTTGCATGGACAAATACTCTCCTGTAGACTTATTATTAGGTGGCTGTGCAAAATTATTGAGTGAAAATGTGTAATGTGTGACCATCACATTCATAATGACCAAGCCTGCCTATTCTTTGTTCCACACTGAGATGTTTGGGAGAATATCACATTTCCCTGGTCTGTCAAACCCACTCAACATCTACAGTCCAAATTTGGCTCCTTTTGACATTTTCAGACTGTAGACAAGATTAAGGAGATTGTGATGAGACAGCTGATTGTGATTCAGGAGGAGGACTCATCAGACTGAGTGTGAGGTCCCAAATTAAAAGGGACAAGAGCAACATTGCCCTAGGTAGGTCTTTTTTTCTTTTGGTTAATGTGAAATGGTTGGATACTTTCTTGACAGAGAGTATATCATAGCATTAATGACATTAGCAAACATTCAAACAAAAGAATTTATTTCCCAAAGGCTTCAATTTGAGTATCTCAGTATATTGGAATGTACATGAAATTACAGAAAAAATAATTATAATTCCATTTTGAGTGAGGGCTTTCATTTAAGACAATCAATCCTTCATTTTACATATCTTATAGATATATTGGATATTTTTTCTCTGGCATTTTAGCATTAGGACCAAATGGTTTGCTTGCCTGGCTATAGAAAATAAGTCTTAAATTCATAAATTGATTTAAAAAAAAATTGAAACAGAGAATTTCAAGTGAAAAATACCAAGCCTTGCTTTTTTAAAAAGTTTTTTTATCATCTTATTCACAGTAAATAGGAAGACTTGAACTTCAAAACTTATCAAGAAATGCTTTGGTGTTCCTACTTCCTCCCAATTCCCTCCCCCATTAAAAGAAATAGAAATACAGATCAAAATTGAAGTCAACACTAAAAAAGATTGTTCAAGTACTATTTTATTGCATTTGATGATTTTTTTTTCATATACTATATAATGTATTTGCAAAGAATAACAGGAGAAAATCCTACCTTATTCTATCTATGTGGAGGATTCAACTTTTATATTTTATATACACACACGTACCTGTATTAGCAACTCTCAACATAGCCCACCAGCCAAACCAACTTAAAAACTGAAGAAATGTATCAATTCATGAATGTATCTCACATGCAGTCAACATAAGCTAGAGGGATGAAAATTTAAACATTTTCTCCTTATTGTGTCTTGAAAAAATGCCTTTTTTTTTTTTTTTTTCCTTAAGTTTTTAATGGGGGTTTCATTTTGCAATGTAAGTTTACATCAAATTGATTGTTTAGTTAGAGTCTGGTGGAATTCATGCTTATTTCTTTTTGTTTTTGTAATTTAGACTTTATAGTGATCATTGCCATACAAAAGGCAAGAGAAGTAACTTATTCATTGATCACCACTTTTTCCAATTTCTTAATTGACTACCTCCAACACATCCTGCTGCCAAAAGATATTGGTCATATGACGGTTTCTATTGAATGACTAACTAGACTTTTTAGTACATATACATATATTTTTATGTAAGGGTGCCTCATCAAAGAGTAATGGTCAGCTAGCTAATCTAACAGTTCATTACTATTTTAGTGAAATTAGTAAATACTGGTGGCTTTATGTTGTATTCAGCTGGATTTAGGGAATATGTATATGGATCATATGTATGCACACATATATGATATATATATATATATATATATATATATATATATGTATATATATATATATATAATCTCATATATGTATACACACGTGCACACACACATATATATATATATATTGATCATATATGTATGCCAACACAGATTTGTATGCATACACACACATGTATACATATATACACACACACATATATGAATGTATGCATATACAGAGGAAAACATTTATTATCACAGAATGTTATCAAATGATTATTGTTATCAAAATTAGTCAGTTCCAACCACTGTAGTCAAGATAAACCAGAAAGTCATAAAAAGTCCATACATTTCAAAATAATTTTTAATGTGAAGTTCTTTGAAACAATGAATGTATTAATGATATAATGAATTTATAACAATCAACGTAAATTGTTCCAATTTCTATTTCCTTTGCTTAATGTTGTCAGCTGGATATTGGTATCTAATGGTCATGTCCCCAAACTGATCACAATAAGTTACTGCCTCCATATATTCTTGGCTTAATATTATCAGCTGGTTATTGCAAGTTGAAAGATCCTATCCAAAAGTTCACAATAAGTGGTTTCCTCTGTATATGTGAGTGCGTATGCGATTATATCAATGATCAATATTGGAACATTTCCAGACTTACAGCATCTTTGAATAAAAGAGACATTTCTTAATGAATGTACAAAAGTTCACATTCTGTAGATTTCTATTGGGTCCTTTTTCAAACCTAGCTTTCACAGTAAACTTTAATTTTAGTCAATACAATACTTTGCATTCAATGAAAGGACAAAAGGTTGGGTTTTTTTATAGTCAAGCATTATTTGGAGTGCAGTCATTTTTCCAATATTTTTGTATCCGAACTATTTTGTTGGATTTATAGAAAGGAAAAAAAAAGGAGAAATCTTCAGAAAAGCCATTTTGTTTGTTCATACATTAGCAGCCATAGAGAGGAAAACAAATAGATCTACAGAGGCACATGCATTCAAAGACAGACCGACAGATGCACACTTAAGCATTGGACACACTAGCAAGGTTGCCTTAAAGTAGAGGGTCATAGCCAATGACTACCATATATGCCTTTATATAAGACGGACATTTAAAAAGAATAGATAAATAAACAAGACTACGCAAATATCATACAAGTGGCTCTTAAATGGGGGTTCATGCATCCCATGAAAAACTAACTTTTTTTTCCAGATAAGTATTAGATATATATCTAATATTTTAGCCTTAAGGTTAGGGTTTGTGAGAAAGATCATGAAATCTCAAAGGGGAGGAGATCCTTGAAAAAAGTTATCAACTATTGTATTACACTGCATCCGAGGTTTTTATAGTACCTAGGGGCTGTCTACTGAAGCTTGAAATGGACAATCATGGGATTTGGATGAGTTGCAGTGAGTGGTAGCCATCCAAATATTCTCGTAAACCCTTTGTCTAATATTCCCCCGTATATGATGTATCAAAGAAAAGAATAATGGCAAGTCAAGAGAGAAAAAAAAAAAGAAATTCTCAGAAACACTATTGCAAATAAGGACAAAAGTAATCAAAAGGAAAATGAAAATAACTAAAAAACACTCTAGCATCAGCAAAGGTATGCACACTCTTTGTCAAGGGGAGTAATTATGCATGGATCCACCCAAAAATTTGATCAGTTCTTTCATGGTCTATTGCCCCCCTTCCACTGAATTCCCTTGAAAGATTGACACTACCTCTTGAACTTTGTTGGTAGAGGTAATCAGCAAAATTTCAATAGATGTGAATAAAATGCGAGACAACAACCTTAGGTTTAAGTTCTTTCATCTGATTTCAATTTTATTCATTTGTTTACTTATTTACTCATTTTGAATAATTTGAAAATGACTATTGTTTTCTTTAGTTTTTTTCAATTCTGAGATTTTCCATCAAATTTGACCTTTGCCCCCTTTCCTCCACTTAGTACACCTCCACCCTCACCAACACAGTAACCCTTTCAACTTGACCCATCGACTTTTTGGCAACTCAGCAAAAAGCAAGAATCTTACAAAAATGACAACAAAGGCTAAGCTGGAAGACGATGGGAGCAGCACAATTCCAAAGTGGGGGAGGGCCAAAAAGCTTTATAAACAGTAGTTCACTTATGCATTCCAACTGACATTACATAATAATGAATCTCACCAAATGCTGGAGGGGGACCCTTCAAGAAGCCAAGCCCCTTAAATCCCTAAACGTCCAGCTATGCAACAGACATAGTAAGGCATGAGATGTACCAGCAAGCTGGTCTGAAAGTGATGCTTGACAGTTAATGGTTACAGTATATGCCTGAATATAAGATGGAAATTTAATCCGACAAAAGAAATATGAAAATATTACCCTGCTTCCAATGTGGTGGTATTATGACTAGGGGGTTATATACCAAAGCTTGTTATGGACAGTGAGTTCCACAATTTATCATATTGAACCATTTGTCTTACAGTCCAACATATACAGTAGATATCATGAAAATAAATAGTGGCAGGCAAAGGAAAAGAAAAAGATTCGCAGAACAACCATTGCAACTTAAAACAAAAGTAATCATGATGAAAATTTTCAAAAAACTAACAAAAAATAAAAAAAACTTAGGGTCGTGGTCTCGCATTCCATTGCCATCCAAGTTTTAAAAAAAAAAATAATTTTATGTATTTTTTTAATTTGAAGAATTTGAAAATAATGGCTATTTTTATTTTGTTTTGTTTAATTTCTAGCCTTCAATCAAGGTTGACCTTCGCTCTTTACTTACTCTTCTAAAACCCCACCCTTCACAAAATGCCTGCACTCTTTCAACTAGCAGCATCGACCCATCAACCTTTTGGCAAGAGAGCAGAAAGAGGAAAATAAGAAATGGGTGAAAAATAACTAAAAATAAAATAAATATGGCGATTATTTTCTTTGCCTGATCAATAAAGTCAGTAATTGTAAAATCATTTTCATTAAGTACCGATTGTAGACTAGAATGGAAACTGAAAGCAAAACAAAATGAAAATAACGGACAAAAAAATGTGATTAGGTCAATTTTCAGAGAAACATTTTCAAAGTTTTGTTGACCTTTCATAGAACGGGTCATAGCTGAAGCTAAATTTTTATCTACTTGGCAGTTTTCAAAGCCAAATGTCAAACAATTCTAATCAATTTTCGAAGCAAATATTTATTAGGTTGTTACATATGAAATATCTTTTTTTAATAGTTAGATCAAGGATGATATGAATAACAAAAAAACAGTAAATGTTATATGAAATATTCACCTATTTGAAGCAATAACATTTTTTCCTTATGTTAATGTGTTAACTAGTATCATTACTCTGGCATTGGCATAAGCTATTTTTGTCCTGGCCTCGCATATCATTAGTGTTTTTATTTGCAGTATGTAAAATAGGCAGAGGCAACAAGCACCCAAAGATGTAACTCCAACTTCAATGATAATATACCATCCTTATAAAATTCTCTAGTTTAGAGTCTATTTCAGTAAAAAGCACAAATCATGGCTCCCTTATTATCACTATAATCATTATTATGAATATAAAGTTCAAAATGCTTGTGGGGTCTTGCACTGTCAAGGAGTACTCCACCCAGTACATATGGAAATCAAATTTTAACTTTTTTCTATTACCTTTTGATGTGATTCAATCTTGTAGAAGCCCTAAAGCCACCAAAAAGTGTGCAAATCATTGTGTGTGTGTGTGGATATATGATACAACTATTTATATATATATATATATATATATATATATATATATATATATATATATATATAATAAAGGAGCAAAAAAATATCTTCATTAATTTAGATCACAGTTTTTATGTGGGTCTGGCTATCCATCTATTTGTATATAGGCCTCGCCATTGAAGCAAGAGGGCTCTTTATTATGACTGAAAAAAATTTTCTTTTTTGAAATTCTCTTCAAAAATAGGTTTTTCATGAGTGCTTCAATTTACAATGTAAATCCATGTTTATTTGGGACCATAGTTTGTATCTCGATGCATTCACACTTTTTTTCTTTTTTTTAAATTTGGACTTTTTAGTGATCCTACTAGAGACACTAGAAGTAACTTATTTATTGATCACTCCTTTCTTTATTTTTCTAATTGATCAACCCTAAAAGGTCATGTTACCAAAAGACATTGACCACATGACAGTTTCCATTCAGTGACTAACCACACCTGAGTACTGAGAATTGTTTGATTATTTTTTTTAATTCATTTCAGTTCAGTTCAACGAAAATGAAAAAATAATTAGTTGATACAAACAAGACTATCTTTTAAAGGGAGGAGAAGCAATTGTTGAATTAGGGAGTGAACTGCATGCTTTGCCAACCTCAGAGAGAGAGAGAGAAGAAACTAACTCGTGATAGAACAAAAGTGTTTTTTTTTTTACGTCATTGAAAAAAAAAAAAAAAAGCATATGAAGAAACCTATTTTTACATAAGTACAATCACGAATTTACATAACTACTACCACGAATTTACAAAATGACTGAGGAGGAGAGGCGTGATTTCTGGCCAAGCAAGTCTTTCAAAACCATCAGCAATGAATAAAGCAAGTGTGTCAGCCTTCACATGAACTTCAGCAAAACAAAGGTCATGTGCAATAATCATGTCAGAAATAAACACTCAATGATCAAAAATTGAAAATGCAGAACTGGAGAAAGTAAATCATTACGTCTGCCTAGGACAACAAATGAATCACTCTAGTATAGCAAGCCTTTGGCATTGCAAGTTCAACCTTCAAAAACTGGAAAATTCCATTAGTCCTAAAAAGAAGAGTATACAACCAATACATCCCCCTGATATTCACATATGGTGCTGAAACATGGAACCTAATCAAGAGACTGACCAGCAAACTAAGAACCATGCAACAAGCGCATGAAAGAGAGATCACAGGACAGCAAAATATATCGGGGGGAAAAACAGGAACCGGAAACATTCTAGCATCCACTAGAAAACTCAAATGGCAGTGGGCTGGTCATATTGTAAGAATAGCTGACAATTGATGAACATCACGACTAACAATCACAAGTGTAACCGAAGCCAGCCAAATACAAGATGGAGAGATGAACTAGACAAGTTTGAGGGTATTGACTCTGCGATGACCATGATAGAGAGATCAGCCAAAACCGGGAGAAAGTCTAAGATTTGAACATTTACCCCTCATCATGACAAGAAAAAATGATTTTTGATTTTTAGATTCCCCCTTACATAGTTTTTTTAGAGGGGAGTTCAATTTACAATGTAAGTTTTTGCTAAATTGTTCCTCTAGTTGGTATCTGGCAGTGTTCACACTCATTTTTCTAAAATCTCCAATATCTCGGGACTTCTGTGACTTGTGCCTTAGTCCTTCACTATTCTGTCTCACTCTTTTTATCCTGCTCTTTCTCCCTGTCAACCTCTGCTTCACTCTTTTCTCTCAATAGCATTTTCTCATTCTTCCTCTCCTGAACACATTCCCACCCCCACTCTTCAGAGTACTTTATATCACTCTTCCTCTCCTATACTCTCTCCCTACGCTCTAATAGTTCTATCTCACTCACTCACTCTTAACCTTGCATATTTGTCTGGAAAATCAGACATTGTTTGCAGAAGATAAGTACCAAGTGCCAAGTCAAAGTGCAACAATCCAATTTTCTCTCAAAATATGCAGATGAATTCAGGGCTGGTGAGCTTATCTAGTCTAGTGGAAGATTTTCATTTTGGAGATTAATCCCAAGCAAAAAGACAAGCAGTGCACCATCAGCGACTCCATCCTTCAACAATACTGGAATTATCCCCCCTTCCACACAATAATACTCCATCCTTTGATAATACTGAACTCTTCCCACCAACCTCCATTTATTATTGATGACTAACATGGTTTCTCATGTTATTTTAACAGCAAGACCAAAATCAGCAAAAACCAAACATGTTTAGTCACTGATTCTAATAAATGACTAAAGAGCAATTTCAACGAAGAACTATTATATCCAATGCAGAACCCCCTACACTGACCGATCAGCAAGTTTCAATTTTTAGTTTGCAGTCAGTTTGGCATTTGCTGCCAATAAAGAATGGGTTTCTGCTGGTTCACATGATATCTCCAGAAGTTCTCAATGAACATCAATGTAATTTTGTGGAAAGGCAGGCCATGCGCTAAAAAACAACAGATTAATTTTGGAGAGGGAAGTCTTTTTTGATTTAGAGATATTTTTTTATGTATTAAGACTTTTGTCAAAAATATAGAAAATTTAAAAAGTTACCTCCCCTGCATCGTACTTGTATATAAACTGACTTTCATCCAGCTTTTGGTTAATGTATAGGATTTTACAAGCAAGCTGTTTTAGTGGCATTGGCAAAGGTAATTACTCTCTAGTTACTAAAGTGGCATCAGGGAAAAGAACCTCTACCTTTTTAGCCATCAGTCTGATGAGCTAACCATTGTTTGTTCGTTTTTTTCTGTAGTTGTCACATTATTTTTGGTGTTTCATACAAGGTCACCACTTATTGTTGCCTTTCTTTCCAATTCTATCTGTCATATTTCTTTCTTTAAAAAATACGGTACAGACCTCCCAAGTATTGGGAATTCGTATTATGTTATGGAATTCATCATTCAAAGGTCAGCCTTAATGAGATCTCGAACAGCACCTGCGAACAGAGTCAAAAGAAACTCCTGGTGTTGTCACCAAAATGCACGGTTTCTATCTAACAGCAACCATCCCTTGAGAATAGATACCATATCACCGTTTGTTTGTTTTTTTAATGTCTGGTTTATATCATAGGGAATTTTGAAAATTGCAAAGTATTTTTTCCCCAGATGACTTTAGCATTTTTCTTTTAGTGTTTATCTTTCATTCTACAGATCTTTGCTATATATATTTTAGCATAAGTCTTATAACCTCAAATGTTTCTAACACATCAGATTCTTTTTGTCATAAATATTTCATGGATTGCTTGATATAAATCTATATGAAAATAAGAATGAAAAAGGTTAAATAATCTTTTTACACAGACAAGTTTAAGAGTAGAATCTAATCATTCAACTTTTGATTCAGTTCCAGAAAAATCTTGTTCCCAGATACGGCTTAGTTGTTGAGATGATGGATTCTAAACCTCAATTTGTAGTAAAAATCGAAAATTGTGAACCAAACTTGTTTTCTAATGGAATATGCAGGAGAGCGATATTTAAATGAATTGGGATTTTAGGTTTAGGTGTGTGTGTGTGTGTGAGTGCAAACATTCCATCACCCACTCCTCAATTAAGCCAAGGCATGATACAGAGAACACCCACCCATATATGTGTGTGTGTATATATATATATATATATATATATGAGAGATAAATCTATATACATATTTTTGTATGCATGCCCATGTTGGCATGAGTAATCTTTCTGATAATTAAATTGGTCATGGTGAAAAGAAATATCCTGCCACACAAATTACTTGCATTTTTCTTCAGAAGTAAATTGCTTGAAAGAATTATGAGCAATATGTTTTATTTGGGTTGAACAATGTTGTAAAACTGTCACAATAAGACAGAAATAAAAGAAACTCCTCGCATTAAGAAAAGAGCGAGATTTTTTTTTTATTTTTTAGAGCTGACGAACATAACATATCACATTAGTGCAAGTCACAGATTAACACATCTTTATGGTATGATTTATACTCTGGTATCAAATCACTTATAATTAAGACTTGTTTTGAAAGCAAAAAATAAGAAAACAAATTTGTCATTGAGGAAGTGAGATTTTTTTTATTCTTTCTGAGAATTGCTTCTGGGAAAAACATTTTTAATCTCACTTTCAGTTTTCTGGTTAGGTTCTATATTTCAAATCCATGGAATCAAACCAAATAGACTGACCCTCAAACTGAGAACCATGCAATATGCACATGAAAGAACCATGCTCAACCTCATATGGAGAGATCATAAGATAGCACAGTATATCATATTGAAAACCAGAGTGCGAAATATAGAATCTATAAGAAAACTTAAATGGCAATGGGCTGGTCATGTTGGGAGAATGCCAGACAACTGCTGGAAATCACAACTCACAATGTGGATCCCCAGAGATCACATACAAAACCAGGGCCGACAAAGCATAAGATAGGATAATGAACTAGATAAGTTTAGGAAGTATATGCCTCGTAATGTCCACGATAGAGAGATTTGGTGAAACCAGGATTTGAGAAGGAGTTACAAACATTGGGCGGTGATTTTAAAGAAAATCCTGGGAATTTTTTTTCTCCTAATATCCCTAGAGATACCAAACTGTTTTGGGGGAAAATGTGGTAAATCTTGATGATTACAAAGTAATGATTTGGAACCCCGAGTATATTCTATATTGCAAATTTAAAGCTTTAGAAATTGCAATGCAGGGACTACAAGAGAGTAGTTGAAAGGATGGTCAAATGTTTAAATGAAAGAAAAAAAAAAAAGAACTTCCTCATGTAAACATAAATATAAAGCAATCAATGTAGGTGTACACGCTCAGAAGCTAATTCTGAATATTTTGCCAGAAGTTTTTTTTTTCTAGAATTATTCTCTTATAATATGATATCACTTATTTCTTGAACAAATATTTTACAGAAAAAAAAAATCATATTTTTAGTGCATACTTATATATCAGTCATTATTCATATTTTATTCAAAATCTCCATTATAATGTAGAGTAGAGATTCGTCGATAAAGATGTGAAGAATTCCAAACTCAAAGATCTTTTAAAGATAATTTTGTGAATTTTTCCCCGTGAATATTTTCGTACTGGAAATATTCTTACACATTACAAACACATCTCCATATCTTTCTATCCTTATGATTTTTTGTAATTTTCTTCCTCCTTCGATTTCAAAGCCAAGTTTATAAACTCTTTACAATAAGCAAGATCTGTATCCAGAACTTAAATATAAATTTAGTGTATATACATGAGAATGTTTTTGTATTCTGAATTGATTGATATTACATTCGGAAAGCGTATAATTGATGATACATGTAGTTGGAGAGATAACCCAACCCTCAATTTAGTTCAATACCAATTTGTTATTTTTGCATTCTTTCTACAACCCCTGAAATTGCTTTGATTGGTTCTATCAAGTGATAGAAATCAGGGTGCAGTGGTTTGGCATATACTTACTAGCCGATTCTCAGGGTTTTTCACGTGTTTCAAAACAACCTTAAAATCGGCCACATTTTTAAAAAATTACCATGGATACTTAGCGCGCCTGTGAATCCTAATTCCTAATTCCTGATTCCTAGATACAGTCTCATCATATGCCTAGTTCCAAAAACAAATTTCCATCCCATGGAGATTTTTGCTACTTGAGACTCACAGGTTCTTAATTGCATGGTAGATGTTCTATAAGTACATCACAATGGAGCACTCAGTGAGAATAGTATATCATCTTGCGAGACAATTTGATAGTTAATAACCAATTGAAGCAACTACCCAGAGAATAAAGTTTAACAGCATATCAGCCACAATCATCACACACACACACCACCTTTGAGAGTCAGAACTTGTAAAATCTCAAATACATATTAATGAGTAAAATTCTGTAAAGCACCATTTTATTAGAAACTGTCAACATAGGTTCCATCAGTTTTTAAGCTATTCTGTGTATATATATATATATATATATATATATATATATATATATATATACACACATATGCATCAAATGTACAGGCCATATCAATGGAGCTAGGGGTCCAGATATTCAAAATTTCACTAATCATTATGTGCAGAAAAAATGTTTTTTTTCAAATTCTTTCCCCTCCCCAATAGGTGCATAGTTTATGTCCAACAGAATTCAGACATGTTTTGCTTTTCAATTCAAATTTTTTAGTTTCCAACAAAAGGTGAAAGAAGTAATTCACACATTTATCACCCTCCTTTTCCAAATTTCAATTGATCATCCCTTTATCGCAGCATGCTGTTGAAAGATAAGGAACAAGTTTGTCATTCTGTAGCCCTTTGTAAAATGGCTGATAAGGCAGAAAAATGTTAAATTTTGGACCAACCAATAGGTTAATTTCATAAATTTCAACTTAGTCACTGCAGTGTCACATGACACATGAGGCAATAATTTTTGTCCCAATTTCTCAAACAATCAATGGAAATACAATCATTGTTTCTGTAGCAATAGGGTGTTTTAACATGCCAAAGTGAACTACTGAGATAAAATACCTTAGAGGGCTAGGACACTTCAAAATGCCCTGCTATTTACCAATAGCTAGGGTGGAGAAATGGATTCATGCATTTCTCAAGGGTATCAGTGCAAAGTGAACACAAGCTGCCCAACGCAGAATTTGAACTCAGTTTGATAAATCTATTCTCTCTAATGCTAACCATTAGGCCATCCACACCTCCCATATCTTATAAAAGTACACTGATTTTCATCTGGAAATCTATAATGCCCCTGTTGTGGGACAATTTCCGAATTCTCCTCGCCTATTCCATCACTTAATGCCTGGGGTTAAGAAAATTGTCTGCTGATCTGTGACATTGAAGGAACACAAACTACATAAATATATATATATATATATTAAAATATATAATAAACTGACAAGAATTGTATGAGGGCCAGTAGGTTTTAATATAATTTTGTTATTTAATATTTGGTTTTTATAAGTACTTCACGTACATTTACAACCGTAGAGTAAGTTTTTTAAAATAGGCAAAAAAACAAAACAAAAAGATTCCCAAAAACTATCATCTATTTATGCTTACTGCTATTTACCTGAGTTTTTTCATATATCACTTGAAGCAGACATGTTCATCTGACCTGTCATGAAATTGATGCCTGAGTTATCCCAAAAATGGAAGTGCCAAGAAAACTGGAGAATTTCTGGAATCACCAATATTTATGCATGAGGACCACTATTTTCAACTTGACCTTGTGTCACATTCCACCCCGATGATTATATATATACATATATATATATATATATATTAGACTAGAAAGCTATACAGTTTTAAACACTGAACACAATAAAAATTATTTTTTTATTAAAAAAAAGGAAACCTGGAAGACGTCAACAACTACAGACAAATATGTCTACTCAACTGCATAACGAAAGATATCAACAAAATACTCGATGAAAGCAAACCACACTTTACAACCAGTCTTAAGATGATCATCCAAAACTGCGATTTGGAAAATAAGGGAATGGGAATTGATAGCAAATAACTACATAACCTCAGATTTGCAGATGACATTTTGAAGGTTCTCTGCAAAAAAAAGACATCCCCCAACTAATGCTAGATGAACTGAATGAAGAAAGCAGGCAAGTCGGCTTTCACATGAACTTCTGCAAAACAAGCATGTATGAGAATAAGCACACAATGATCAAAATCAGAAGTGCAAAGCCGGAGGAAGTAGACCACTACATCTACCTAAGACAACAAATCACCGTGAAATCCTCAAAAGAAGAAGAAATCAAGTGAAAAATCACTCGAGGGTGGCAAGCCTTTAAGATCAAACAAGAAAATCCCATTAGTCCTAAAAAGAAAAGTATACAACCAATGCATCTTCCGGATATTCAACAATGGAGATGAAAAATAGAACATAACCAAGAGACTGACCCGCAAACTGAGAAACATACAATCTGCATATGAAAGAATCCTGTGAAACCCCACATGGAGAGATCACAAGACAGATCACAATATACCTGGGGAAAAACAACAGTCCGAGATATTCTAGAATCCATTAGAAAACTCAAATGGCAATGGACTGGTCATGTTGCAAGAATGGAAATCAAGCAATGGACATTGTGACTCAAAACATTGATCCCCAGAGATCACATGAGAAACTGAGGCCAACAGATTATAACATGGAAAGATGAACTAGACAAATTCATAGAGTATTGGCGCTGCAACAACCATGATAGAGAGTAGTTGCAAATCCAATGATGGACAACAAAAGACTAATGATGATGATGAGTTACATATTCACCGATATCTATTAATGTAATTAATGTAATTCTCTTCAGTGCTTTTTTATGTTTTATATATACTTTGATATTATGGTATCAAGTGTAAATTTTTTCTAGTAGAGATCATCAGTAGTTTATCATCTAACCATTTTGGGGATTTAAAAACAAAAGTTATATCAACAGTGTGCTCCCAGCAGTGTTTATCAAACATCACCCCCCATTCAACTATGTTTTGATATATACCTTGTCATAATACATGTAGTTTGTTATTTCATAAAGGGTATTATCTCAATGTATTATATGGGGATATTTTTTTATACCACATCATTTAAATTTCTTTCTTTTTTGAAACACAGGGCTTACTTATGTAGGTTACCCAAAAAAACGTATTTGACAATGAGGGATCAGTAAGTATAACAAAAGACATGACTCGTTCATGTCACGTCTACTGAGAGTTCATTCATGTAAATATCAAATCCATTGTGTTGGTTTTAATCTCAGACTGCATGCAAATCAACTTATGATATCTTTAAGAATATTAATAACATTGAAAAACTTTCTTCGAGTTGATGTTCTACCAACATATTCAACCAAGGAATTGGACAAATTTTTTTCCACGTAAAATATATATATATGTATATGAGAGAGATGGAAATGAATAGAATTTTACTTTAGTCTAAATAGATATTTTTTTTTTAACATCAATTTAGATTTATATGCATGTGCATTTTCTGACAAATATGTGAATTTGAATGTACAGATAGATAAGTAGGTGTATGTGTGTATAGAAATCTAGATTCACGGCTACTTTGCCAAGACACTTGGAATGTAACGTGGACATTGAATGCAGGATACTAGCTACAACGTACAGATGTAAAACATGGAAACTAAAAAAAAAAACATTCAAAAACAAACTCAGAATAGAAAGAGCAATGCTAGGAATAACTCCAAAAGATAGAAAAGGATCAAGATAGATTAGAGAATGGACCAGGGTGAAGGATATCATGCGAGCAATTAAGCAACAAAAATGGAGATTTACTGGATACTTAGCAAGAAGCAAGGACAACTGATTGATGCCAACAAGCAAAGTAGGAAAAGACTAGACACAGTCGTCACGGATGAATGAAGGAAATAACTTAATCTAGCAGTGAACTCGCAATGGCTGGTGATGATGTGCTTCTACATTGGCACCAAATAAATGTCAGTCTATACCGATAGATATACATAGCTATATCAGTAAGTCCATAGCTAAATTTTCAAAAATGAAATTTTTAAAAAAAATCAATAATTTTATACAACGAATATTGATTTTTTAATAATCATCGCCATCGTTGTCAACGCACTTAATTTGAGATTGAATATTAATTACATAGATCAAACATTATACAGTAAAAATTTCAGACTAAAATTCCACCAATAACGGACCTATTGATACACCCTTGCATATATAAATTTACATAAATAAACATGTAAATTTCACAAATTGATGTTAGATTATGCATATCTGTCCATGAATATAAGTGGAAATATCTGCACATAGATGTTAGAATATAAGTAAGTATTATGTATTCCCATCAAATTCAATATTACAAGCTGATTTATTTGGACTGTTGTCTTAATCTTGGTTGTCATAGTCACAGCACTTTCACTATTACACCCTCCGGCATTCTTCCGGCGCCTGTCATATTTGGTTTCATTTTCAGAATTTAATTAATTAATATGAGATATCCTCTAGCATGGACTGCGGAATGAGAACAGTCTACCTCTATGGATTGAATGAAAGGTTAGGTTTGAAATTCAACGATTCTTTCCATATATGAAAGGCACATAAAGAAAGTATAACGGCCAAGATATTGTGACAATAACAAAAAAGAAGACGACACTTTGAATAAATTAGTGTATGATAATGATAATTCCTCACCTCAGAAAATAGGGTAGTGCCTGTTCCAAAGGTGCGTATTTGGAAGGGTCCGGACTTTTTGGTTAATTCTCTTCAATGTTACCAATTTATATATAAATTTAGATAATTCTAAAGAATGGACATCAAAGGAGTTAATTCATAGAAATGATGAAGAAAGATCAATAACCTGCAATTTTCAGAATTTGTTTTTATTAGATTTGTTGAGAATTGCTGATCATAAAACATTCAAACTCAACACTGCACTACCTTGTATGCTGACTAATATATCTAGGAAATATCATCTTTGTATGATGGCTAGTTGTTCAGTAATCACAGTGCAGACAGATTTCTTCGATTGTAGTAGTTAGATGTGGTATTTATATCTTATTTTATATTTTCACAAATTCTTTTTTTTTTCTTGGATATAAATCAACAAAACAAATTGTTTTTGTTGATAACCTTTTAATAGAAAAGTTTAATCAAAGGAATAAAATCTATAAGATATTTCAAAATCATATTTGACTTATGTTATTTATATAACATATCTACACGCACACATTCATATAAATATAAATATATATATATATATATATATATATATATATATATATATATATATAAGGCTGTCTATCGCAAAGAAAACACATAGACTTTTTCATCCCCTTTGAGTGGAGGAGCTGTCAGTGACATTCATCATTTGTAAACACAATTTCCTGAAATTATTTTTCGTCTTTCTTAGGGAAAATAAACTTGTCTGCAGAACAAATGTTTCAATTAACCAAATTAGAAGTGTGTAAAATCTTTTTTCAGAAAATCAAATTTGCTTTACTTAGTTCAAACCAGAGATTTTTACACTTGGTGCATCCATCACATTTTGAAGAATAATGTATTTGAGGAAATGTTCCCTCATGTCATATAATGGCTTCTTATTCTGGCACTGATTTATTTTTCTTTCATTAAACACTTTTCATTAGTGACAATTGCTTATATGAATTCTCCTTCAGGGAAAAACTGTTTTCTTTCCTTCATTCTTAATTTGCATTATTTCAACATTTCTATACGTAGGAATATCAGTTTTTTTTTTTTTCATCACCAACATTTTCAATACATATTAATTAGGGGGGAAAAAAGTAAACTTTATTCAAAAAGTACACACTATTTGAATATTTTTTTTAAGGTATACTCATCAGTTGTATGACACAACTTCTTTAATTCCCTCAACTTATATAGTTGAGTTTCATTAATTCCGGTAAAAAATTTGTGGAGTATATGGCCGCAATGACTAAGCTACTATTCTTGTAGTGAGTAGGTTTGTACGGGGTGGAGTTGTGGCCAAAGATTTTTCACACGTATCTCATCCTTCAAATAATGAAAAATAATGTGTTGGAAAAAATATTTTCTAATGTCATCTCTTGGTGCTAATCTATTTTTCTTTCAATATACTTTTCATTAGTAACAATTATTTATATGAATTCTCCAAGGACAGGGTGTTCGTCTATTCTTAATTTTGCAATTTTTAGCACATTGGTAGTCCTGAATATCATTTTATTTTTTTTCACCTTCAATGTTTCCAATACGTACAATGTAGTGGAATCTTTCTTTTGAAACAATATCAATTCCTCAACTGGTGATAGGAAAGTTCTTCTCTTTCATTTCGAAATTTGCAATATTTTAACACTTCTGAAGTTCTGAATATCTTTTTTTTTTTTCACCTTCAATGCTTTCAGTTGATATTATTTTGGAAAAAAGTATAATTTCTCTATGAAGTATACACTAGTTGAATATTCTTTTAAGGCATATTCATCAATTTCACAATGCCAAATATAATTTCTCTTATACAACATCAATGAATTATCTATTCCTGTAGATACTATGTGAAATATAGGGCCGTAACCACTCTGCAACATTTCAGTACCAAGTAGAGTTTTATAGGGTGCAATTACTAGCCTTACACTCAACCCACCTCCATCACCCATTCTTAGGACCAACTGTGCTATACCGATTGCCAAACTGTAGGTTATTTTATTTTCTGTCAGAGTAACCTATTCTTAGATGCACTACATAACACGGCTGACTCCAACAGCCATGTTATTTACCCACAGCAAGGAGAAGTGGATTCATGCCTTTCTCAAAGCCATTAGTGTGAAGTGAATGTGAACAACCTCAGATAAAACCCTATTTAGATATCCAACTCCTCACCTCCATGAAACTTTCAGTATTATACAAGTTGGTTATCAATTTCCCAAATTGTCATCACAATTAATTTCCTGACTTGGTCAACAGAATAACAACAACAAAAAAAAAAAAAGGAAAAAGATTTCCGTTGAAACAGTTTTTATGGTAATTAGTCAGAATTAATCACGTTTTAAAAAATAATTTTCACCTTGAGAAGGAAAACTATGAATTTTTCCACCAATGTTCATGTTTTAACATATTAATGACTTTTTTTAGTTTAATTCATTATCAGAAAATTATCATTTTTCTCTCTTTACTCTCACCATTCAAGTCATTGCTTGCAAGATTTTCCGAGGATTTCATGTAGCCAGAGCAAGACTTGAAATTTGAGCAGGATTGCATTTACCCTGATCAAAATTTAAAATTTGCACCCTCAATGGTTTTCTAACGACTACTATTTTCAGTTTAGGACCATTGCACCCTCCCAACTAGCTTCATCTGATGGATATGCTGGCCATGTGAAAAGCCCTTTTTAATGTCAGTCATTAATTCTTAAATTCATACAAAGAAAATAGAATGCCAATTTCAACTACACAGTAAGCGGCTTATTGTGATCACTGTCATACAGGGTTTTCTAGATAACGATAACCCGCAAATAGTATTAAGCAAAGGATGTAAAAATTTGATCAAGTAACAGTGTTATGATAAATTTATTTCCACTATTTTAAACAACTTGGAAATTATATTAGAGTAATATGAATGTTTAATTCATCTAGAATAAAGCGTTTGGGACCTACTAATTTTGATAACAATAATCGTTTGTTATTACACTATTTGTGACTAGTAAATAGCTTCATCTGTGTTCTGTCTTTGACACAGTCATGATCCTCAGGTATCACTCCATTGCCATAATCTACGAATATAATAACAAAAAAGAATTGCCTTATTGACTTATGAAATTTCATGTTAGATGGAGAATCAGGTTATTAGTTTTGACTCCTTTTTACCATCATTCTAATTTTCTCTTGCTTTATATCACAACTTTGAATCCTATGGCAAAGAATAAGCTCACAATGAGAATCAAACTCCCTTCCCCAAGCCAGAGGAGATCCAGTATACGTCTGGCCACTTTTAACCGTTCAGCCACAGGGACTTCATAGTTGAGTAGAAACTGATTTTATTCCTTACAACTGATAATCCATACTGATGATGTTTACAATTGAGACCAAGCAAGCAGTCTTTTAAAACAATGATATTGTCAATCTATCAAATTTTATTCTTGGATGAAGTAGTGTAATGTTATTAATTTTTACTAGATTTTAACCTTCATCCAAATTTTCAGTTGCTTTTAAGCACAACTTTGAATCAGACAAACAACCAATATTGTTTGTTGTAGTGCATATTTCATGCTTTTACTTTGAAAAAAAAAGTTTAACGATGTTGCAAATAAAAATTAACGTCTAAATCTAATTATCTCAGCATCTTCGATTTTCTTTTCATATGAGAAATTGCATTGACAGAAAATGTTTGCATTTCTTATTTTTCTTCGCTAAAACAAAGATTGACTTTCGTTATTAATTTTTGGCTAATATTTCATTTCATCTTCGTAATTTACTCTGCCTGTCAGTCTATAACAGTCAGTAAACAGTGCAGATTGTAAATAGAAAATATACTCGGGGTGAGACTAAAATTTTCACCTTGGGAAGTCGCCTATACACGGCACTGTTCTCAGGCATGTACCGAACAATTTTTATTGGAGGGGTGCAGGTGTCTAATTTGCTGATTAAGTTGGCAAGCAGACCTGATAAGGGAAAGAAAAAAATCAGTGCTGCCTATTATGGTTTGTCTTTTATAGCTAAATTTATCTTTAAGAATGGATAAAATCATCTAAAACTCCATATAATGCCTATTCATCAAATTAAATAACTGTATACTTGTACTTCTACTTAGATTAGAGAGATGAGCTAGACAAGTTCAGGAAGTACTGGCTCCGCGAAACCCATGATAGAGAAGTGTGGCAAATCCTGGGGGAGGTCGATGTTCAACGACGGACGTTATAAGACTGATGATGATGATACTTGTACTTCAGAACAAATTATCAATACAAATTCAACAATTGTATTTTTTATCCAACCAGATTTTCTTGGCAATCATAAATTTTTATTGGCCAAGTTGGATAAAATCAGCCAGATTTAGCCCCCAAAATGGCTCATTTGAAAACCCTGGAAGGAATTTGTTGAGATCCACTACTGGGGTGAGGTTGCGGCACTCCCTGCATACCCCCAACCATTCAGTGTACCTCTGACTGCCCTACCAACTAAACAAATAGTTCAAGTCTCACCTAGCGCTCATTCTTTATTTCTGGTCTGTGTTGTCTATTCATGGCTGTAGCCCTCTTGTTTCATTGATACACCGTGTACGCATGATACAAATGCAGCCAGCTAGCCAGACCAACTTGAAAACTGAAGTAATCTATATTGACAGTGACAGTTCTAATAACCAAATAAATGAAGAAAAAGATTGACTTCGTTTAATTTTTTTTTCTCTCATTTCCATTGTAAAGCATATAACTTTGTTCTATCCTTTGCGTGATAATCATTTTATGCAGCAACTGCTGTGACGTGCCTATTAGTGGGAAGAGTAGTAAAGCAAATGTCCTGTCATAATTTGATCAGGGAAACAATATATATGTACTGGTGGGTAGATTTTTTCAAGAACGTAAAAATCTATCAAAATCTATTTGTATCTAATCTATATCAAAACTCCTTTCTACTTCAGTGATTTTCCATAAAAAGAAAAAAGGAATTGCATATATCTATTAGATATAAAAAAAGTTACCTCAGCTAAATTCCTAACACTTAGTCATACTGTACCAAATTTAAATTATCATTTATACCAAGACAGTGTTTGATTACAGATTATTATTTGTAAGGTAAGTTATCTTTCATTTTGAAATGATAAATGTCAAGGGTATTTGTTTATAAAAGCAGAACCCTCTCAATTAGCATACAATGAATGAAAACCTATTGCTTACGATAAATATCTGCTCTTTTATCTTCTGACTGATCAGTTGAATTAAGTTCAGGATTTTTTGAAATGGTAATTTTAAACAAACAAAAGCAATATCAAAACCTAAAAAACACATCAATTGGGATACTATATATATATATATATATATAAAAAGAAAGAAAAAAAGAAACGCTTGGATAAGTATATACAAATTGTGACAGGCATGTACAATATCAGATTCGATCAGGCTGAAGACTTTTTAATCATACATGGGTTATTTTGAATGTGTCAAAATCATTGGTGTCTGAACAATTGCATACATTTGTGTCCTACTTTTCTTACGAGAGGGTTTTAACAATAGACATACCTTCTCAAGTTTGGATTTACAGATTAAACTTTTTAATCAATGAAAAGCATGCAACATGCACCAAACATTTTTAAAAATAACTTTGTAGATAACGAAATTGAAACTTTATTTTCACAGCTTTTGTCACAAAAATAAAGAGGCAATTATTATTTGATCCAAAGTTTACTTTACATAATCTAAAGAATTGATCATTCAATGGCATCAAAGCATTTTTTATATCTGTTGATTGAATTATAACCAACAACTTTTTTACTCATTTTTGAACAAAAAATGAACGAAAATCAAACATTCATTTTGTTGTCTACAGTTATTTATCTTTTGGAAAATAGTTTTGACTAAATAAACTTTTGATTATGTAATTACATTTTCGTTTACTTTTGTAACTGAATGAAAGTAAAGAGTTTCTATTTTGTTATCTACAGAGTTTTTTTTTCAAATTATTTTTCAAGTTTTGGTGCAGTTAAAATTCTATTGATTAACAAATTTGATTATGCAAGTCCGAACTTGAAAAGTTTGCCCTGTAGTTTGAACTCTCTAACCAAAAATGTTGGATGCAAATGACCAGGACACAAAAATACTGAACACATAATGTCTAGGACTCGAATACTCTTGTACCTTTCAGCATGTGCACCAGTACTTCTTCAACATTTCTCCACATTTTATATATACCATGATAATACTATAGACTGTGATTATTTTGGTCACAATAATTGTGATTTGAAATCTTTGTACTGTTCCATCTCAGCTGGACAACAGCCTTTGCCATTTCATTCCATAAAGAGCATGATTGCACCAATCTTTGCCTTGTCCAATGGGCAAACTTTTGTATTTTGTCTCGACATCTAGTGTCTGACCTTTCCTTAAATATTTACTCTCTAATGGGCTGCAATTGGTTGGCCTATTGCTCCATCTGTTGTCCCTCTTTCTCACTATGTGCCCAGCCCATTGCTATTTTCATTGCTTAATTACTTGCATCGATATCATTCACCCTGGTCCTTTCTTGGAACCATGTTGACCTTTTCCTATCAGTAAGAGTTATACCTAACGTTGCTCTTTCCATTGCACTTGGTGCTATTTTGAGTTTGTTTTTTAATCATTTTGTAAGTTTTTTGGTTTTTCATCCATACAGTACATATATATATATATATATATATATATATATATATATATAATATGATGTATTGGGGTAAAATATAAAAGAATCTTTTCTTACATTTTCTTCTTTTAAACTAACAAGCTGGAAATACCCGCCCTTTCAGATATGGAAACCAAGCTAAATAGAGTTGACAGCTGTAAAAAATTACATCATCATTTAACTTGCAGTTTATGGCTGTAAGCTCCATTTAGCAGGGGATAATAGCCTGCAGAGCAGGTATTTTCAGCTAGTATTAATAAAGATTGAAGGTGAATCACGTTTTTAGGTAAATACTGGGCACTTTTTAAGAAATGTTCACTTCAGTTTACAGTTTAATTTGCTGCTAACAACTGAACGAGTAAATTCAAATAAAAACTCTTTTTTTGAGGGATGACAAAATTCAATTTAAAACCATATTATGTACTTGGTAAAATTAATAACTGAAATGCTGGTCAAACCTAATTCTCTTTTGTCTTAATTCTTTAATGACAGGCATCCTGATTTTTGAATAGCAAATTAATCATTTTATGTGTTTCGTGAAGATAAATAGTGGTTAAAAGCAATATAATTGGCTCAGGTCAAAAATTAGTATATTTTTCATTGTAATTTTCATAGTAAAAAAACTCTTTTATTCACTCTATATGTAATATCATATGAATACTAAAAACAAAATTGAACCCCTATCAAAATAAATGCAGTAAATGTAAAAGAAGAAAAAAAAAATATCAATTTCAATTTGCTGAGTTTTAGTTATGAAAATGAAAAAACAATAGCGATGTAGCCATTTTAATCTTTCATAATTAAAAGCTCTAAATGTAACTTAAATGCACTTTTCAGCTTAAGAAATCATGAAACTCTTTGGTGAAAGTCCAAAGTCTAAAACTGTAATAGGATAAGCAAAAAAAGAAAATGGGACTGCTGTAGGAATCAAACCTGCAACTGAGAGGAGAGATGTCTCAATGTAGCGATGCTCTTACCATTGAGATAAACAGTCACCGATCATTGTTTAGTCTATCTATGTTGTCTAGGCTAAGTGATGCATTAACCATCTAAGGATGGGAAATCATGTCAAATGAATATTTCTATATAATATAACACAATTTATAATCATTCTGTCAGATCATGTATGTCTGTTTCTCAATACATATATATATATATGTATATCATTATTGATTGGTCTATGTATCAGTTAGCCTAGACAACATAGATAGAACACACGATTACTGGTGGCTGTTCAGCTTGATGGTAAGAGCAACACTACATTGAAGTGGCCACATTATCAGTCTTAGGTTCAATTCCTGCAGCAGCCCCATTTTCTTTAATTGTTTGTTCTTTTTACATAGTCAAGGTTAAGTGATACAGTCACCATGTAATAACAGGAGATCATTTCGAATAAGATTTTCAATATGATATTATGCAATTCATAATCATTCTATCATTTCATACATCCATTTCAAAATAACGTATAATTTGGATGTCTGTTTGTGTATATGTGTGCATGCTTATAAAGAAAGGAGACTAAAAATCAATATTCTAACTGGGGGTGGGTATATTATACACCATTAAATAGGGTGATAATTTAACAAATACATGGATATTGTAAGATTTTGCCCAAGAAGCAATTTTTAGAAATGTCAATAAAATTCTCTAATCTTATTTAAGCTGTTGAAAATATAAAAGAAAACAACGAAATAATATTATTGCAGATAAAGCAGCCATTTTTGTTTCTAACAGTGCATTATATATTAGACATCCAGATAAGTTTATTTTTTTCTTTTCTATATATCAGTAATAGAAGTTTTTTTAGAAATGGAAATGAATTCAACAGAGTTAGGAACAATTCCTATTGTTGGTTAGATATAGCTACAAACTACTAAGTAATTAATAGTGTCATAAGTACAAGGCTTCTCTCTTCGAGTGGAGGCCTTATTTGATTGTAAATAATCATGCACTCAAGACATTCTGAGAACATGCAAGCATTGCTAGAAAGAGGCATACATTTTCTATGGCCAAAGATATAAATGTTTAAAAAAGCAACAGAACAGTGCAGTAAAAGATTGAATGAAGCATGGAATTTGATTTTTAAACAAAGTCCTACTTATATTAGCCATTAAAAAGAATAATCTATCCCTCTCTTTATATATATATATATATATATATATATATATATATATATATATATATATGTATGTATGTATGTATGTATGTATATATATATGTATGTATATATTTACTGTATCTGAGGGTTGAGTTATTGATGAGTGAAGAGGACTCGGTATCAGGGATAGAGCATATGTAAATAGTTATTGACAGAGAAATCAATGATTCATGCTGACTTCAAGTTTCATACGGCTGCTATGGTCTGAAGATCACAGTAGCGTAAAACTTGCAGTCAGCATGAAGCAGTGAGTTCTTGGGGTGTGCGTGTTTATTTACATATGAATTAAAAAGGAATGAGATAGACTCTGGAGTAAAAGTATATGAAGACTTTATTTGTTGATTGATTAAATTAATAAATGAATTAACTAGTATGCTATACATGTTTTCAGAGAGGTTCCCATCTTCAGTAGCATGTTTGTACTTTTTAGTGGTTAAAAGGTTTCAATAGAAAACAAATTTAGCATCAGACATTTCGCTTTGGAGAAAAAAAAAAGGAAATCAAGAATGAATATTCCTAATATATATATATATATATATATATATATATATATATATGATTAAAAAGCATTTTATGACAATCTTCTTGTCAATGCACTCAATTCAGTGGTGAATATTGATCACAAAAATCACTCATTATGCTGCGAAAATAAAGGAAAAAGATAGGTAGTAATATTATGCTGGACTGATCTTCTAAGAATCAACATTTGAAGGCCAAGTTTTATTTATGTTTATTTGTCTTTTCACCCAGCTTTGAACGTTTAATTTCTGCAGGGAAATATGGAAGTATTTAATCCACTAATCATGCCTTTCAGTGTTAAAGTACTTCACCAGTTTAGAAATATTTTGTCAAGTCAACTTTGTTTTTTCATTGAGATATTATGGACAAGTATTTAAATAGAAAACCTCACAGTCACCAGTCTAATAAACTTTCTGAGCTTCTTCTTGCTAATTTTTTCTGTATTCTGTCCACCTCTAGGACTTTCTGGCCATTAAAGTCTGAAAACACTGGAGGACTTTGAAAAAATTCTATATATTGTACACAGACAGACATTTTTAACAAACGCCTTTTCAAATTGTTCCTGAAAATTCAGTGAAAAATAGTTTCTTTCTGTCCAATGAATCCATGAGGCATTTCCAGGCGACTGTTTGTCTCCAAGACATTGATTCTTTCACTCATCTTATGACAACCATTTTAAGAGATTCTTTTCGATTTTTTTTTTTCTCTTCAAGTCTACAGAATCTGTTTTGACACTTTTTAGCAAATGAAATTCTGAACTCTTCCTGAAGCACAAGAACACCAAAGTTTCACAAGTCCAAACATATTGTAATTCTCTTTATTCTTTTAATCAAATCATCTAATAAATTAAAGAAATTTCATTCATTTAGTGTGTGCAAAAGTTTCCAGTAAAAACAACAATTTTCACCTGTGCATTCGGTCTTTAGTTTTTGGAAAAGAGCGCTGGAAACTATTACACACACCAAATATATACATCTTTTGCTCGAGCAAAATGAGATTTATTTGCTATTTGTTTTTTTTTTCTATCATTCATTTTTATTGGTATTTCTTTGTCTATGGTTCTGGAAAAGCTCATTAACACTCAAAGACACATTTTGATGATTGAACTACTTATTGTTGGTGTTGTTAACAGGATTTTCAGCTAATACGTTCAACAGCTTCCTTCAGGTGCATTAGATTGGCAACTGAGAAAAGTCAGAGGCCACACAAGTCGACTGAGTATACATCAGACAAGTTCAGAGTTCAATCTGATGTGGCTTCCTCTACTCAACGGGAGGAGGTAGAGAAATCCAGACCTAATAAAGAAAGGGAAAGATATCACCCAAATGCAACGTTATATCATTAATACCATTAGAAAAACTCTGTGTAATGCCATCATGTTCAGATTGTACACCCGCAGAAGTCTGTAGAATAGATTGGCTGGAATGTTGTGCTAACAACACCTATAAAGAGTTTGATCCATAGGAAAACTCTTTGAATAGTATCTCTTTCATATTTGTTAGTTGATTTTATTAGCAACTACTCAGACCATGAGTCTATGGCAATGAATAAAAAGCACAGGCATCCTCTCCCTCATCGTTTCAGTTCCAAGCTAAAAACCATCGACAAAAACCGTTCATCGGTCATCATAGGTTTCTCAAATTTTCCAGGGGTTCCACCAAGCTGGCTATTTGTTTATAAACATGTACTCCTTATTATGTCAAAAAAGTGTATTTTTTCTTTTCTTTTTGAAAATTTGGACTTTTTAGTGATCAATCCCAAATAATTGATCACCCCCAACAAGAGACAGTGACAGTTTCTATTGAGTGACTAAACAGACATTGAAGACAATGATGAAACCTAACATCCCAGATTATAGGAGAATTCTCAAAATCCTGTAGAGATGAGGATTTTGACACCTAAATGGTATTTGTTTGAGTACGTCCCTGTATATGACAGAAAAAATAAGGTTGGGAGTGTACTTGACTTGGAGCTAGTATTGATGAACAGGGATGCTACAAACTGGGGGTGCCTTGCAAGACAAATCGACGTATTTACCTAGACTTATAAGGATTCATTCTTGATGAGCCAACTGGCAGAGCTTTTTATCCCTGCCGCTTGTGATTGAAACATTTCAATGCAAAAACTATCCCTGCCACTCTTTGACACCATTAATTCTTATATGAACTTCAGCAAAACAAAGGTTATGCACAACCAACATGTTGAAGACAAACACACAACAATCAACATCAAAAACACTGAGCTGCAGAAAGTAGATCACTACCTCTACCTAAGTCAACCCATCTCCATGAAATCCTCAAAAGGAGAAGAAATCAAGCAAAGAATCATTCTAGGATAGCAAGCCTTTGGTAGAGTAAGTTCCAGAAACAGAAAATCCCATTAATCCTAGAAAGAAGGGTTTACAATCAATGCATCCTCTCAATAGTCAGTTATGGAACCTAACCAAAAGATTGACCCCCCCCCAAGCTGTAAACCATGCAACAAGCACATATAAGAATCATGCTCAGCATCACATGGAGAGATCAAGAGACAGCACAACATATTGGGGGAAAAACAGGAGTCTGAGACATAGTGTCCTTATAAAAAAACATAAATGGTCATGTTGCAAGAATGGCAGACAACTGCTGGAAATCAAGACTCACAATGTGGATCACCAGAGATCACATGGAAAACCATGACAAGCAGAACGTGAATTAAACAAGTTCAGAAAGTATTGGTCCCACGATACCCATGATAGAGAGGTGTAACAAATCCTGGAGAAGGTCTATATCTAATCACGGATGCGATGATGATGACTCTCAGAAAGTGGCAGGGACTGTGTTTGAGAGAATGGCAGGGATAAGGAGTACTGCTCTGAAGAGGAATGTGTCATATGGGGCGGGGCTTGCAGGACAAACAGACAAATATATCTAACTCAATAAATAATGTATCAAATGTTTATCAGCCTTATTAGGAATTGTTGTAACATTTATACCAATAATAGCATAATATGCAGGATCCTAAGTGTCTTTGGATAAAATGAAGCAAAAACAACAAAAAGACAAAAATAATAACAGCAACTAAAAATGAGGCTCAGATAATCTGATGACTCTAAGGGGAAACAACTCCATAATCCAGGGTCCGGTAAACTTTTAGGAAGACAGGCCAGATTAAGAATTTTTTTTGTCTTGTGGGCCAAGACAAAATTTTAAAAAATGAAATAATCATCAAAGTTATAGAAACAGTTTGTTTTCCAATGACTTCATGATAAGAATATATACCAAAATTAAACTTCAATCTAATCTTAATCTATTAGCACCATGAAATTATTTTTTGTTGGATAAAATATTGTTAAATTATGGTCCAAATTTCATGAATATTAATAGAAGAGCAAGAATGCATTGTGTTGGAAGATTCTTAGCTATAAATCAAAGATCAGTTTGAGACCACAGTGAAAATGAAACTCTCGCTCAGTTTTTGGATACTGAATTTTTTCGTTTGCTAACCAATAAGAGGAAGAGAAAACAAAGAATTTTTGAATGTGGGAAGACAGAAAAAATTCAACCCTAGTTATAATCAAAGAGCAAGATTATCTAGGGCAACTATTAATAAATCAAGTGATTTAATCTAAAGGTTAAAACCATCTGTAGATTTTTTTTTTTTATGAAAACACTGAAATTATTTTACTGTCATAAATGAACACAACCATTAACTGTTTTGTTTTTCTTTTTTTTTTCAATTTGGGAAAAAGTCAAAACAATCCAAATTATTTCCTGACATTTATTTTCCTCCTGAAGAAGAGTGCAATACTCTTAACCTGGTGTTGACCTCCTGGGTTTAGTAGAAGACCGGTTCAGGATTACTCAGTTAAAAACAAAATGGGTTTATAAAATGACTACCAATAAAAACAATAACAACAAAAAAGACATGGATTACAAATAAATAAATTGAAAATAAAAAAAGATAAGAATTAATTACTGAAGCAAATGAATCATACAAATACTAAAAACAGAATTACAATCAAATCAATTTGCTGCAAAATAGAAACAAAACCACAAGAGATGCAGTTAGAGAGAGAAAAGAGAGATTGGAATTGATTAAAGAGAGTGGAAGAAGATTGGGAGGAGAGATAGAGAAAAGAAATGAGAAAGAAGAGATTCAAATTGATTCAAGAGAGGGAAACAGAGAAAGAGAAGGACAAAATTGATTGAAATTTATTCAAGAGAAAGAAAGGGCAAAGAAACAAAGTGTTTTTTTATCTCTCCATCTTTATAGGCCCTGTCTACACGCCAGGACAAGGGTAATAACGGCTCTCCGATTCTTCAAACTGTGCATAGCTATGATTGATTTGGGGGTGGAACTGTGGAGTAGTTTCCCTTTCCACAGTTTAAAATTTAGAGTTGTCTTCCTCTTGAACTGGTAGCCTCAAAATTTAAGAGCTCAGTCCAAGCCGCTATTTTACTGATAGCTGAGGGGGATGGATTCATGCTTTTCCCCAGGGAATTAGTATGAATTAAATATAACAATCTCTGCCAGAGTTAGAACTTGGCTCACTGATTCCATTGTCCATGTTGTTAACTGTTACGTCACTCCCGCCTCCTCATGTGAAATGAGAAAGAAACAAATAAAAAAAGAGAAGAAAAAGAATCTTCTTAGGAAAAGATATCAAAGGATGAATAAGAGAAAAGAGGTGCGGAAAATTGTAACAGGAAAGAGAAAGAGAAAGAAAAAGAAAGGTGCAAAAGAAAGAAACCAAGAGAAAATGAATAATTTGCATAAAAAAAACAAATAAAAAAAGACAAGGATAACGTAAACAAAAAATTACACAAAATAGAAAAACATCCTCCTATAATTCATCAAATGTCCGTCTGTCAAAATTCAACAACAAAAAAAAATATAGTGTGTTCACCCTGATAATAATGATCTGATTCCCAACTATCTACATAATACTAAAAGTCTGATGTTTTATATCTGGATGTGACTTCTAAGTAACCGAAACATATTATAGCCATAGGTATAGGATTAAGATACCCTTAAGAAAAAACAATATTAATCTCTTATTGGTACGAGAGGCCCCATCTTTGCCTTCTGTAGGAATGACCTGATAATCCTGCCTGTTGGGCACATTTTGAGAATTGCTCCAAATGTCAGAATACTGCTGACTATAGGCAATTACTTCTTCATTACTTTCAGATCTGTGGAAGTGCCACTAAGAAAATGAATATATTGTACTGAACAAAATATCTAAAAAAGTTGCATATATTTGACCATATTTTGTAAAGATTCAGGTGCAGTTCCTTGCTGCTGGCACTACGTAACCCGGTATAATCGGTCACAAGCTACTTGGAGAGTAGATGGGCACTGCTAAGTAAGACCCACAGCCAACATGCCATGGGTTAGTGTAGCAATTTATGGCTCAACACATCCGACGCTTGTATATACAAAATGATGTTGTTGACAAAGAACTAAGTGTTTTGCTTTTAGTTTAGGAACCAATTATACAAAAGTTTTTACATTTTAGAATCTCTAGAGAGTAAGTTAGCTGCAAATCAATGAATTTTAAAGACCAGACAAGGTTCTGAAAAGTAGGAATTCAGGACTTGATCTTGTGATAAGATTTTTTCACAAAGAGATCAAGAGATTTTCTTTGGAGGACCCACAGGCTGACTAAGTCAACAAATGACAACATAAAGACATAGGTGTGTATCTATGCGTGCATATATGACTTTATTAGTGTCCAAGATAGTAGGTATATCTGATCACTTCTAAGAATTTTGCCCGTATCTCAAGACTAGATACTGTCAGCAATAATGACAGAAACAAATCTTGGTATGACAACGACTCTCCTGAAAATGACAGAAGGTTTCATCTACATGGACTGAGCACCTGAAGAGGCCATAGAATGAATCAGACAAAACTTTGTGGTAACAACAAAGGTAAGGAAAAGGGATGAGATCAAGTCAGGCTGCTGCAAGGTCAAACTCCACTCCTACTTCTATCCCAACTGAAGATGTTTACCACAAATTTTGTATTGTATACATAATTTTTTTAAAAATGTAACATAAATTCACAGATATGTAAGACTTGTCAGTTTTGCTCAGTTGGGATTTTAAATCAAGGTAGGGAAATGTTTTTTTTTTTTTTTATACATATACATATATGATATATTGGTTTGAATCAACGTAATGGGATAAAAAAAACACTCACCTAAATTTAGTGAAGATTGTTCTTGTTGTTACGGTTGGGGACATAAAGACCAACTTCAGTCTCCAACTTTAAGTGGAGTTAAACAATAATAATCTAAAAAATCTCCTGGAATGATACTGACTACTTTCAAGATTACAGGATGTGTTGATATGACTCATGAAATGAGCTAAAGATTTCAACTCTTCACTCTTATTACCCCAGGGGCTAATGAATATAACCGACAACAAACTATTCAATTAGGAGCTACACAGTTCTCCTGGTATATCGCAAAATGCTATTAATGCTTAAAGAAGAATATTGACGATAGATGATGTCTTTTGTCAGGAAAAAAAATTTCTCTTTTAATCATGACATACTTAATATTTGATGTAGTGGCCACCTGCTTTGTCAAATAGATTATTTTACTTTACAAAGAATATGAAACTCTTCCAAGTCAATTACACTAGTTTCATCATAAAACCTCAGATCTAAAAAAACTGATTTATCAGACAAAAAAAATTAAAGCAGCCACACTTTCACGAGCAAAAAAAAAAAAATGTGAAAAATTGCAAAATCTCAAAAACGTTCTGTGACAAAATTTGTTTTAGCTATCAGCTTATCTTTCTAATGTGATTAGAATTCAGATAAAATTCTCTGTTGACAGGTTTCCAAAAAGCCATTTCTCAAGTACATACGAGATGGACAAATTTATATTTACAGCACCAAATTATATTAATTTGAAGAATAGAATCATGATACTCTTTATCTATGAGTTCTTAAACTAAGCTTTTGTAATAAAATCCATTTCAGCTAAGGGTTAATTTTTACAATGCAATTACAATTTAGACAACTTTTTTGGTTGACAGATTTCCAAAAAGGCCATTCCTCAAGCATAGACCAGAGAGACTAATGTAAATTTACTGCATGAAAATTATGTTAACTTGAGTTTTAAGGTCATCTTTTAATTTATGCATACTTCAAAGTTCTTCTGATAACAGTTAATTAGGTTTTTAAAATGTAAACAAAATGGGATTTCAAATAGTGTGTGTATGAAATAAGAGAACAATTTATTCAAATGTAGTTCTTATTAATAGTAATAGCCAAAGAATCATGAGATTCATTGAAATCTTGGCTCTTGGTAAATACTTTATGTATGAAAAGGCTTTGATCAAAAGTGGTTATAGAGAAAAATGTATTTGAAAAAATACAGTGGACAAAATAAGAGAACATATATACAAAATTAGTTTTAGAATCATTTGCCGAATAAAAATTAATCATTTATGAATAAGTCAACTTAAAAACAATTATTATGGAGGATAGAAACCTTTATTAACAATAACTCCAGAACACTGATCCCTTAAAGACATGACAATTTTCTGACACAGATCTGGTGTTACAAGTTCTGCCCATGAACGGGTTAAAGAACTTGAGTATCATCCCCTAAGCTTGTCTCCTATCATCTTTCTCAAGTTCTCAATGGGATTTAAGTCGAGACTTTGTGTGGGCCATCCCATGACTTCACTGTTCTCTTCTTCAAAAAAATATTTCACTTGTTTAGCTGTGTGACAGGGGATGTTGTCCTAGCTAGATAGAAGATGTTTGTAGAGACGGACGGACATATTTCTTCATTAAGTTTAGATACACTTTAGCATTTACTGACCAGCAATTCTCACGATAGGTCTATCACATTCAGAGGAGAATATCCTCCATACTATGACACTTCTTAGCAGACTTTTTGACACACTTAGGTTCAAATCTGTCACCAGTAGGATGTCGAACAAACTAACTGCTGTCACATCGAACTAAACTAAATTTACTTTCATCATTGAAATGATCTTAGACGAATTCCCAATACTCCAAACAATGTGTTGTTCTGTATATCCAAGTCTAGCCTTCTGAATTTTTAACTTATGATAGGTTTCGTAGCTGGAGAACAAGCTTCCGATCAAAATTTATTCAATCATCAGGCCGCTGCACAGTACATCTAACTGTTGGGATCATCTTTGATTTACTTTGAAATTCCTGCTGCAGTATTGAAGGGATCACTCACGACGAGTCTTTTAATTACTGCTTCCCCCCCTCCCTCATGCTAAAGCTTGTCTTACACAGTCGTATAGCCTTCTTGGTGAAACGAAAACTTTTGTTTCATCATTCACTTTGAAAACTCTCAAAATTACACTCTTTGACCAGCCCAGCTCTCTTGAAACCGGAAAGAGAGACAGCCATCATTTTCATATTGACAATTTGTTGTTGAAGGGCTGCAGTCACTTTGACAAGTTCTGACATGTCTGGCATCTGATTCAAGATGGAGAACATTGTGACTTATCATTTAGTGAGGTCAATATTGCCATATGCATATAAGAAATTTCTAGAATGTAAGAAAAAAAAAAAGTTCTCTCATTTTGTCCACTGTATTTTTTCAAATAAAAGTCTTAAAATATTTTTTATCTAACACTGATTTAGATAAAAACTTTTTCTCATAAGAACTATAAATCAAGAGCTTCAATTTCTATAATTTTCAAGATGCTGCTACAATTACCATTATTCATAACTACAAAAAAAGTTCTCTTAATTTAACATATATATGTATATATATTCACACACTCTCAGTTATCCGTTGATATTAGTTTTTTTTTATTCATGGTTTCAGTAATTCACAGTTGAGGCTTGAATGATTTAATGAGAATTTCTGGACATTTTACGACATACCCCGTCAAACCGCATCATAAAAAATACACAGCGCAGTATAAACAGAAAGTCTATGAAGTCATAAATGCATCGTAATAATATTTTTGTTGATAATTCATTTTATGTGGACAATATAGACCTGGTTTATAGGCAGATTTAACACTCCCAAATTTTCTAGTCAAATGGTATTTTAGACATTAAATTTTTTTTTCAATTCACTGAGCTCTAAAATTTTTTCCTCAAATGAACAAACGGAAACTAAACAGAATTCTTATTCTATTCATTTTATAAGTTTCTTTCACTATTGAAAAATATCTCTGTTTAGAAAAATGCAATAATCTAACATAGATACGTCCATGAAGTTTTGATAACCTTTGGTTACATGAGGTCAAATTTCAATTGGCTATAAAATGGCATTTTATTAAAAAAATAATGATTCAAAAATGAATAAGTAGATGAGCCAAGCCAAGCCATTTCTTTTACTGTTAGAATAGAAAATTAAAGACTATGAAGAGAAAGGTCCTTTCTGTTAAGAAACAACTTCTGATAGAGTATGGAGGCCAATGACAAAGTCAGTTTTTGCTGTATTGATCAGCCTAGTGATCCTAGCAAGTCTGGTTGAAAACTCAACTTTATTCCTAAGTCAATGGAAACAATAAAAATAGTCCTATCAGATTCTTAGTAGTTTAAGTACCAAATTTTAGTGAGGGTGTTATAAACACAATAGTAGTTTGTATGACCACCCTCTTGACAGGATACAAGTCCATCAAAAGGAAACCTCTACCCTAGTCACACGGCTGCTGAATGTGCAGGGATATATGTCCTAACAAAGAGTTTCTCACACTCTTTGCTCATACCAGAGACGTTCTGCGCATGAGGCTGACTTGCTAAAAATTACACTACCCGAACAGACTCCAGAGCATGGGTAGAGATGTAATATCCGAGAGCATATGTATTCAAGCTGAATATATATGGGGTGTAAGAAAGCAGATTAAGCTTTGTGGTGAAACTGTTTCCAGAGAAAAAAAAATCACTAGAATCAAAGATTGAGCAATTGGAAGAGCAGCAATGAAAAAAAAAAAACATTCAAAATATATATTTTTATTTTAAAATCTGTGCAGTCACCAATGAGCCAGAGATTTAATTAATATTTTTGTTTTCTTTCTTCATCGAAAAGTAGCTTATTTAATGAAGTAACATCTTCTTAATGAGGGGAGCACTATTCTAAACAGATATCAGTCTCTGTTTTACAGATTTATTTGAGCTAGAGTCCTCATTTTGGTTGTTATAGTCACAACATTTTGGTTGTTGTACCCTAACTTTCTTCTGGTATCTGTTGTAGTTAGTAACCAACTGGGAATCTTAAACCAACCTGCTATTCTATCCACGTGTGTTAATTGTTCTCATTCTACTGTAATACCAGAGGATATCTCATATCAGTAAATTCTCTCCAGTAAGTTTGTCCTTGCAATATCACTTGTCTGCCTTTTGATACCAAGTTTCTCCCACCAAATTGTCAATAAGTAGATAAAGGCATTGGTTAAGCATATCTAGTAACCTGCCAGGTAGTTGTGAGATCAATCCATGGGTCAGGTAATGCTAGAAAAAAGTTATGTACTCTGGTTCAGTTGAAAAGACAGACAATGCCATTGCAAGGATGAAGTGACTAGGAACAATCAACTGATATCCTCAGGTGTAGCCAGCAAAATGAGAACAATCTATCCAGGTGTGTTGATTAAAAAGGGTTCAGTTTAAAATGCTCAGAAAGTTACTGACTATGACAGATACTCTAAAAAGGCCTGAGTGTACAACGTCCAGAAGGTTGTGACTAAATCAACCAAGATTAGTCACACTAGTCACAAAAAAGTGCATAATTTGAAGGAGTTATCTCTCTTTCATTTTCTCCTTGTTTTCATATTTTAAAAACATGTTAATCTTTTAGTTCACTGATTCTACAGTTAATAGTTTGTGTTAAGGTTAAATAAAGTGATTAATATGGATGGTTATTAATAATATTAATTTTGCTGGAGAAGACTATGGTTTTGAAAAATAATTAGTCTACAACAGATTAAATTTCTGTGCTTTCATCCCACATTTATTAATCTCAAGAATATCATCCAATTTTTGAAAAAAATTTTCATTAATTTAATGTCCAGAAAGGAAAATTTCTAGCTGTCTCTCTCTCTCTCCCTATATATATATATATATATATATATATATATATATATATATATATATATACAGAGAGAGAGATGGATGGAAAATTTATTGGGAGCCAGAGAAAATTGAAAATTTTCTTGTAAACGTAACTGTCTGTCAGCTAATCATATCTGAGACACAATTTCTCAAAAAAAAATTCAATGAAAAAAGGAGAAATAAATAAAATGAAACAAAACAAATAAAATTTAAAAAAAACAAAAGTAAAACTTGAATGTACCAAACTTTTTCATTACTTGTATCATTCTTCCGGCTTTTTTTTTTGTCGTCAATTGAGAATGAAAAAACGAAAATTAAAAAAAACATGAAAGTAGATAGGTACTAATTTATTAACTAAAAACTAATGAATAATCATGGTTACAATCATCGTAGGGCTCTTCTCACTCACAAAGGAAGAGCACGGGTTTTTGACTAAGTGTAGCACCGTACTCACCTAACTTGTTCAAACACCGGCTGAGGCTGTTTGCTTTCTCTTTCACTAAGGAAAGGCATGAATCCATCTGTTCTTCCTAGCCTTGGGGGGCAAACAGTCTAAGGTCGGGGTACCCAACAGAAACTCCTTCCCAACTCCATATGGCAAATACAGCATTACACTTAGTCAAAACCACAATGTCACTAGATATCTGTACCATGGGATGCAAGGGGCTTCCTCTTTCGGGAGTGAGAAGAGCCTGAAGATGATGATGATGATTATTTCACTTTGTGTATCTGTTTGCACTGAGGTGTAAGCATCATACTGAATGTGTGCATCTGTTTATTGTACATAAACTAATACAGCTTTACTTATGCATGCATATGGCTGGTATATTGAACTATCATGCTTTTCAAAAGATTTATGTCTTTTTTTCCTACGTATATTTTTTTGTCTTCTGTCTTCTACCACTTCGAGATGCAATTCAATTCAACAAAAAGGTTGATCCCCAATTGGTACAATGAAAGGGGTCGGGGCAATATCACGTTATCAGGGCCTGGTTTGAGGACTAGTTATGATTTTTTTAATTTTTTTATTCTTTTTTTTATATATTTAATCAGAGAAACTAACTGCAAACAATTTTGATTTTCTGATATAAAACACAACACATTTTTTTTTTCTTTTGAATGTATGAAACTTTGTTTTACGTTGTGCCCCAAATAATTTTATTCTTTTTTTGGTAGGCTCTTTTGTGGATCATAGAACCACGTTGCAGTTTCAGTAATAAGTAGGATTTTTATAGAGTGGAGTCGCTAGCCCTGTAAGGCTAAATGACCTGCAACTGTCCTACTATTCATCCATAGTAAGGGGGGGGGTAGATTCATGCCAAGGGCGTCAATGCAAAGGGAATGTAAGCAGTCAAGGCTGAACTTGAAACTTAGTTTGCCAGTGACCTTTACACCACTGCACACCTCCATCTGCCCACCCCAAAGACATAGGGATTTAGGAGGTTGGGTGATTCGGCTCCCTGTAAACATTTAACGGGATTAGTCAGTATAAAGGTAGTACATTATTTATAAAGCTTAGGGGGAGGGAAGGGTCAAATGCCCAACCAGATGAGTTATTTTTTTTTTTGAGGCAATAGAATGAAAATGAAAGTTGTTTGCCATCTCGTTTCTCTGTTGGACATCTGAGGTAGTAAATGTGGGAATACTCACCGTAATTGTCATGCCTTCTCCTATGAGACGTACTTGTGTTATCGTTAGCTGTAAAATTGAGAAAAAAAAATGATAATTTGATTTAGAAAAAACAAATATAATTATGTAATATTTTAAAAACTTTTTTAACTCATCTTCTTTTTTTTTTTTTCCATAAAAAATAAAATAAATTATTTAAGAGCAAAAATAATTTAAAAAGGAACGGAAAAAAAAAAAATATCAAAAATATTTACCCATCAAAATAAATACAGCTGCACAGATTTTAAAATGTAAAAGATGAAAAAAAAATTGTTCGGAATTTTTCACTTTGCAAGTTGTTTTTTCACTTTTTTTTTTTTCACAGCTCTTTGTAGGCCATTATTATCAATTTTAACTCATTTTTTTTTTTTCCCTTCATCTTAATTGCTCAGTAACTCCTCATCAGCCAATTAAATGCCCAGTTCCTCTTAACTGCGTAAACTCAATAGATTAGCAGGAGATCAAACCTGACCCTTAAACCTACACTTCATTCCTAATCTAAGCAGTGCCATTTTTTGTTTTTTTTACTAACAGTATCACCATAGCAGTTATTGTTCATCATTCCTTTTTATTAGACGAGGTGTTGTAAACCATTAATGATAATGTTTTACAATACTTTATGTAATAAAGATACTTAATAAAGGATAATATGCTTTTTGAATGAGAGATTTTTATTTGAAATACTAAATTGAAAAGTATTTAAGAAGTTTTCAATTAATCACTTCTTATAGGCAGTATTTAAGAGTATATGTTTGTATTAGAGGGAGTTTTGAATGGTGCAGGGGATAATTTTACACTCGAAAGAATGTTTTAAGTTTACTTTAAGAAGGAAAATATTCTACCAAATCTCAATCAATTTAGAGCATCAAGCATTTTAGTGCCTCCATTTTTCTGAGTGGACTGGTTTTGAGCAGAGACGGAAATTTTAAAAAACTATTTTGAGAGTGACGCTGATCATAATCCCAAAAGACTAGAAATTGAAAACCCATAATCAAGATTAAAATAACAAAAGAAAAAAAATCAGAATTCCCAAATCTGCAATTCCCATTGGAAAAAGGCTGAATTATTACTTATTATTATTATTATTATCATTATTACGATAAAAGTGTTTTTCCTTTGATATCCAGTAGTATTCATTGCCAACTGAGTTTTGGCCAGAAACTTAGGGCAGGCAACGATGATATGACTTGATAGGGACTAGCAAACACTTATCAGACTGTTAGGCTACACAATGATGATGATGATGGTGGTGGTAGAGGTGGTGGTAACATTGAAGTATTTTTAGACAAGTTTCAGGAAAAATTGATTTTTTAGACTGTAAATAAATGCCTCTTCATCTTGAATTATATTCAGGGGATTTGGACCCTACAGGATTGTGGCGGTCAGGATTTCAACCTTTGTTCTGGGATTATTATGGCATTTGGAAGAGTATCTTTTGGAATTGTGATTCAAACCCCTTGAAGGTGATGCAAAGAGACCACATGTGCAACTGAAGACAACATAGGAAGGACACAAGTGGGAGATACAAATATTTAGTAAAAAAAAAAAAAAGAAAAATCAAGAAAATGGGTGTTAATTATAATCAATAAGTTAATAATTCACACTAGATGGGCAAAAGCAGAACATTTTTCCTATTTTTTTTTCAGTGAAATAAATTTTATGCAAGCATATCTTTTTTTCTTTTTTAAATCTGTGCAAGAATAAAAAGTTTTAAACACAGAAAAGCCAAAAGATTAAACATAAAATCAAAAAAAGATTAAATAAATAAATCAGGAAAAAAAAAACAGGTCAATATATTAGAAAAAAATCAGACTGAATTAGTACAACAAAAAAGCAAAATTATTCAGCATTTTCCCAAATTTAGGGCTAGATATAAAGGCAAGCATTATTTTTTGCTAAGTAAAAAGTGATGAAATACAATGTCATTTGTATAAAACTCTATTATAGATGTCTATTGTTAAAGACCATGATTTACTTCACAATTTTAATCATTGCAAAATATGTATGAATCATTCGAATTTTATTCCTGTTAAGCGAACAATTGAAGTGAAAGATATCTTTGAAAATCCACCAAAATTTCAAAGAACTTATGTTTTGTCTATTTGACTGCATGTATTAAAAAAATCACTAAACTGTTACATACAAAAAGTGATCAAAAAGGTGTTTGTGTGTTACATCTACCACAATGGAATAGGGGCATTTCTAATGGATGAAATCAATTCAGAAGAAAGGAAAGACAAAGAAAATAATGCGCAAACAGTTATAATGACAAACAATTTTATCTAGTGAATCATTTGAGAATTCTTTGTTCTAATCTCTGTATGTGTGCCTGTAGGGAGTTGGGTTTATTTACTATTCCTCAATTGTAGAATCTAAGATGTGGTCAGGCTGAGACTGAGGACTAATAATGATGGTGGTATCATTCCATGATAAGATGAATCCATAATGATGTCCTTTGACTTCTCTTTAATTGCAGAGCATTAGCCAACCATATTTTTTCAAGGATTGGTTTAACACATAATATGGGTGTGGATTTGGGGAACTCTATGAATAAGAATTATCCAAGGTCTTTTTATCAGGATATGTGTTCATACAACAGCATACTGTTTTTGTCTGGCAACATATCTTCGGCTAGAAACACCACACCTGAAGACACAACAATTTTCTTAATAATGATAAGTACGAGTTGACCATCCATTGAATCTGAAACATAATCGGAATTGAAAACAATAATCACAGATTTGGCCATACAAGTGAACTCATGACTAAGACTAAAATGTTTTGGAAAGAGGAGACTGAGTGTTACTTGATGATAATGAATGATTGACACATAGGTTAAAGGTGATTAAAAACAACTATAATCATTTGTAATTCATATTAAACTATGCAGCATCCAGAGAGGGTATACTTTTGCTGACACCATACACTAACTAAAAACTGAATGAAAATGGGTTGTTATAGAGCTACGATGCAGGGGAAGTAACGGAGTTTCAATTTTTCATATTTTGAATTATTGTCTTCATGTACGAAAAATGTCTCTGAAATGAAAAAATTTCCTTGCTTTGCCAAAATATTTTATTGATTCTTTTTCAGCCCATGGCCCACTCTTTCACAAAATGCCTGTGAAATTGGATGTCTTCTGGAGGTATTGTGTGAACAAACAGACAAACATGAGTAAATGCATATATTTCTTCCAAATTCATTGGCAGAGGTGAATGATATTCGGCAAAACAAGTAAAATTTTACTGATAGATTACTGAAAATAAAAATGTTTCACTCTAATGGAGAATGACAATAGATTTTCTCAAAATTCTATGCGTGTGTGTATGTGCACTGATCAATACTTTTGTCAATATGAAACGTTAGCCTAAAAGAAAACTCAACCATTGATACTATTGAGAAGTCAAGCAGAAGATCTTGAAAACTCGGTTAGTCAATATTAACATCTTGAAATGAGGACACATTTGGTCACTAAGAAACATTGCAGCTCTTGGTGGACAGTCATCAAAAATTAAATTTTCTTGGCATCGGTAAATCTGCTCTTGAGACTTTACTCTTATGTTATCCAAATTATGTGAGTGGAATCTGCTGTCATTTTCTCTGTGCCAAAGAACGGTACTCAGACATACTAAGTTTTTTTCTTTTCTTTTTTTCTTTCATGAAAAGACAAAAATACAAAAAATATTTCTTTACCAAAGTTATATCAAGCTATATAATTTCCATATAGATATAGTCCAACCCTGTAATAACACGCGTTCTAAGACGGCTGACTGCATTATAACAGGGCCGTGATAACTCCAGGTAGGGGATACCAGCAATATGAAAAACAGGAAACATTATGTATTGTATAAAAACTGAGAGAGATTTGAATAAATAAACAAAGGCATTCTTCAATTATAGCTATTTTTTTTTCATTTAATAGTCCCACCAAATTAACCACAATATTTCTACAAAGCATATAAAATTACTGTATTTAAAAAACAAAATATCTACTTGTGCACATCTACTACTTAACCCTTCCAACCCGTAAGCAGCTACGCATTGAGATGGGCTGTATTCCAACGACTGAGGGGAAGAAATAATTTAAGAAATATTTTCGCTCGTTGACTCCTCAAAACAGTTTTGTCTGATTCATTCCATTTTTACATTTGCTCAGCTGAGATATATCAAATATATTTCTTAGTTAGGAGAGAGTTATGTCAACTCTGTCCATAAATGGGCTTATGGTGTATTGAAATAGTGCCCAGCTTAACATATCGGAGTTATGGGTTCAAAGGGAAATCCTATTTTTATTCATTTTTTGGTAGGCGATAAAAATGGTAAGAACGATGGGGTCCATGAACCATCCACCTGATGTCATAAACCACACTTTAACAAAACACTTCATATCAGGAGAGGCCAGTATCAATACACTTGCACATTACTGATATGTGTATAGATTCATAATGGTCATGTACGAGACAAAACGGTAAACAATGTTGACAATGGAATAGTTTAGCCGAGTTCAAAATGTGGCAGAGACTGTTTATGTTCACTTAACACGAATGCTCTTGGGAGAGGCATGCATCAATCTATTCTTCCCACCCACTCAGCATTATATTCTAAGATATAGAGAAAAGTAACATTTTATGAGTAACAGCTTAGACATGAGTTTTCATTTGAAAAGATAAAAACCAAAAAATATTCCTTAACAAAATTACCTATTAGGCTATGTCATTTCAATATATCCTATGTTACTCTACTTGTTTGTATGTACGACAGTTACATTCTCTGATTATTAGTCATCCCTTTCTTTCCTCCCTTGCAACCTATCCTTGCAATGAACAATTCTGAGAATCTTCAGTTTTGACATTTTTTTGTATCAACATACTGCACACATTTCATAATTAAAGACCGAATTTCATAAATTTTTCAATAGATTTCAGCACCTAACCTGCACGTGGAAAATCAAGAAAGGGGATTGTCAGTGATCAAGAATCATATGACTGGGGACCTTTGTTAGATGTCCACTCTTATCAGAAAGGGGCTATATATGTTAATGGTTAATGTATATATACATATATACACATCATTATAATTTCTTTTTCATATCAAAACAAAAAAATACCTATAAGCATAACTTATTTCCAATTAATGATAAAACACCTTATAGAATTATATTTTACAAAAAATGATCTGGTGTTAACATATCACATTATGAAAATAGACAAATTTTCCTGTAAAGATGTAAAATCTTCTATGTAATATGAAACGCATTAAGATTTCACTGAAAATTTCCACAGAGCAGATATTCTTAGCTCTGAAATCTGGGCAAACTACTTTTTTTTCTCCTTGACTCTTCATGGGGCAAGCCTAAAAATAATTTAAAGATTAAAATAACATTTTTGCGTGTTAAATTGAACTTAATTAGAAGATATTTTCAGTTCATGCTGATTGGTTCTAAATTAATACTTTGCTGATTGGCGCTTTTGTAAAGGTAGGAGCATGCTATTTTTAGACCCAATTTAAATGACAACATATCTACCACGGCAGTAGTTCCTTCATTAGGCAACATAAGGACTCTGAGCCTTTTCAACAGGAAAAATGAGTGAGACTAAATGATACCAGCTCACCCAAAATCTTCACAGCCTACCACAAGATGAACTTCAAAAACGTAGACTGGGAACACAAAGGAATCAGAATAAATGGCGAATACCTGAATAACCTAAGATTTGCTGGCAACATTGTCCTCTTTGCTAAGAACCTTCATGATGTCCAAGTAATACTAGATGAATAAAATGAAGAAAGCAAGAAATTTGGCCTCCACATGAACTTAAGCCAAACAAATGTTATGTACAACAAATGTATTGAAGACAAGGACACTATGATCAAAATTGAAACCACAGAGCTGAAGAAAGTCAACCACAATATCTACCTAGGACAGTGAATCTCCATGAAATCCTCAAAAGAAGAAGAATACATTCACATTAGTCCTAAAGAGAAGCATCTACAACCAATGCATCCTCCCAATAGTCACCTATGGAGCTGAAACATAAAAATGTAGCCAAAAGATAACCCTCAAACTGAAAACCATACATCGTGCACATGAGAGAATCATGCTCAACATCACAATGCAAGATTATAAGACAGCACATAATATCAAAGAGTCTAAGATATCATGGAATCCATATGAAAACACAAATGGCAATGGACTGGACATGTAAGAATGTCAGACAACCACTGGACATCAAGACTCTCAATGTGGATCCCCAGAGATCATATACGAAATTTTGGCTGACTGGAAGTAAGATGGCATGAGGAACTAGACAAATTCAGAAAGTACTGGCTCCACAACACCTATGATAGAGGGGTCAGGCCAATCTTGGGGAAAGTCTAAGTCTAACAACGGACATTAAAAAGCTAATGATAAGGATGATGAAATATTCACTCGCCCCATAAAGGGTTAAATCTTATTTAATTTTTTTCCCCTTTAGGATTAAGTAAGTTGAGGAGGAAAGACTCCATCAGTTTACATAACGCAGGAAGTTTTCTAATACAGCTTATATACTAACAAAATCTTGTAGAATGTACCATATAGTGCAGTTTTAGTGAAACTTTTTATGATCTATAAAAGGCTTTGTTGATTCATCGATTTTTGGTCCAGCTAAAGCGAATACAAAGAAAGAAAGTAGTTACTGCAAAATGGGCTGCTGCAGCTAAAGATAGATAAGCACCTGCTGCTGGTAATATTACTTCTACTGCTACTATTGCAGTTGATGTCTCATTTTTATAGTTTATTACCCGACTCTGTTGCCTTGTTGTTTTAAAATTATTAAAAGAACAGAAAACCATCAGTCATAGAAAATTAGCAACAAAATGTTCAAGGTATGTGTTTTTCAGTTTGCAGTATTCACTTACCCCATAAAGGGTTAGATCTTATTTAATTTTTTCCCCTTTAGTATTAAGTAAGTTGAGGAGATAAGACATACATTTGTATAATTTTCCATATGTAAATAATCTAATTATTTCTCATCGAAACTATGGTAGTTGACACAGCTTTACATAAGGAACTTTCAGCAAACATAGTTGAAATATCGAAATGCAAAAACATCCAATTTATAAAAACTGCAATAAACATGAGGCCCACTGTAATAAGCTCCAATAATACAAACACATCCAATGCAGAAAGGGCCAATGCAGTAAGGTCAATTAATGCAAAAAACCCCAATACAATGAGGTCCAATGCAACAAGAAACAATCCTCAAGAGGCCAATATGTACATATATACATACAACATGCATGCAAGTACACATACACGTATATGTACACATCCCAAATAGCGTTCCCTAGTACAGCTTGTGAAAGAAAATCTTGACAGAGAACTAATTATTGAAATATCGAAGTTGGTTAAAAAACAATTCGAACGATACCAAAGAAGCGGTTCTATGGGAGGTGTGAAGTGTGTGCATGTATGCATATGTATCATGTGTGTATATATACATTGGATTGGACGTTTTTGCACTTTGGACATTTTGTCTTTTGACCATTAGTTTTGGCCCATTTTGATTGGACATTTTGAATTAGCACCAACATATTAATTATTGCATGAAAAATTCTAATAAAAACAAAACAGGATTTTTCATTTCTGATATGTAATTAATTGACTCCAGACCACAACAAATCAATTTCTTTCTTCTTTTTTTTTTTTTTTTTGAGAAAAAAAAAAAAAGGAACAATTTTTTTTAAAAATGCCAAAGAAGAAAGCAAATGCGAGACTTACCTGCAGATCCATTTGAGAGAACAATTAAAGTTGCTTGATAAGGTTAAAATGAAAATCTCTATATAATTATGCACCCCTCATCATCAACTAATTGAAATTGTCTTTCTTTAGTCATGGTATCATATAAATGCTTGCTTCTATCAAGGCTGGCTGTAGGGACCCTGGCATCCCAGTCAATCTGAATTTAGGTATTCCTAAAATATCATCTTTTGGATACCATCATCTAAATGAAGATCAACGTAAGTTAACGTGTATATAGAAAGTCCTATTCTGTCTGTAACATATGCCCTAATTCTGACAACTGACTTGATTTTTTCATGATTTTCAATGTAAAGTAAAATCATTAGCAATATATTCATGATATTTCCCTCATTTTTGACCCCTAAAGGAGGGAAAGTGTTTGAACTCACCTTCGACCCCAACTTTCAATAAAAGTATGATCTGAAAATACATCCAAGTGAGAAACTAACATACAAAAAAAAAGATGTTCTCTCATAGCATCACAAAGTTCTATCGTGATATCATTGAAATATGTCAGAAATATCTCTCTGTGTGTTTATGGATGCTTTTGATCTTTTTCAATTTTGGTCAAAAAAAAAAAAAATAATTTGGCACTTGTAGACCTTGCAACCTTGTCACAGGAAAAAGCATAATCAGTCTTAATTTTCAAAAAATCTTCATGAAGGACAACATAGTGATAAATATTTCCTTTCATTTGACCTGCCATTCCTGACTTCAAGACTTCATTATTTTAGCTCTTCCAATTGACAATGTTCTGGATTTGTTAAGAGGTAGCACAGAAGAAGCTGCTTATCATGTGATTTGCAATGATGTATCAATACAATTTGTAATTCGTGATGATTTGTATGATATATCAATACAATTTATGATTTGTGATGATATATCAATAATTCAGAAAATACTAGCTCTGCAACACCCATGATAGAGAAATGTGGCGGATCCTGGGGAAGGTCTATGTCCAACAACGGACGTTAAAAGACTGATAATGATAATCAATACAATTTATGATTTGTGATGATATATCATTACAAATTGCATCGATATATCAATACAATTTGTAATGATTTGTTATCTATGTTGATGTATCAATATAATTTGTAATTCATGATTTATCAATACAATTTGTAATGATATATCAATACAATTTGCGATATATTTTGTAGTAGTACAGGAATTTTACAAATGTTCCCTCCACAGACAATCATATCAAGAATATACTATAAGCGCAAAAAGTATCCAATACATCTTTAAAAATTCATATCAACGTCCTTATAAAGCTTCAGAATTGTCAGAATTTTGACCAATGATCAAAAGATGAAAATATACAGCAACAAGACAGAACATAGACAAGTTATGTACAAAACCCCAAAATCTCTGCTCCAAATGCTGTCAGTTTTGAAGTATGAGTATGTTTAAGTAAACCTTTTGAAATGGGCCAGATATTTTTTGCGCTCACTTTATTATTTCTATTATCCAAGTTAGAATCCTGCTTGTCAGAAATTCAAGAATATTGACTGATATCACTGGAAGTTGAAACAGAGAATCACAATTTTCTATATCTTCCAGACACATCTATGCCATTGGGAATTGATAGCAATAAATGATATCAGGAAAGCAAGAAGTATTAAGATTCATCCATAAATATAAAAGTCTCTCAGTATTTCAATGCAATATTATGTATCTATGTTATCAAAGTGGAGTTCTGTGTATGTTATTATTATTTAAGTACAGATATGGATATATTTTCTCAACCAAGTTTAATAGCATCTCACAAGAGATAACATATATGTATACATGAATAACAAATTATATATATATATATATATAATGTATATTTTATCTAAGAATAACTTTCTTAGTATATGCCTTCATACATATATAAATTAAGCACTCAGAATATACAAGTGTGGATCAATAAGTCTATAGTTAGTAGCCGAATTTTAATCTGAAATGCTTACTATATAACATTTTATCTATGTTGATATTCACTTAGAATTAAGTGATTTGTTGATGAAGAAGATTACTCGAAGAGTTTTTTTGACAATTGAACTCATAGTTATTCAAGTTATAAACTAGTGTTTTGGCTGATTCATTCAATGGCCTTCTTCAGGTATAAAATCCAATGTGATAGTAGTAAATAGAATATTCCAAAGATAGCTAGGTTACAACATAGGAATGGAGTAATGTCAATTTTTTTTTCCTTTTCCCTTGTTACACATGGATTTCCATACCTTGTCTCTATTGAGTAGTAGAAGCCACATTGGCTCTAATTCTGCACTTGTCTGACACACATTCAGTTGTCATGTTGATATGGGCTGCCTCCTTGACATTTTTTCAATTTCCAACTGCATTCCCCATCTATCATATATACTTTTTCCTCAGAGAGAGAGAGAAGTATACGCCTTTTTCTCTCAAAATATGATCAACCATTCCAGATCTTTCTATCTCTCCTTTGATTCTTGCTTTCTTAAGTTCAGCAAGTCAAACCTTAATGGGTCTGCCAGGTTCTATAGTGTAGACCACTCTGCATTTACATAGAACAATATAAATGCAGTTACTGGTCTGATTTTTCTCTCATGGAGGACTCACTTTGCTGAGTAAATTACGAAGAGTATTGGAACTGCTAAAAGCAACCCTGATGTTGTGGGATTTAAAGCTTTCTGTTCACCACCATCACATTTGGATATTACACTGTAGAATGAATTGGCTGAGGTTGATAACACAACAAACAGTTCAATTGAGATACTCTTTGAATGTTAATGACCCATCTCGAAATTATAGACAGAAGGAGATTATGTTGAAGAATGAATATTTTTTGCGCAAATTCTAGGCTAAAGATTTATTGATTTACCTGCATGTACATGCAAAATTATTTACCTTTGCATACAAGCAAAATGATATAAACAGCAATATCACTGTGCATATCAATATACATGCAAAAGTGCATAAGTGTATCGATGGTAATGTATAGATAAATACTAAGCTTAGCTTAGTTCAGAGCTGAATAGGGAAGATGAGGAGTATAGAGAATGCCTTTTACCATGATTATATATAAGCATGAATCAATAGAATAAAATATTGACTAATTTGTGTCCAGACATATATGTGGTAATAGTAGAGACAATTCCTTTGGAAACATATTTCATCCTGCATAGGAATTAACCAAGTGAAAGCAAATTGAACAGCCAACCAGGTAAATAAGGAAAGAAAATGAGCGCCATGTCATACCTGAACACGAGTCCACCAAGGAGTTTTAGCATGACTCTGCAATACTGACTGACCAAACAGTAATGTGAGTACACATATCCATATATATATATATATATATATGTATGTATAGTCTAGAAAGCTTTAAGCTTCTAATACTAATTATGAAAAAAAACAAAAACTTTCCCAAAAAATTGTGACATTTCGGTCAATTATTTAAAGGACCATCACTTTTTTACCACGTAACCATTTTGGGGATTTAAAACAAAACAGTTATATCAACATGGCTCCCAAGCAGTGTTGATCAAACATCAATTCACTTCATGCTATAATCTCAATACATAGATTTATTTTATAATCAAATACATGGATATGTTTTATTTATAATTATATATTTCTATATATGTAAATGCTCACATGTCAAAGCCTAAAAAAATACTTAATTACTCATACATGTGATTGTCCAAAGACGTATGTATGTGAGTGCGTTGGTGTGATTTACATAGATGTCTATGCATATTTATGCATGAATCCATATAATAAAGTATGGAGTCACAATTATAGATATAAACAGATTTATGAATATCATATACATAGGTATATCAGTAAGTCCACAGCTTAATGATAAATAAAAGTATTTATTTTATACAACAAACATTTTTCCAAACGAGATCTACTTTCTTGTCAATGCACTCAATTCAGTGGGAGATATCAATGACATAAATCTAATTTTATAATCTAAAAACTTCATATCAAGGCTACAGACTAATTGATCCACCCTCTTTTACATTATATCAAAAAATATGTCTATATATATATATATATATATATATATACAGACATACATTTATAGATCAGAATCCTTTTACTTTTAGCTGTATGCATTAAACTTTATTAGAATTCCCACCAGTGCAGCAGAATTTCCTAAAAAAAAAAAAAAAAAGTAGTGCTTAAAGAGGATCTGTATGATATATTTAGAATCTTTGCTGTTGGTCATGAGACTATGAGAATGAAAATAACAAAAAGAAAAAAAGAAGAGGATTCGTACGAAGGCAAAACGCACACTTGAAACAAATATTGTTAACATTACATCGAGAAACTAAAACTTTCCCCTGAACTACTACAGAACCCCCGCAGCACAGAGAAGTTGCAAACAGAACAGCTAGGAATTATTTCATTTTGCAATCATTAATTAAGTTTGCCATTGCAAGCCAGAAGAAAGGAATCGGTAAATAAGATTCGATAGAGAACGGCAGAATCTAAATAACGAAAAAAGAAAAAAACAAATATATATATTCCTTTTGCTGTGTGCAAAGACTTGACTGAAATGAAGATGTGTGCCTTGTGGGATTTGCTTCAAGTCATTTCTGCTTATTGGGGTGTGAGTGCGTGTGTAGCGTATTTTTTTCTGTTTCCATTTTTTTCTTTTCTTCACCCTTTTCTGATCACTAGTATAGTGATATTCGGTAAGATCTTGTTTTATACGTTCCCAGGTATTTTTTCTTCTCATTCTCTGGTTTGTATTCTATAATACTAAAGTGTGAAGCTATGATGAAACTCATTGTCTTTTCTTATGATGTCATTTGGATAAAAAAAACAAAAAAACTCTTGATTCAAAACTTCCTACAGGCTAAATTCTAAATGTTGCACTATATATACAGGTATCTGTTGCTTAACATCCGATTACGTATGCATTCAAAGGTTTCAAATTGAGAAAACCTTGATCATCCAACAGGACATAATGGGCAGATAATAAGTAGATTTTTGTGGATTTTAAATGTAAACAAAGCAATTGTGCTACTAGACATACAATAGTACAGGTTATATCTACAGTGTATACTGTACATAATGCTCCATAACAATATCAAGCTTGTATTTTACTGGCTAATTGATTTACTATATAATGTTCCATAACAATATCAAGCTTTTATGTTACTGGCAAATGGATTTACTACATTGTATTTTTATCAGCACCTAACCAAGAGACAGACCCGTAAATTGAGAACCATGCAACGTGCACATGAAAGAATTATGCAGGGACTTACATGGAGAGACAACAAGACAGCACAGTACATCCGAGAGACAAAAAGACAAGAGTTAGGGACATCATAGAATTCATTAAAAATCTCAAATGGCGGTAGGCTGGCCATGTAGAAAGAATGGCAGACAACCGATGGACATCACGACTCACGACATGGATCCCCCAAGATCACATGCGCAACCGAGGCCGGCAGAATATTAGATGGCGATTCAAGCTAGACAAGTTCAGGAAGTACTGGCTCCGCGACGCCCATGATAGAGAAGTGTGGCAAATCCTGGGTAAGGTCTATGTCCAACGACTGACGTTAAAAGACTGATGATGATGATGATGATGATTTTTATCAGCATTTCAATGTAAACTCTCCTTTCTTACTAATAAAAAGTGCACTATAGTTTCATGTTGTAAACTGCTACATAGGAGAATACTATGTTAACAAACACACTACAGTACCTGTCTTACAAGCTTTTTCTCCTCATTAATTCCGTGATCATTATGGTGGATGAAGACTTATTCAACTCTTGTTTCTTTTCAAAAAGTATACTTCATCTTGACTGTACATCTTCAAGATATGAAAATAATTGCATTCAGAATTGCAAGATGTATGGTATGGAAACATTACGCTGTACTTTGCCATAAATATGTAACTGTGTGCATAAACTATTTCTTTATTTCATATTGAAAGCGTACTTGCTGTAGTATTTTCTGTTCAAAATGCAGAAAGGCAATTGTAAGCAGCAGATGAAGTGTATATCCTGATAGTCACCTATGGAGCTGAAACATGGAACCTAACCAAGAGACCGCCCCTCAAATTGAAAACCATGCAACGAGCACAGGAGAGGATTCTCCTCAACCTTATATGGAGAGATCATTAGACAGAAAAATATATCAGGGAAAAAAAACAGGAAACTGAGATATGATAAAATCCATTCTAAAACTCAATTGGCGTTGGGCTGGTTATGTTGCAAGAGTGGCAGACAAATGCAGGGCATCACGACACACAGCATGGATCCCCAGAGATCACATGCAAAACTGTGGCCATCAGAATATAAGATGGTGAGACAAATATAGTTACACACTGAGTTGATCAATACATTTAACTTTCTCAATACATGAAGAGGGCTAAAGAATGTATCATCATAAATAAATTGATAAAACAGCAAGAAAGAGAATGTTAGTCTGTACAACTTGTAAACTAATGACAATGACTCATCTCAAAATATTGGCTGAAGAATGCATCAGTTGAAATGTTGGGATAGAATCAGTGAGGCTAGGAACACTAGTCCGAACAACTCCTAGAATAATTACTATGTGTAGTCAATATGGTGCTGATGATGTTGTTCATGTGTATGAAGACGACCATAGCTTCAGTTCTGAATAAACAGGGTTTGAAATCTTGCACTTGACTTGGATTGAAATAAGGATGAGCTACACATGTCATCAGCCCCACTCCCTTGTCCTTGTCAGCCAGGGTCCAGTGAGATGGAGTGGATGACTACAAGTAACATCATGCACTCCAGAACATGTTTTCCTTCTCCTAGACTGGTTACCAACCAAAGTTTGAGAAGCCTTGCTATTTAGATATCAGCTGTGAGAAGAAGAGGTAGATTCTTGCTTTTCCCAAGGGCATCTGTGTGAAGTGAATACAAAATGTCCCTGCTGGAGTTTGAACATCCATTTCCCAAAGCTACTAACTGTTAAGCCATCTGCACTTTCCTAGATTGATAATTATCTAAATAATATTATACTGATATTGTTACCAGTCTCTTCAATGTCAACCGATGTTCTTCCTGTCTGTACCAAATTATTCAATGCCAAGAGCAAAAAGTAAAAATTGTATCTTAAATCAAGGTGAAATAATGATTCTGTCAAAGCTCTACCAAGTGACATAAGTAAAATAAAAGACATGTTTCTCTTCTTCCACTTTTGCCATAGGCTGGTTCTTCGGTACGATGTGGTTGAAGATAGCATGCTAAGTCTTTTCACTGTCACTCATTGCAAAAAAAACTATAAGTTGCCATGTTCGTCTTTGCCAGAGATGATCAGCTTCATCAAATATCGATGGGAGGACAGTACGTGTTGGTAATAGAAAAATCTCTTTATGCTCAAAGGTTCTTATCTATCTTTTGTTTTTGTGAACAATGCTCTTGATAAAGGTATCACCAATTGAAAAGAAATAAAACAAAAGAAATATTTCACAAACTGCAAGCAAAAGAAGATAATTTTTCCCCTGCCGTGAGTTTTCTTCTTTGGTTTTTACTCTTGTAAAGCAAGAAGAAAAAAGTAGACCTATAAAAGGTTTTAGGCAAAAATGTAGACAGGTGGTAAATGATCAAATGCCTATCATTTATCTTCCTAAAGAGAATTTCGACCTATCTAATTACACTTGGCTGGAACTAGGATGAAATTGTAAGCCAAATCTGGAGATCTTTTTTTGTCTCCAACCCCACTTTTTAGATAAACTATTTTTTTGGTGGTGGAGCATTTTTGTCTGAAAATTCTCATCTGCTTTTCTGTAATTGCTTCATGTTGATAAAATAGTATTTACATGAATACGATAAGAAATTGCAGAATTGTTTTTAAAATCAACCAATTTTTCTAATGTTTATACTTCTGTTCAATATTTTGGACCTTCAATCAATCAGAATTACATTTATGAGTGTGCATGTATATCATGTAATAGCTTAGCCTTGAGAATAAGAATTTTGAAGGTTACTCCACAGGAAAGTTCAGAAAGACAGTTGGCTGGATTTGAAACCAAGTCTGCTGCTTCCTATCCTCATTCTTTGGTTAGATTCCGTAAGGAGGCGGTTCGCCTGGAAGACCTTATGTTTGGCTGTTGGTAGCCTCTGTTTCCCATTTGCCGAAGTGGATTCCACAAAGGACAGGGACCCTTCTTAATGAATCCCTATATTTCTTCTGTGGTACCCTTCTGATGACCAGATCATATCTCACTGAACAGTAGGGTCTTTGGAAGTCGATAGTCTTCCATCTATACATGGCTTGCCCAATGCAGCTTTTATAAAACATGGCTTCAATGGTAGAGGTGTTGGCACTTTTGAGAAGTTCAGTGTTTGTAATGAAGTCATTCCAGCTAGTGGTGCAATGTTGAAAAAAGAAGTTGAAAAATGCTGGGCAGGCTATTCCAGGGATTTTTTATGCATTCTTCAAGTTAGTGATTTTAGTATTATTGATTTTACACACATATATATATATATATATATATATATATATATATATATATATATATACATATATATATATATATATATAAAGTAAAATGCACCATTTTGGCTAATTTGAGGGTACGAACAGATGAACAGAATGAGAATTTTAAAAGTAGATAGATAATGAAGGAATGACGTTCCCCTCAAATATGAAATAAGGGTTGGCATCCCCATGCATTCTCAGAGCACTACCATATTGATTTCAAGAATAGCTGGTAGACAATGCTCATGGAAGAGTTAAAGGAGGTGTAAGTAGTGTGAGTAGATAACCAAAGATTCAGCACCGTAAGGGAGAGAGGACAGCTCAACAGCTTTGTAGACCTTTATTTTAGTGTCCTTACTTAGGTTCTTATTGATTCAGACATGCTTGTGTGGTCTAATAAAGGCCTGGTTATTGCATGCCCAAGAAAGCATCAACAAAAACACTGATAGAATCTCAAGTTTCATAGAAATGGCATATCATTGAAGGATTGTTGGAAAAAAAAGTTATTGCTTTAAATTGCTGATATTTTTATTGAATATTCACCAATTTTTCTTCAAGATATCATCCTTAATCTTATTAGAAAAAAAAATTCACTTGTAACAACCCAATAAAAGAATTTGAGCTCTTATTTTCCCTGGGGGAATGAACACAAAATGGAGCTTGATGCTGCTTATTTGAATGATTTGATACAAAAAGAAACAATGATAAAGAAGAAATTTGATAAAATCTCCTCTCCCATAAAAAAAAAAAAAAAATTAAATTACACCAACTGAGTAAAAGAATCTTAAGGGTGATCACTTACCCTTGCAGTGGGCAAATGATTTTTTTTTTCTTTCCAACTGAAAAATCACAAACATTTTCTTCATGGATGATTTTGGTTGATTTCCACAAAAAAAAAATTTAACATTTAGAAAAAAAACAAAAAAAACTTCCTAGCAAACACAAATTCCAACGAAAATTCTGTTCAATTTTTACTCTTTAATTATGAATACAAACTGTTTTTCTTTCGCTTGTTTTTAACTAGGGGCTAAACAGATTCCTGGCACTTTAAAAAGGACCTCTTTATTTTCCAATTGAAAACATTTTTTTGTTGACTGTCAAAACCATTTTTCAAGGTGCTTGTTACATTAATTCGAAAATGGCATCCTTCCTCACTTTTTTTATTTTCATACAAGTGATGCCTGCCAGATAAGATGAAAATTGAATACCTTGCGAGCCTGGAAACGAGTGTCATAAAGAGCAAAGGGTTAACAAGTTGTTACAAAACAATTGGCTAATTAGATTGACTTCAAGTTGATTGAAATAACCTCAATGAAAAACTGTTTGAAGAATAGAGTATCTTTTTTTCTTTCTTTTGGCAAAGGCTCTGCTTTGTTAGTTTTCAGGCAGATACTAGAATAAAGCAAATTTGCCATACAGAGAGGAAATTTTCAAACGGACAGAAAAGCATCTTCATTAAAACTATCACATCGGTTTGTTTCATGTGCAAAAGAGCTTGACACCAATCTGGATAAAGATTCACCTCTCAACCTCAACACTTATAAATGAAAAACAGTGTATAATTACATAACAAAAAAAGAATATGTATGTATATATAAAAATTACATATAAATTAAAAGGTTTCATTTATCATATTATAGAAGACATAATAAATACATTATGATATATTAAGAAAATTTTTTTTTGCAGGAGAGCCCAGTCTGCCCTGCTATTCTACTTATAGTCGGATTGATCCCTCCCCTGAGAGCATTAGTGAAAAGCAATAACAGTCGCTGCTAGAATTTGAACTTAGCTTATTGATTCCATTGTCTGCACCATTAACTGCTACCTCAATCGCACATTCTTTGCAAGTTTAATAATCTAACCATGAAACTTTACACAACATTGAAATAACTGGATTAGGTTTCTTGTGTTTTTTTTGTTTTGTTTTTTTCTCTTAATATCAAATTTTTGTTTGAGTGAACAGATCAGATAATTTCACTTGAAGTGAGAAATTGCAAATAATTCATAAGCGTTTTTGGATTGTGAGGAAAGATAGCTAAAACAAGAATAGGAAAAATATTGACAGAGGTAAAAAAAAAAAAAAAAAAAAAAATGCCCTAAACTGATACAAGAAGAGGAGCGGCTCTCATTGAAGCAGCACGATTTCCGAAATCGTTGTTATGCTCGAGAAATTTCAACCAATGAGATGCCAAATTGAAAATTAATCCAATCATCAACGGGACAAACCTGCAATGTTTTCCTAATAAGCAAACATACATTCCCAGCAAATGCTATGCTAGCTGAATTCTCAAAGATCATTTTGTACAAGATTTTTTTTTCTTTCTCTCTCTTTCTGCGCATTAATGACAGGTAGATGGCAGGTGTGGGAGACCAATGGTTAATGGAACGGACAGTTGAATTGGCAAACGGAGTACAAACTCCGGTTGGGATGGTTTGCATTCATGTGGGAAAAGTCATGTATCCACTTTGTACATTCTTGGCAAGTAGTATGCAGTCAGAATTATGAGTGATTATCTTCTTTTTTTTTCTCTTAAAAATTTCTCCACCTCTGCATTAAAAACAGGTAGATGGAGGAGTAAGGTGAAGTATGGGTGGCCAAATGGTTAGAAGAAATAGAGAATGGAATTGGAAAAGCAAATTCAAACACCAGCAGGGATGGTTTGTATTAACTTCACACCAGTGCACTTAGGAAAGACATGAATCCACTTCTTCCCTCAGCTAAAGGTATATAGCCATGCAGATGGAGCTCTTCAGCCCTGTTAAATTCAACAATCACTACGCACAATGATTAGGTGTTCATTTTGTTATTTTTCAGTATTTTGCTCTCAATACTTTTATGTGTTTATTAGTAAAGTACCGATAAAAGCATCTGTGTGCTCAGTATAGGATTAAAGTATACAATTTATGCACTTATCGAAAAGCATTGCACAAATACATACGCATACACACAAAATAAATAAATATATATATATATATATATATATATATATATATATATATATATATGTGTGTGTGTAGACATTACATTTTCTATAAATGAATACTTATTATTTGAGGTTGAATAATGAAATGAGATTCTTTCAAGTATTTCCTTCATATGATATTATGTATTCATTTACTTACTTTCTATTTTTTTCCCAAATGAATAACTATTTCAAGGAAACTGACAAAAAAAAAAAAGAAGCCTTTTTTATTTCAACTTTTTTTGGTGACAAGAAATAACTCTGGTATATAAACTAGAAACCCTGTTTAAGATTTTTGAGGAAATGAATTGAAATATGAGATGAAGAGAAAAAGTTGGCAAAGAAATACAATAAAATTATCTGTCTGTGTATGGGGAGGATTTTTCACCAAACTAAGACTAATAAGATTCCTCAACTTCACCAAAATATTTTTCATGTTTGACCTTAACATGCAACAATATGTATAGAAAAATCAGTCAAAGTAATCTTATATATATATATATATATATATATATATATATATATATATATATATATATATATATATATACACACTGCATATAAATACATAACTAGTGTGTGTGTACGTATATATATATATATATATATATATATATAACTATTTACATAAAAATACACAGTATACTTTGCATTCTCATATATATATATATACATATATACATATGATCATAAATTGTGTTATATTATACAAAAACTTATTTGAAATGATCTACCTTTATTACATCATTAATGTATCACTCAACTGAGACAACTCGAATAGAATATACAATCAAAGAAAATGCAGGAATCGAACCTGCCACCTATAGGGTAGCCACTTTAACGTGGCGATGCTCTTACCACTGAGCTAAACAGCCGCCATCAATGCAAATATATGTGTGTGTGTGTGTGTGTGTGTGTGTGTGTGTGTGTGTGTTCAATGTATGCAGATTCATAAGCGTACATAGCTATTTACTAAATTGCTAAAGAGAGACTGTTGCATGAGTCTCCATCTGTAATGTAGAGATACAAGTGAACAGATACTGCAGATATACTATTTAGAAGAAAAAATCGAGTGGAGAATTACTCCTTGGATGGCAAGCTTTTGGCAGAGCAAGCTCAACCTTCAAAAACAATGAAATCTCATTAGTCCTCAAAAGAAGGATATACAATCGATGCACCCTCCGCATAGTCACTCATGGAACTGAAACGTGGAACCTGACCAAGAAACCCTCAAACTGAGAACCATGCAACGTGTACATGAGAGAATTATCTTCAACTGATGATGATAATGATGAAAAACATACATACAGTTCTTCCATTAACTATCAAGAGGCAGAAAAGTTAGTTTTTTTATTACATGGACATTTGTGAACAAAAGCTGAAGGAAAGCAACCTCAACCCAGCAGGCTGGGATGCTGTGGCCACAGTCTGTGGTAGATACAGATTTGCCATAAAGGCAGGTATCGAGACAAGCAAGAAGTAGAGAGAGGACTAGTGAGATGAGCAGAGGGAGTGCTGATTGCAGACGGCAATGACAGCACCTACAGAGCTGGATGTGGACTTCACCTGCAAAAGCTGCATAGAGTTTGCCACTAGAGATTTAGGCAGCAGAGTCACAGCAGGTGTTGCAGCTCAATTGTGGGCTTATCCTTGGTGTGTGTTCAATTGTCTTCCAAGACAGAAGGAAGCCAACAAAATGGAAGAGAAAAAAAAAACCATGATCACTTCACACCATGATTTCCAAGAACACGGGAATTGGTAGATTTTGAAAGGAGGCCTCTTATTTATCAATCTGAAATTGGAATGAGCCAGCAACAAGATTGCAAATTTAACTTTCAATAGTGAACCACAGGTGTGTACATTTCATGAATGAATGAAGGAAGGAAAAAAGCCACGGTCTCACTGGGATTGATCTAAACCTTTGGAAAGGAGTTTTTGTATGATGAAAATTCCTATTATTATATAGTAGGTGTGGCAGAGAGTGTTCAAATCAGCCCAAGAATGGCAGTGTGGCATCATCATGACATGGATTATTATGGCAGAGCTGCCAAAAGAAAGGTATTATGCAGCTCTCATGGCCAAGTCAGTCTCCTGATATGAATCCTATTGAATATTTCTAAGCTATTTAGGATTGTGAAATAAAGAAAATCCTCCATGAAAGGAGCTTTCTTTTGCATTTTGTCTAGTTGTTCAAAGCTTCAGGAATGTAAAGAGAATATAAGAAAAAATATGAATCCATTCTGCACAAATGATTTCTCTCAATATTCGCAGGAATGTATAGAGTAGCGGTTTTTAACCCTCTTTATTCCATGCCCCACCTCGACAGCTCCGAAAAAATTTGATGTCCCCCTTCTTATAATAAAACAAATTTCATTGAGAAGTTATACTAATGTTTTAAATCCAGAAATTCACCGAAATAAAGAATTTTCAACCAAAGAAAATATATAATCAATTATTTGTAAGAAAAATTTTTTTTTAAATTGATATATATATGTGAGAGAGTAATGTTGAATTCAGAAATTTACAAAAAATTAATGTTTCAGATCCAAGATAAATATCAATCAGAAAAAAATATTATTTTTTTGTAAACAAATCTCAATACTAGGGCACTCACTTAAATTTTTCTAATTCCTTTATTTTGTGGAATTTTGTAACAATAATGAACTTACCTCATGGCTTTTATACCTCATAATGTTAATGGTTTGAGCTTATGTAATCTAAAGTAAAATTACAAATTAACACATTGTGTTAATTAATTAATTAATTAGGAATGAATTAGTTAAGCCTTAACACAACTCGTCATGGAACACTTTTGTTCTTCATACCCAAATTTTGAGATGCCACTTTGTGGGGTGCGCGCGCAACATTCAGAATCCCTGATATAGAGAATACAGAAAAATACATACTGTTCTTCCAGACCGATTTCCACTAATGTTCACTGATACAACCAAAAAAAAAAAGACTTGAGAATGATACATCAAAAAAATTATCAAACAAAGTGAAATCAGTTTCATGATATGAATTCTAGCAGACATATTTATTGCAAAATAAAGAAAAAAAACATCCCAAAATTCTTTCATAAAAGAAGTTTGGAATCCAGCATAAATAGCAAAGCTTGAAAAAGTTTTAAAAAATTCAAAATCTTCTAATAGAAAGTCAGCAAAATTTTGATTTGTATGATAAAATATTCTTGAATAATATGAGATTGTTGAATAAAGGTTCTTCTTAAATGTTTGAAAATAGTATTGTCTTTTTACTTTTCTGAGGTAACTGTCTGGTTTTGTGGGTTTGTTACTTGATAATTTCTGTCACTCAATGCAGATGTATTGGAGAATGTGTATCATACATTATATTATATAGACAGACAACCAGATAGAAAACCAGATACAACACACTGAAAATAGGATTTCAAATCCAAGTGGATAAAATGCAATAAAATGTAAATATTTTTTCAAATCTATTTAACAATGCAAGGGAAATAACTCAATGTCAACCTGGATACATAAGCAAAGAGAAACTAAACATAATGAAACAAGAACATAACCTTTAAATTTTATATACCAAACTCATCTGAAGATCTAAGGATTGTAGAACATGAGTATCTTTCTCAAGATGTTCATAGTTATTTGTTTCCAGAAGAATCTACTTTGGTGATTTCAATCACACAATGATTATTCATGTTATAACATCATTCTATGGACCAAGAGACAAAATACTGTGACAAATAAACTTGGACGTGATAGGAAGGAGAAACTGTGGTCCAGAGAAGAATGTATCCAACAAACTGATGAGAATAGAGCACAAATATTTCAACTACAGACATCAGGAATAATTTAGGAGTCACTGGAGTGAAATTAACAAGAAATATTGTTACTAGAAGCCTGCACGGAGTAGGCCTATGAGCAAGCCAACCTCCTAAGAAGCCTTTTTTGTAAAGGCTAGTCAAATACAATTTTGTCAAGCATTCGCAAATGAACATATTGATAACCCTACCTCATCCTGGGAGAATGTACTATGGTCAGATGAGACAAAGCTAAAACTTTCGAGGCATAATAGCAAGAGATGTCAATGTAAGGTTTTCAAACCACGGGCCCTAAAAAAAAAAAATGGAGAGGAGCTAGTATCATTCTTTGGTGATGGAGAGGGGGGGGGGGGTCCCTGCAAAAGGATATGGTAGTTTGGTGAGAATTAATGGCATAATAAAAAAAAAAGGATTACAGTGAAATATCAGATGTCAATTTGAAAGTGTGTGTTAGAAATCTTAAACTAAAGTGTAATTTGAGCTTTATGCAGGACTATGATCTGAGACATACTTCTTGATTAGTCCAGAAATATCCTCTGGACAAGAATACGAACGTTTTAACTTGGCCCTCAGAGTTCAAACCCAAAAACTTATTGGATGATTTGAAAAGATGTATAAGAGTAGGAAAACCAAATAATCTGCAACAACTTGAAGATAATGCATGTAAAGTGTGGCAAAATATCCCCGTAAATCATTTGAATGAGAAGAGGTAATAGTTAAAATGATGAACAACTGAGCATTATTTTGCGCATAGTTATTTTTTTCTTTTGTTTACAATAATTCAAAATCAAATATTTGAAATATCTATTATATCATGATTACATATTTACAAACTTCATACATTTAGCTATCATCAAATATTTACTACTCAATCACCTATGTCCAATAATTTTTATAAAATCAGACCGTACCATTAATTTAAGTCAGCAATATATATATGTGTGAGAGAGTATACATACGTGTGTGTGTGTGTGTGTGTGTGAGAGTATATATATATATATATATATATATATATATATATATATATATATATATATATATATATATATATATATATATGTGTGTGAGAGTGTGTATATATTTTTGTATTATATATCCTTTTCTTAATGATATTATTGTCCACATTGAGAAAGAATTGTACAGACATGGACGATGACTGAACAAGATGAGAACGTGTGGATGAAGCATCTATTTTTGGCCTTTGCCTTTCTGCCAGGCTGTTTAGCTCAATGGGGAGAACAATGCTGTATAAAAGCAGCTACCTCATTGGTCACAAGTCCGATTCCTACAGCGGCTCCAGTTTCTCAAATTGTCTATTCTATTTGCACTGTCTAGGCTAAGTCGCACATTCTCCTTGTAATAAGGGGTGGTCATTTCAAATAATACAATGCATTCATGATTATTCTGACAGATTATATATCCATTTCTTAATAATATACATGTGTGTGTGTATATATATATATATATATATATATATATATATATATATATGGAGAGGGAGAGAGAGATTTATTTGATTATATCTGTACTAGGCAAAAACCAGACGCGTAATGGAAGGATGAGATAGAAATGTATGCTGGTAAGATATGGCGAAGGTTAGCTTAACCAGATTCATCATGGAAGGAGCTGGGAAAGGTCTACATATACGTGTGAGTATGTGTGTGTGTGTGTGTGCATGTGTGGTCTATCAATCTATCTCTCTGTGTGAGTATCTGAACTTCTCTATCAACCAATCTATTCCCCCGTCTCTTAACTCGTAAAGCACGAATGTGATTTTATATGTTTCCAGAAGATTGGTAGGACAATGGATATTGGAAAGGAGAAAACTTGATCGAATGACTTGTGTCTTCCTCCTGATAGATCATTAAATATTCCTGCAGAAACATAGAGAAAGACAAACAAAGAATCCATTTCTATGTCTTTCACCAGACACAATTGATGAAAAGACGAAAAAAAACATGTCCAGTCAGTTACTCAATAGAAACCATCTCATGACCAATGTCTTTTGGCTGCACGCAGAGTTGGGGAAGATCAATAAATAAGTTAATTCTATCCATTTATTTGTTGGGCTGTGTTCACTAAAAAAGTCTGAATTTTGAAAAAAAAAAAAAAAGAAAAACGTTGACTACTGCCTGAAACAAAAGAATCAATTTAGCATAGACTTACATTCTAAATTGAACTTTCCACAAGAAACCTTTATTGAGAGGTTGGGAGGATCTTTAGAAAAAAAGGAAGTTCTTTCCAAGACAAGATATGCGATAAATGTTGAAATTTTCATTCTTCTAGCTCCACAATGCACAATACATACATACCCAGCCAGCCAGCCAAACTTAAAAACTGAGGAAACTTGTGTTGACAGTTTTGGCGGATGGTTTCTTAAAAGCACTTTTCTTACAGAGCCATATCAGTAAGAAGAAATGATACACTTAGTCTCTTAAGGCTGCCACTTAGCCACAAGTGATGCATTACATTAAATTAGATTACATTTAGGATTTCTACAAAGATTACGGTCTTCTTATTTTCCTTCTGTCTTCCACTTTCCATAGTGTGACATTCTCTACATCATCCACTTCCGGCTCGGCAGTTAGTTGCAGTGTTTTAAGCAAATAACGCAGAGTATTGACAACCTCATTTTGAGTATAAACCATTCTGTCTCTCTTCTTATAGGGCGATTTTATGACCTTCACTTCTTTGAAATTATATCATGTTCCTTTTGATTTCAACCCAGTTTTTGACTATTGTTCAGTCTCGTATCCTGACCACAAAAATACCCAAAATGATATCCATTTCACATTATGGAAGCACATACAGGAAATTTACTTTGAGTGTATGTAATTAGTATCGATTTTTAGTTCAATTTTAGTGTTTAAGCATTTATACTCCAAGAATACATTTGTAACCTATGGCTGGAGGTGAGTTGAAAATACTCCAAGTCATTTTTCAAAAAAGTCTTTTAATAGATAAATAAATATAAGAAAAATGATTTTAAATGGGAAATTTTTCTGGTCGATACCTGAAAAAAGACCTAATAGAACTTAGAGAACATTCTTTCAAAGCAATAAGTGAGTTAAACTGATTTCATGAAGTGTGAGCGAGTCAAAACAAGATCGATATATATCTTATTGATGCTCACACTTCGATAACACATACACACTTTTGTGAAATAATAAAAGTTTTCTCAGTTCTTGAAAATGATTCATGGTAGTAGAATTGAAGGGATTTATTACATCAAATAATTTTGTCTGTATTTCTCATTCTTATGAACAATGAGTTATGCTTTCACAAGCAAAAGGATTTTTAAACTGACAAATGCCTTACAGAACTCCAAATAACAGTTCTTTTTAATTTTTCATATACCCTACACACTCAAAGAGAATATCCTGTGTGTGCTTTCATAAAGTAAAATGGGCAGGGTTTGGGGTAACATTGTATAGAGGATACTAAACAATGATTTAATAGAAAACTTGAGTAACTTTATATGTTAGGTACGATTCCTTCCAAGAAATGGTGGGAAAATGTATTTATATATATACATATATGTTTTAACGTATTCATCTTGAATATTTATATATATCTGTCCGACAGACAGGTTATCCAGCTAGTATAATATATATATATGTGTGTGTGTGTGTGTGTGTATATATGTTGAACAGAAAGTATGGGTCCAGTTTTACAACACTGTTAAATTATCTTTATTAATGTTTTTTTTTTTTTAAGAGATAATGTCCCTTCCTATAGAGGACTCCGAGATGGCTTTTAAGACCTGCAGCTGGTTTTTAGCTTCTATTTCAAATCATTTAGGTATTTGGTGCCATCACTACTTCTCCTTGTGACCGGCATGAGTTATATTGATATGCCTAGTTTGACCTGACAGCGACCAGCAGACTTTATTACACATTAAACATGACAAGAAGTCTGTCCGGTATGATATTTTAAATGGCTTACCAAGCCAGCTTTAGACAGCAGAACATAACTGCAATCTGTACATGTCAGCTCTTTCTCCATTCCTCAACCTGGAGGAAGTTGTCTGCCTTCCATCTTATGAGCTGTACAAAGCAACTCTACATGACAAATGCTTTCAGCCTCCTCCATCGAAGACCTGTTTCCTCCATGCTGCAGGATCTTTTGATAAGTCCTTTCAGTGCCCAATGCCAATCTCCATGTCCTCCAGATCATTTCTCAGTCTTTGCAGCCTTTCAGCTAGTGTTTTGGTCCTTCATGACCCACTAGTTCTCCATACAACCCTTGGAACTGGCAATCATCCGGTCATGAAACATGACCCACCCACTTCAGTCTACTTTTAGAAGATGATTGCAGCTTGTGGTGCAAGACAAGGGTTTCAGTCCTTTTGAAAAAATCAATATGCATGACATATATAACGTTTGTTTTTTTTTTTTCATCTTAAAGCAACAGATCTGAAAGGTTCTCCAAACTCTTAATTTCCAAAGCCAATACATGATGAAGATATACCGTATCCAAAACGACAGTGATACACCAGAAAAGGCTACAAAAGTAGGATCAAACTCTCTACAGTAGTAAAAATCGGAGAGAACTATCTGACGATCATTGCTCTATAGCAAAAGCCTTTAAGTACAATTCAGGATAATATCACAAGTGGGGAACACCTAGTGAGGATAAAACTCATTGCAGCAGTAATGATATGTTTGACAACCAACAAACCCCTCCATGGTGAGTCATCTGATTTGTTATATTTTCGGCAAATATATTGGTAAAATAGAGTTTTGTATTTGTCTCAGTAAAATTCATTCATACAAACTGCCGAGCAAAGTATAGATCAGCAGGAAATTTTTCTATTGATCCAAATGGATTTTTTTTTTATTCAAACATGATATTGATGATACTCTATAGCTGCAAAACCTGGAAACAAGACCTCCTCGGGGAAGAAATTGGAAACATTGAGAGTAGCTGTCCACGTAAAATCATGGGCATCAAAGAGAAGGATTATATCAAATCAAGCGGTCAGGGAAAGATCACTATTCCCCCCATAAACCATCATTTACAGACAGTGTCTGAGCAAGTTGGAGCACGTCTTGAGGTTACTCACCGCAAGACCTATGAATCAAGCCATGAAAGTCCAACAGGCCAGAGAAAGAGAGGACACTCTAAAATGAGCTTGCAACAGCCAGTAGAGAGAGAGAGAGAGAGAGAGACCCCTGACTGGTCAACAGAAGATGTCCAATATATTTGCTGGAGATCGCACATAATGAAGTGCCTTGACTGCCTAATGTGTTGTACGGCCTAGGAGCAAGAGAGTCAAAGTGAGCAAAAATACAAAAAGTCTCAAAGAAATCATTAATTTCTTTCAGAACTTGTGCACAACCTCAGTTTTACTTACAAAAAAAAAAAAGGTTATACTCCACAGCATGAGCAAAAGGACAGTGAAAGAGAGGGAGATGAAAAAATATTTTCCCTTCTAGACATCTGGCTGATTGAAAACTAGAAATATACTTTTATATCCCATGACTTGAAAAAGAAAAAAAAAAAAAGATACTTTTTCTTGTTTCTACTGAATACCACTAGAATTGAATTTTTGTATTTCCTTTTACAAAATGCCAAATATATAAACAACTCAAGTCTGTCACCCACTGGGGCAGATCTATTTTAATTTTCTTACACTAGTGTTATATATACATTTATGTTTGGGTTGGAGAGAGAGAAACTAATTTCACAAGATTGAATATAGAAACAGTGTGTGCATACATATATATTTATATATATATATATATATATATATATATATATGATCATAAATGGCATCCCACATGCATAGCATGCATTGCTTGGTTTGCAAGAGACTGTTGTAGAGACAGCATGCTCTCTATCAGTGTATATTGTAATTTCAAATCACAATTTAAGCTCAGAAAACAGGTGATCTCTACTAGTTGATTGGATATCTTTCCATATGTACAAAGCATCATATTTATTTTATCCTCTTGTCAAACTCCTAGAGAGTTGACTTTATTTTGGCAACATGTCGAATGTTGAAACTTAACATTTGTTGATTTCAGCCTTGAATTTTAAAAAAAACAGAAAGATGGATAATGTCATATCGAGATTTATTGCCATTAGTCAAACAGACATTATGCAGGTGAGGATTGCAGCTAATTCAATAAATACATTTTGTTTTCATTTGAATGACTGCTCTTTTTGTTTTGTTTGATTTTAGAAGATTTTCATTTTCTTTGCTTTTTAGATTTTAATGAAGCAGGAGTTTGACGCTAGCAGTGCTTATCAAGAAGATTCCTCATATACAGCATCTTCTTTAAATAGAAAGTCATCTTGTCTCAGTAAAGTAAGAATCTTTGTTTTTCTCCATCTTTTTTCTTCTTGATTTTTAATACTATGAAATCTAAAAGAAGATGTAACATATATATACCTATATGTGATAGTTCAAGTATATCTCGCCAATAAGCTATCATTTCTAAATCTATCAGATTGTTCCCAAGCATTTTAATAGTTGTATGGAAACAGGTAACAGGAGATAAAAGTTACAAAACTCATGATAAATCATTAAATCTGTTGCTTAATAGTAGACAAAAAAAATTAAATCTCCTACTTTTTCACTAATGTACTGTGCTGCTTTGTGATCTCTCCATGTAATGATTCTCATGTGCACGTCGCATGGTTCCCAGTTTGAGGGTCAGTCTTCTGGTTAGATTCCATCTTTCAGCTCCATAGGTGACTATCAGGAGGATACATTAGTTGTAGACCCTTCTTTCCAAAACTCATAGGATTTTCTTCTTCTTGACGGTTGAGCTTGCTCTTCGGAAACCTTGCCATCTTAGAGTGATTCTTCACTTGATTTCTTCTTCTTTTGAGCTTTTCGTTCTGATCTGTTGTCCTAGGTAGATTTTTTTTTCAGGTCTGCATTTTCAAATTGAATTTTTGTCTTTGTCTTTAATATGTTTGCGGTACATGACATTTGTTTGACTGAAGTTCATGTGTCTAAAACCTGCTTTAAATATGCAGAAATAAATTTTCTATTTATACCATTCTATTTAGACATGTCTTGGGGTAATATATGAAAAAATATAAAAGGGGTATCTGGTCTACATTTTTAGATATAAACAAAAATATAGCATGGCATCTTTCGAGCATCACAAAGCAATGGACACTGTCATTTATATAGATAGAAACTTACTCAGTAGAGTTGCACACACTTCTTAATATATATGTTATTCCAAATATATTGCAGACACTCATATATTTACGTACGGATGTGTACTGTAAGTATTTTACGTATTTATAATTGATTGTGCCCATCACCCGTGCATATGTATATGTATAACTGTATATGAAAACACATTTAAATCATTATAAAGAAACAAAATGATCTGTTTTCATATATCTATAGATGTGCGTATATGTACATACCTATACATCTGAATATATAGGTACATATGTATGTACTTATATATCTACATATGTATCTACCTACCTAACTACACATGTATGTAGGTATATAACGATGTATATGTGTGTGTCTATATACCTACGTATGTTTGTATGCATATATCAACATATAGATATATCTATATTAACTAATGGCTTCCAAAAATGTATCTTAGGTTACCTTCTTTTGTTTTTTTTTTCACCTGAGAGTCAGGTGTGCTTTTCCCTGGGTAAGTAAATTGATTTCATCTTAACATATCTTTCTTTATATACATATATATTAGATAAATTGATTTCATCTTAATATATGTGCTATTTTCCCACCTTCTGCTCTTTCCCACACTCTAGACCATTACAAATTTTCTTCTTTTTTTCATGATTGACACTTTCAAAATACTTTTAAACTGAGAAATAAAAATTTCACATTAGGAACTTTCAAACTTTTTCTTTTTTTTTTCTATTTAAACCTATTCTGATAAAAGCTGAAGAAATAGTTCAGGCTTTTCATTAGATATATTTTTGGCAAGACGAATCATGAAGATTATCCAAAGTAAACAAGCAAGTTTAAAAACCTGCCAGTAGGTTAGGTGGAACCTTCACCGATCTGCAGATAAGCAACCTGTTTATCATGTGGTAAGTCAGGTATGTTGACCTCTGCCCAAGATCAGTATCACTCATTTCTGCTTGTGATCAAGTCGCCAAGTCAAATGAGAGACAGTCTTTCCATATTCAAAATCAATGGGCTGAATACGGTTTTTAATCATCACTACCAACAATAAACAGGTGTAAACTGTTGCTGGATTCAGGTTATTCACGTGTTCCAACCTTTACATGTTTGTGTCCATGTATCTATGCATCCGGACTTAATCCAGCCCCAATGACTCATAGTAGAAACTTGAAATTTTATACGTTCCCCCTCGACGAGTAGGAGAAACTTCTTTTAAGCCCAACCCCCAAAAAGATTTAGAGGGAGTTCCTTTCGCAATGTGTGCTTATGCTAAATTGACCTCCTAAGATATGTCTAGCAGCATTCACACTTGTTTTTTGAAAATTCAGAATTTTTAGTGATCACTGTCTAAGAAAATACAAGACTAATTCATTGATATTTCTATCATTATTCGGACCATCCTCATCTTGGTTGTTTTTCATGCAACGTTTCGGCCATATGAAAAACAACCAAGATGAGGATAGTCTGAATAATAATAGAAATAATAATAATACCTCATCTCAAAAATTCAGAGAAACATTAATTCATTGATAATCTCCTTTTTTGAATAACTTATTTATTGATCACCCTTTCTTCCACTTTTTTAAATTGATCACCCGCAACATGGCTTGCTGCTTGGATACATTTCACACCTGACAGATTCTATTGAGTGACTAAAGTTTCATGAATTTATGGCTCAAGCAATAATGATTGCATTTTTATCAATGAAGCCTAATTTCACTGCCACCGCCACCACTACTTAATTTAAAAGATAAAAAGAAGCATACATGGTTGACTGTGATTCATAATTTCCCTTGGAATGCTTCTCTTATTTCAAATCATTTGACTACCTCCAACAACATGGTTATAGTGCCCCAGCCGACGTGCCTTGATACATCTATATTTCCCACCCTCTGCCCTCCCTCACACCAAATCATTACCAATATTTTAGAAATCTTTTTTCTTTTTTATGATTGACACTTTCAAAATTCTTCTAGACGGAGAAATAAAAATCTCACTTTAGGAACTTTGAAACTTTTTCTCTCTCTTTAAACCTATTTTGATAATAGCTGAAGAAATAGTTTGAGCTTCCTCTAAAATATATTCTTAGCAGGCAAAATCATTAAGATTGTTGTGATAAACCAGCAAAGAACAACCAGCCAGTTAAGGGAAACTTTACTGATCTGTAAAATGAGCAGTTTAATCATCATGTGTTAACTATTTTATCAATTATTCACCATTAGACAAGGTATTATAGGCTATCATAATTGAATTTTGACAACTATTTTTCCATCTGAATTTTTTAGTTACACTGCATCACAACTCAGGCAGCGAATAAACAATGCAGATCGGAAACAACAAAAAAGATCTTGGTAAGACTCAAATTTATGTCTTTTTTTCTCACATAAAATTAGCATTTGACCAGAAATTAATGCAGCTAAATGGATTTATTCAAAATAGTTCCAGGATATAGTGAAAAACAACGTATCAAAAGTCCTAATGGTTTCCTCATTAAGCCTTTCCAATATGACATCCAAAATGGCTGTCAAATCCTTAAAATGTACATAATTATCATAGGTTTTCTCATTGATTTTAGAAGTATTAGGCGAGCTTGATAACAAATCAAAACTTCATCACAACCTGAATACTAGAAAGGTATTATTTTTAAGATGGCATCCGAGATGGCTGCAAGAAAAATCTCAAGAAATGCTCACTATTCATTATCCATCCTAGACAAGGTTTTTGGATGATAGTATTGTTTGCTTAATAAATGTCTACCTCAGTCTGACCAGCGGAAGGGTTAAACCCAACTGCAGCTGAACCTGTAGATAAACTCAAAATGAGTTCTGCCCAGCTGCTGTAGTGGTTAGTGGAAGACTAGCCAATGTGAAGGTACCAATTTTGTGTAATGTTTTAGCCACAGAGTTTTTAGTAGCCACATGTCTGTTGCTAAGCGCTGCAAACTAATTGGCTCTGTTAGGTTTGAGCAGAAACTCTCCCCCTGAGGTGGCGACATCAAGATGTTCTATTTTGTACTCCCTCGTGATGTCTGTAACTGCTCAATGCCTTATTATTCAAAATTGATCATGTGTATTTGAATTCTAATGTATGCTACAGGTCTGTTTATAATAATTACATTTTTGTTTCCTGTTTGTTGGATGATGAGGTTTCTCAGCCACATTCATAATCTCAGATTCAGAGGGACCACTGCTGCAGACTCCAAAGCATTACTTGATGGACCTCCAGGGGTCAGCAGGCCCTAGTTTTGGAACCACAACTGTAAAGAGTAACAGGATTGCTGAGGCACAGTAAGAACAGATTCATTGATGATTATTTCTTTGCTTCCAACATGACCAAAAATAGTCAATAATCTCTTCCAACCACTACCACTGGTTGATCATAGTCAGATTTGACCATATCCAGTGCTGTTGAAACTATCAGTACATCAGCATCTGGCTTATTTCCCAGTGATACCATTTGACCAAAGGTCTTGGGTCAATTTCAAAAATAGGCATGATTTTTTGCAGTTATTCCAAAGGAACTCACTTTGAGGTGTATTTTTTTGCAAAATAGGTATAATTCCAATACCAGATGAAGTCCTACTCTTTGTTCCCTACTTTTGCTTGGTGGAAGTAGGTGCATCATAATCATTAAACACAACCGTAGCACCACTACAATGAGTTCTCCACTGCATATAATGCAATGGGATGTCATCTTGAGACAAATGATTTTTCTATCAGAATTTCATACAGTCTTCTCACTAAGGACCAAAAGATTATCACAAAAGAATAATCATGTTACAAGTTCCTACGATATCACATTGACAAATATTGTCTCGTTATCCGCCAAGTTTAAAGTTATTAGAATCAGCAGTACTTGAGAAATCTAATTGAAAAATAAATAAAACATTTAGAAGTATCTAATCATAGATATTTTACATCCAAATTGGCAACACTGAGCTAGAATAACCAGAATACTTTGAAGCTGTAGTTCCATGCAACAGAAAGAAAATCATTTTGCATAACAGTTATGGCAGACTGTTCCACACACCATAAAGTCTTGCCAATTCCGAATATGCATCTTCATAACTGGCATTGCTCAAGTTATTTCACTTTTCAACTCATAAAGTTCAAAGTTACTTTCTTTTAGACTTTTTAATATTCTATTTTATAGTAGAATTATTAATTTTTCACAGTAGGCAGTACTTTAGCAACAGCATTTTATTAGTCAGTTGATTCCATCAGAGCAACAAGTTTTCATTTATTCCGCATGGAAAGGAAGAGAAAAAGTACCGGAAAAGAAGAATGAAAAATGAGGAATGTGAGAGAGAAAAATTTCCAAGATGTAAAAAAACAACAAAAAAAAAAAAAATATCAACGGAAAATAAAATTGCAAAAACAACAAGTTAAGATGATTTCCCCAATGAGTAGCAAACTCTTTTCTTCTTTGAAATTCTTCGTTCTCAACTCCCCGCTTTTCCTGCTCCGAAAAATGGTTTCATAGAAATATTTTTCTGTTTCCGCAGCTTCATTTTCTGCAAGCGCCATGCATACTGAGGCTTTACACTTCTGGAAAATTGCCCGAGAATCAAGTTTCTACTGTTACAGAAATGTTAATGCTCAAATGGAAGAATTGTAATAACAGTCAGCTTCTTCAATTCCAGCAAACCTTTCTTGGATCAGCTTGGATTCCTTTCTACTTGTAAGGATTTCTTCATTTTTTTTTACCCCAAACCACGCCATAAAAAAAACAAAAACAGATTAATACTAATTTAGACTTTTTCTTTCTTATAAATTTTCTAGTTACTCTTCTATCATCATCAGCATCCTAAGATCTGTCATTGAACATAAACTTACCCCCCACCCCTAAGATTTGCCACACCTCTCGATTATGAGTATTGTGAAACCAGTACTTTCTGAACTTATCTAATTCATAAAGTCATCTTGATTTTTGCCTACACATTATGAGTCATGATGTCCAGCAGTTGCCTGATATTCTTGCAACATGTTCAGCCCATAGCAACCTGAGTTTCTTTTTTTTTTATTTCTATGATATCACTAACCTGTGTTTGTTCTCTAATATACTGGACAGTCTTGTGATCTCTCCACATGATGTTAAAACTTAATTCTATAGATTGGTTGGTTTCCTTCAGCATGACAGAAAACAAATAATGAATAAAAATACATTGGTAATCCTTACACGTGTTTTGATTATTACATATATCAAGTATCAATAATAATAAGCTGTACTTTTTGTTTCAGTTGTTACAATAGTGGATAAAATCACAGAGATTCCAGCAATTTTGAGGCATTACCTCAAACTGGGATTCTCAACTGCTTGAAGAATTCAGAAAATGGTAGGAAATGAAAAATATGTAACAACTACTGCCCAAAAGTGGTTTAAGCATTTCAAAAGTGGTGATTATCCATTGAAAAAAAGTCTAGAGGTGGATGACCATCAGTAGTCGATGACAATGATTTAAACTATCAGTAGAGAAGGACCAGACAAACAATACTTGAAAACTTTAAGATGAACTAAGATAATTCAAAGATATATTGTCCGGTCATTGCATAAGCTGGGAAAATATAGAGCTCTAAAGAGTTAAAATACTTTAGATACATCCCAATGTCAAATCTTTTTTATTATAATTCTAAAGGGTGATATATTGGGTGTAATTTTTTTCTAATCAAATAGGTATAGTAATAAACATACCTGCCTGGCATGGAAGACACTGCTTTTTAGAATTTTGTTTTTATTCCTCAATTCCAAACAGAGGGGATAAACATCTACACAACGAAGGATAAACATTTTTCAAGTGTAATATTTCCATACAGATCATGGAATCCAATAGACATATAGTTGCCAACAGCTGGCGTCTTTTAGAAACTAAGTGATAAATACACACACATACAATAAAAATTTTTCTAAGTAAATCTACATGTTTGAAATTATGTTTGTATAAACATATATATTTTTTCTTTTTTCGAATAAAATTATACATATATGTACTTTTCAAAAAATTTACGTACACAAATAAGTACACTTTTCAAAAAAATTATATACACACAGGTATATTTGAAAAAAGAAAATATATACGTATATATTTCAAACAAGTTATCGACATGTATACAAAATGAATAATCATACATATGAATATGAATGGAATACCCATATGTATACAAGATAATAAGAATACTATAAAATTAAAACACTATATATATATATATATATATATATATATATATATATCGAATATACTTATTTACAAATAGAATAATACATATATATAAGTGGATGAAAAATATATATACAAAAAAGAGTATAAACAACGAATATGGATACAGAATATATATATTTATATATATATATATATATATATATATATATATATATATACATATATATATATGAATATATAAAATATACCAATATATATCTACAAAAAAAGGTGAATCATGTGTATTTATATATATATATATATATATATGTATGAATATATATGAAATACTATGTATATATATCTATATATAAATATATATATATATGATACTATACAAAATATAAGAAATATAAAAAATATCATATATATATTTACATACACATATACACATGCACACACAATTGAAAATACAATACATATACACATAAAAAGACACAATAATGTATATGTATAAATATTTGGATTTGGAATACTACACAGACATATAATTGGGATATCATGTAGATTTATTACCAGAATACTATATATATATATATATATATATATATATATATATATATATACATATATATATATATATATATATATATATATATACGTATGATTATATATTTATAATATAAATACTACATACATATATTGATAAATGTGCATAATAAGCATACAGTCTATATATATATATAGATAGATGGATAGATAGATAGATAGATATAGATATATAAGTTGAAGTGTAAAGAGTGTGTTAGGTTTTCAGAGGTAAGTTTATTGATCCATTGATGTTAGTGCTCCAGACATATTTATATATATATATACATACGTATATTGATATATACAATGGGGATCCTATATGCATATATTTTCGAATATGCATAATATGTATGCTATATAATATGAGTACTATATACATGTATATGATATGGATACAATGTATACATATATATTATATGAATACTATATATATATATATGAACAAAAGACATATATATATATATATAAATACTATATATATATATATATGTACTATGAATATTATATATACGTGTATGTACTATGAAAACTATATATATGAATACTGGATATATAAATACTAAATATATATATACACATATATATACTATAAATGCTATCTATATATATAAATACTATACATGAATATATACTAAAAATGCTATATATATATATATATATATATATATATATATATATATATATATATATATATATATATACATATATATATATATACAATAAATGCAATACATAGATACTATATATACATATATACAATAAATGTTATATATATAAATACAATATGTATATATATATATATATATATATATATATATATATACTATAAATGCTACATATATAAAAACTATACATATATACATTACAAATATAAATTTTATATATATATACTCTAAATGCTATATATATAAAAACTACATATATACATATACTATAGATGTTGAAAATATAAATATTACATGAATATATATACTATAAAATCTATTTATATAAATACTACATATATATATATACTATAATTGCTATAGATGTAAACACTATATATATACTTATACTATTATTGCGCTATATATATATATATGTATATAATATATATATATATATATATATATATATATATATATATATATATATAGATACTATATATATATATATGCTTTGGATACTATATATATATGTTTTGGATATTATATATATATACATGCTATGGATACTATATATATATATACATGCTATGGATACTATATATATAAATATATGCTATGGATACTATATATATATATATGCTATGGATACTATATATATATATATGCTATGGATACTATATATATATATATATATATATATGCTATGGATACTATATATATATATATATGCTATGGATACTATATATATATAAATATGCTATGGATACTATATATATATATATGTATGCTATGGATACTATATATATATATATATATATATATATGCTATGGATACTATATATATATATATATATATATATATATGCTATGGATACTATATATATATATATATATATATATATATGCTATGGATACTATATATATATATATATATATGCTATGGATACTATATATATATATATATATATGCTATGGATACTATATATATATATACATGCTATGGATACTATATATATATATATATATGAATATTATATATATATGTATATGAATATTATATAAATATATATATATATAAATATATGAATAATATAAATACATATATATATATATATATTTATACATAAGAATATTATATATACATATATATGTATATATGAATATTATATATACATATATATATATATGTATATATGAATATTATATATACATATATATATAAAAGAATATGATATATTCACATATATATATACATATATATATGAATATTATATACACATATATATATATGTATATATGAATATTTTATATACATATATATATATATATGAATATTATATATACACATATATATATATGAATATTACATATACACATATATATATATAAATGTATATCATATATATATATATATATATATATATGCATATGTATATATGAATATTATATATACACGTATGTATATATGTATATATGAATATTCTCTATATATATGCATATATGAATATTATATATATATATATGCTATGGATACTATATATATATATATGCTATGGATACTATATATATATATATATATATATGCTATGGATACTATATATATATATATATATATATATATATATATATGCTATGGATACTATATATATATATATATGCTATGGATACTATATATATATAAATATGCTATGGATACTATATATATATATATATATGTATGCTATGGATACTATATATATATATATATATATATATATATGCTATGGATACTATATATATATATATATATATATATATATGCTATGGATACTATATATATATATATATATATGCTATGGATACTATATATATATATATATATATGCTATGGATACTATATATATATACATGCTATGGATACTATATATATATATATATATGAATATTATATATATATGTATATGAATATTATATAAATATATATATATATAAATATATGAATAATATAAATACATATATATATATATATATATTTATACATAAGAATATTATATATACATATATATGTATATATGAATATTATATATACATATATATATATGTATATATGAATATTATATATACATATATATATATAAAAGAATATGATATATTCACATATATATATACATATATATATGAATATTATATACACATATATATATATATGTATATATGAATATTTTATATACATATATATATATATATGAATATTATATATACACATATATATATATATGAATATTACATATACACATATATATATATAAATGTATATCATATATATATATATATATATATATGCATATGTATATATGAATATTATATATACACGTATGTATATATGTATATATGAATATTCTCTATATATATGCATATATGAATATTATATATATATATGTATATATAAATAATATATATATATATGTATATACGAATACTATATATATATATGTATATATGAATACTATATATATATGTATATATGAATACTATAAATATATATGTGTATATATATACAATATATATATATACGTGTATATGAATACTATGTATATCTACGTATATATGAATACTATATATATATATGTGTGTGTATATGAATACTATATATATATTTATATATATACTATATACATAATATGAATACTATATATATCGTATGAATACTATATATATAATATGAATACTATAAATATATTATGAATACTATATGTATTTATATCTATCGTATGATCACTATATGTATAAATATAATATTAATATCATATATAGATATATGAATACTACATGTATATATAATATGAATACTATGTATATATAATATTATGAATACCCAGTATATACATAATATGAATACCATGTATATAGTATAAATACTATGTATATATATATAATATGAATATTATGTATATATATATATATATATATATATATATATACATATATAATATAAATATTATGTAAATACATATATGAATATCATGAATATAATATGAATAGTATGTATATAATATGAATACCATGTATATAATATGAATACTTTATATATATATATATATATATATATATATATATATATGTATATATGTGAATATTTTTTATACACACATAAATAATATGCTTACTATGTATATATATGAATAATGTGAATACTATTTATGTGTCTATTATTATATATATATATATATATATATATATATATATATATATATATATATATATATATTATATATTTATATATAATATGAATACTATATGTGTATATACATATATATGTATGGATATATACATATTTATACTTATAATATAAATACTATATGTATGTATATGTATATATATATTTATACATATAATATAAATACTATGTGTGTGCGTACATATATATATATATATATTTATATATATATAATATGAATACTATGTATGTGTATATATATATATATATACATACTTAATATGAATTCTATATATATATATATTTAATATATAAAATATGAATACTATGTATGTATATATATATATATATGCATACATAATATAAATATTTGTACATAGATATATATATATATATATATATATATACACATACATATATGATATGAATACCACGTATACATGATATGAATACTACCTATATATATATATATATATCTATGTATATAAATATATATATATAATATGAATAACATTCTTTATATTAAGATTGATTCGATGAAAATCATTGTTAAGGCCATGGTTAAGGAGAAATCACGATTTAAATGCCTTCCAGAAAAAATCCCCCCTATCAAGCGTAGCAAAAATCAAGGGAATGTTCTTCAGGACCTCAAATCAGAGTTTTTCGAAGATGAAACTTTTAGAGAAACAGAGCTCCTCAACTAAGAGCTTGGGAAACCATCAAGCACTAACCTTTTCTTGCAAATTACAGGTCACTTTTTTTCATTGAGCATTGGATCACTGTCATTCTACAAAGGTCCCAATCAACTAGGCAAGCGGCTATCGATTCTTCTCTGTTTCAGTGTCTGTGTCTATGTGTTAATCCGTGTGTGTGTGTGTGTGTGTGTGTGTGTGTTTGTTTTAAGGAACTCCTGGGAATATTCTGGTGGATGCAACCTTGGAAATTTTCATTTGTATACTACTATGCACTATTCAAAATCTATATTTTTCACAGTGCTTTATCGGATCTCAATGGTCACTTTGGACCAACTGTACCCGAATCTTGTTCTGATATTTTACATAAAAGGATTATCTTGCTCTAGATAATCTCAGATAATTCTTTACCTGATTAGTTCTGGTACATGTGTGTGCAATGGTTATTCATTTATACGAGGAACAGATATATGCTTGAGGTTTTCAAATACTCGGGTTTTCGCATGTTTCTTAAATCATATTTCTTTCATTCATACTTTAATTTCTGTCCTGATTTCTTGAAAATTTTGGATCACATTGCCAGAATTAGTTGTAAATGAACACATATGTTTAGCTAGCCAGTTATTGTCAACAAGTCCAGCTTATCACATGGGATAGTTGCTGAGGGGTTCCACCATTTTAGGAGCCCCAAAATTCATGTAGAAAAATAAGAAGTATTTTTCATATCATAAATAGCAGACACAGAGAACCTTCTCTAAACCTCTTTTTACATCAATTTTTAAATAGTTTTTGACTCTTTATTGAATCCATGTTTCAAATCAGGGTTACTACCATGGCATGCAGAGCAAAACAAGCACATTTCTCTGCCCGGATGCCTGAAATATTTTCCAGAGGTCACTGCTGGTCGATGATCTGGAAAGGGTTGAATGTTATTTGAGATCAGAATTCTTCTATTTTGCTGCACACATGATGAGAATTGAAAGATTTCTATCCACAGAGCAAAATATTAAAGGGAAAAAGCTGATGCCAGATTTTAAATCAACACCAAAAGTTTCATCAGGAAAGTACATGTGCACCATTGATGAGAACGAAAAGTTTCATTTTGTCGACCTGTCTTATTGAATTTTTCTTCATATTTATTGCAAAACTAGATTAGGAAAACATTCAAATATTAAAGTCACAAAGTTTTGAAAACATTTTGGTGGTTGATAATTTGAGGAATTCAATTTTCACAATTTTTACTAAATCAGAACTAATCATGGTTTCTGAATTGAGTGAATAATCGATGAACAAATGAGGTGGCAAAAATAATAAATGAATTCCAAAAATACAATTACCGTGAAATAAAAAAGCAAAACCCTGAAGAATAGGGGTGGGGTGAAGCAGAAAAAAAAAGCTATGAAAAAAAAAAAAAGAAAAGCTGATCAAACCAGGGGCTGTGTACAATGAACAGTATTACTTTTTGGGGTTTTTTTCTGACCTTGACAATGGACTCTTCCTCTTGAAGGTAGCATTTTTTGCTGATAAAAATATCTATTTCAAACAATAGGCCATTCCACTTGAATGAGTCCAGTTGCTTTTCAGTAATTATCACATTTTTACACTTACCCAAAAAAAGAACTTAGCTCATGTTCTCAAAAAATTTACAAGACAGATGTATTATTAACAAAGATTTTGGTTTTCTTAAAACCAACCAATACTGAGTGATGATAAAGGTCATAAATCCACCTTGGTCTGGGGATAATCTGAAAACAAGGCAAGAGTTCAGGTTTATGGATTTTTGATACTAAATCTTATCTACCAATGATGAAAAAACTTATTTTCGGTCCTTGTTTTTCTGTCTGGGTAGCTCTTTTTGGACTATTTGAATAGCATTAAAAAATTAATAAAATTATGAAAATTGGAAAACGACAATGTTCACGGTATTTTGAAGGTCTCAAATACACAAACAGAATTTGTCACTATCCTCAAGACCAGACTAAAAAAAAAAATAAATCAACATAACTGTTGATTAATGGGCAAGATTTTTTTCCAACGAAGATACCCCCGTTGAGTAGTGATCTGTAAGATTGGCATGCGAATATAACTGCTGTCGTGAGTTTGATCCTTCCTAATTGCTCTATGTAATCTTGTACCTAACTAAGCAAACCCGAGGAAATACCAACACTTTTAGGAGAAAGTTGGTCCAAGAACGTCTATCAAAAACACTCAGTTGTGAAGGAAGATATCTCCCGAAGAAAATTCAGAGATGATCGTAATTCTGAAGATATTACAAATTAACTGATTCAACCCAATGTTCTGAGAAAAATATCAAAACATTTTTCTACGAGAAAAAATGATAAAATGTCTGGATTTAAAAAGAAGACAGATATGTCTGAGGTTGTTGTGGAGAGAGGGAGAATCTAGAAAGTTCTGATTTTTAATCTTGTTTTTCATGAGGATGACTGATTTAACAATAGATTAACCCAAGGCAAGGTTAATTTATCAGATAAGTTTGCTGTTAAAAAGAATTTGAGGAAAAAAATAGAAAAATCATTTCAGAAAAAAAATAAACAGAAAAATAAACAAATTGAAAACCTTATCATGAATACATAAGATTTCAGCTCTACATCATGTAAATATAGGCATTATCAACACATATACACAGATTAATGTTTCTGTGCTTACATATTAAAGAAAATAGAAGGATTTCAAGAGAAAAACATACATATAAACACACACATATATGTATATGTGTGTATATATATATATATATGTATATATATATATATACACACACACACACAATCATATGTATGTGTCTGACTGTACATATACATCGTATGTATCTGTGGATGTATAGAGGGTAGGGGTGGAGCATCTGTCTCTTGGTCTGGTGCGTAGGTTTCAACCCTAACTCGCAGTCCTTGGAGGGATATCGAGGTATAGCCACACCAAAGAGATGTAATACAACAAAACAGCTGTCTGTGGATGAAACAATTATTAATTATTATCATAATTAACGCTCACTTCTTTTGGTTTGAGTGCTCTCAAGTAAAGAACCCATCTACTATAAGCATCTATGCAATGCTCCTCCAACTCTGGGATGTAGCACTCTGGTAGATGGGGAATTATGTGTAAGTGAATACATTGCTTAATTCAGTGGTACTGACCACCAATTTCTGCATAGGGCAGGGGTAGAGCATCTGCCTCTGGGTAAGGAGCAAAGGGTCCTGGAAGGGATATCGACTCTATAGCCACACTGAAAAGTTATAATACAACAAAACAGCTGTCCGAGGATGACATGATTATTACATATATATATAAATATATATATCACACAGGGCAGGTGTAGAGCATCTGCCTCTTGGTCTGAAGTAAAGGTTCCCACCCCACCTCTTGGTACTGGAAGGGATAATGCTCCCTTCTTCGGTAAGGCACTCATCTACTATAAGCAGCTATGCAATACTCCTCCATCTCTGGAATGGAGCACTCTGTTAGATGGGAAACAACATGTAGGGCAGAGGTAGAGGATCTGCCTCTGGGTCTGAAGGGAAAATTTCGACATCAACTACCTTGAGGTAGAATCGAAATCTTCGCTTCAGACCCAGAGGCCGGCATCTTTCCTCTCCCCCACGGAACTGGATGGTCAGTAAGGTTGAATTTAAGCGATATATTTATTCACGCATATATTCCCCCATCCACCTGAATGCTCTATTCCTACATTGGATGTGTGTGTGTGTATGTAAGTAATCTTCCTCTTTGATTTCTACCTTTGCTTCTTTGCTCCCAAATCAAAACATCTGATCTTGAAATAATTTTTTGTGGAAACCTTTCAATTACTGAAAGGTGCTCACATACCCCACACTACTGATGATTGGGACACCTCCCAAACATGTTCAGCATAACAATTAATTCATTTATGGATTGAATAATTATTTAACAAAGTCTCCATATATTTTCACTCCTTAATCTGTCACATTCCATATTGTTCAAATATATTTCTCTCTCTTTCTCTCTCTCTATATATATACATATATATATACACACACACAAACACACTGAGAGGTATTTACATATCTAAATATGTATATAGATGAAAATGATAATAGGAAGGTGAAAAGGGAAACTCAAGTGATAGCTCTTACATCTCAAAAATTCATTATCATCATTCCGTTGGCAGAGTTGGATGCATTTTGATGGGGGCCAGCCATCTTTTTCAGAGAAAAATATTAGCGGTGGTTAACGGAGAAAATATGCTGTTTAGATTTTGATGCTGATTAGGAGAATAAGAATATTACTTTGTTTGGTTCCAAAACACAAACTATACTTATTTATCAATGCCAGAAATATATACATATTTAGGCCTTTGCACTACTTGCAACTGTTTAGCTCAATGGTAAAAGCATTGTTATGATGAAGCGGCTACCCTAACAGTTACAGGTTTGATTCTTGCAGCAGCCCCATTTTTCTTAATTGTTTGTCTCGGCCAAAATATATATTCTCAGAGTGATAATGGGAGCTCATTTCAAATAGTTTCAATGTGATAAAACGCAATTTATAATCATTTTATCAGATCATATATCCATTTCTTAATAATACATATATATATATATATATATATATATATTATATATATATATACACACACACATACGCATCAAGTATATATGCATATTATTTTGCATATATATACACATACAGTGTTTATATAAACACAGAGCAAATATATACATATAAGTATACAACCAAGTGCACAGACATTTGAGTACACAAGTATTCCATATATAAAAAGTTGCATACATCATATATATATATATATATATATATATATATATATATATATATATATATATACACACACACACATATATACATATCCTAGGTGTATATATATTTATACATATATATATTTACGCACATACACATAAATATTATATACATATATTTATGTACACATATAAATATCCACTCTCTCTACATATATGTATACATATATTAAAAGTGGTGTGAGATATATGCATACATATAGACACAATCATATAGATGTATACCTGTCAGCATGCAAGAAACCAGAAAGAAAAGGTCATACACACACATATACACGCATTAAATCAAAAGAAGAAGGATATTATTTTTTGTATCCTGACATTTACTCTTTATAACTTTGCTGGGTTTTCTTACTTCCTCTTGCCAAAAAAACATTTTTTCTTGTTCAAATTTTCTTCTTTATGTTTCAAGAAAAAAAAACTTCCATGTATTCTTCTTTATGCATCAAGAGAAACTTTCTACTTGCTAAGCACTAAGGTTTTTTGTTTTTTTTCCCCCTTCATTCTTTCTGTACACTTAGCCAATTAGCGTGAAAATTTTTGAATATTTTTTTGCTCTAAAATTTCACTAGAGTGTAATGAAATAGTATTGTATTTTACTGTGTGTCTTGTAGGGCTAAGCTATATAGAACAATGTTTTTCTGTCTATCTGTAAATATATACGTACCAATACATCACGTTAAATTAAAAAGTTAAGCAGGAAATTGGTCTATTGCAGTGAGACCTGAAAAATGATACTAATTTACTTCCCTCCGAAATTTTTTGAAAATTATTTGATAATAGTGGCTTTTGTCTGGATCAACTTTTGTTAAGACACTTCTCAGGTTCTAAAGACCCCTATCAAACAGGGATACAACATGAATAGATAAACATAAATTCATTCATTATTATAGTGCCACAGTCTCTAAAGGGGTCAATATGACCTTCATTAAGTCTGGCTGGGCATCATCTCAAATAGTCAAGATGAGTAACAAGTATTTTCTTTACTTGTTTATTCTATTTACATTGTCTGAATCAATTGATGCATTCATCATGTAATAACAGGAGATCATTTCAAGCAGAGTTTCAATATAATATAACTCAATTTATTATCATTGTCAGATCATACATCCATTTCTTGATAACATAACTATCCACGTTGAAAGAAACAAATAGAGCAGTGTAGACTATGGATAAACAAATGAGAATTTGGAGTCAAAATAGTTATTTGGGCCTTTGCATTACTGGCAGTTGTTTAGTTCAATGGTGGCTACCCTATTGGTGGCAGGTTCAATTCCTGCAGCTGCCCAATTTCTCTTAATTCTTTGTCTAGGCTAAAAGATAAATACACCTGGTGAAAACGGGAGATCATTTCAAATAGGGTTTCAATATTGTATGATGCAATTTTTAATTGTTCTGTTGGATCATATAACCATTTTTTAATATATACATATATATGTATATATCAGAAATTATTCTTCTGTCTGTCCAGCATAAAAATGCATTCTGTGGATGAGTCATCAATTATTTTCTGCATAGTTGGGTCGGCTTCACTTGATTAGGACAGCGTTTTTTGACCTTGCTTAGGTGACAGGTTTTTTAGTTGTCCTGATTATTGAATGCATTAAAAGCAATAACAAATAGGATGCTGTTGTAGTGAAGCAGTTTGAGAGTTGATATGGGGCTTTGGTGTAATTCACTGCTTTGTTGAGACATGGCCATTGTTAATGAGCATCAACGATCTCCTACTGTTCAAACAATGTGGGCATTGATGTGTGAACTAGGCAATTTGGTTAGAGATTAGGATAATAAATAAAATTAAGAAAACCAAATAGTGTTTTCCTAACAAGCATTGGACTCTAACAATTGGGGAAAAAACGTGAGACTTAACAAGATCCTCAACCCATTAACTGCAGATGACAGGAATCTCAGTCTTCGCAATTCTATGGTTGACTCGATTTAAAATTCCTGTTATTGTCATTGGTAGCAGTTTGGTTCTATCTGAGTGTCAAGGCTTTTTTCTTGCAATGGACAAGGGCTTTAATCATGCAACATATGATTATTACTCTTTCCCAGAAAGATTTAGATTCCACAAGATTCTGGTGGGTAAATATTCCAATAAATAAGTGTATCTTCCTTTTGCAATATATTTGATATTGTGGGATTCCATACTTCATTTTTTGAAGCCGCAGCGATTTCAATTTACAATCCAGATCTCATGAATGAAATAAATAGACTCTAAACTGCAATATTCCAATTGGCTCTTTTAGGTAATATAGATTTATTACAACCAATCAAAAGTTTCTATTCAAAATAGTTGCTTTTTTTTTTCCTTCCAGATTTTCCTCTTATTATTTTGTTATTCTTTTCATACCTATTTTTTGCAAATGAAGGAAACCGCCCCTGCAGTTCTATACATCTTGATTCAAATAAGTGAAACGGGTATAAGAGGGAAATTCAAATGAATACAAAAGAGCAACCCTATCTTTCCACTTTGGAATCCATATTCAACCAGCCCACAGAAATAACTGGATACACACATGTACACACACATGCTGACATCATTTTTATACAACGAAATACGCAAACACATGTGACCATTTCTTTTGAGCATTCATTAATTATTGTTGAAAAGCCTTCACAATAAGGAACTGATCACCAATGAGCACATTTTCTATCAAATTGCATTTTTTTTTCTCAATGACTTTTTCTAAAAACCCAGCGAACATCTTTCAGCTCAATGTAATGATTCTATTTGTTCACATTTGATAAATACTCTTTTGTTATTTCATTCCATTACATTCTTACTTACTTTTCTTTTTATAAAATTGTCGCATGTTTATAATGTGCCTTACAAGTTAGAGAAAGAGTGAATCAAAGTTCTTGGATCCTCATGCAAAGCTTACACTTTATCTTCACACACATCTTGCTAGAATTATCAGCAGCAAGATTGTACCCTATTGAGATGACCCTAGCAATAAGTAATCACTGATAGCTCTACCACTATACTTTGCATAGAAGTTTGTAGTAGGTTAATCAAGTTCAGCTTATCTTATAGTCAGATGCTAATTACATAATTAATCTAAATAAACTGCTACAAGCTTACACTTAAACGCAAAGGATGAAAAAAAATTACTGGCCGGATAGGAGCAGACTCTGAAACCTCAAGAAAATGTATGGGCCAGGTACAGGCAGACCTTAAGACATTTCAGAAAACTATAGGCAGTGTACAGGCAGACCTTAAGACATTTCAGAAAACTATAGGCAGGGTACAGGCAGACCTTAAGACATTTCAGAAAACTGTAGGCAGGGTACAGGCAGACCTAAAGACACTTCAGAAAACTGTAGGCAGGGTACAGGCAGACCTTAAGACACTTCAGAAAACTATAGGCAGTGTACAGGCAGACCTTAAGACATTTCAGAAAACTATAGGCAGTGTACAGGCAGACCTTAAGACATTTCAGAAAACTATAGGCAGGGTACAGGCAGACCTTAAGACATTTCAGAAAACTGTAGGCAGGGTACAGGCAGACCTAAAGACACTTCAGAAAACTGTAGGCAGGGTACAGGCAGACCTTAAGACATTTCAGAAAACTGTAGGCAGGGTACAGGCAGACCTTAAGACATTTCAGAAAACTATAGGCAGGGTACAGGCAGACCTTAAGACATTTCAGAAAACTATAGGCAGGGTACAGGCAGACCTTAAGACATTTCAGAAAACTATAGGCAGGGTACAGGCAGACCTTAAGACATTTCAGAAAACTATAGGCAGGGTACAGGCAGACCTTAAGACATTTCAGAAAACTATAGGCAGGGTACAGGCAGACCTTAAGACATTTCAGAAAACTATAGGCAGGGTACAGGCAGACCTTAAGACATTTCAGAAAACTATAGGCAGGGTACAGGCAGACCTTAAGACATTTCAGAAAACTATAGGCAGGGTACAGGCAGACCTTAAGACATTTCAGAAAACTATAGGCAGGGTACAGGCAGACCTTGACACATTTCAGAAAACTATGGGCAGGGTACAGGCAGACCTTAAGACATTTCAGAAAACTATAGGCAGGGTACAGGCAGACCTTGACACATTTCAGAAAACTATGGGCAGGGTACAGGCAGACCTTGACACATTTCAGAAAACTATGGGCAGGGTACAGGCAGGTTGTACAAAAAGCTTGTAGATACAGGCTTCAAAATATCAGCCCATGTAAGTTTCTTCCTCCTTAACAGCTCGAGAGTTGAAAAATGTTCAATCTCTGGACCAAAGGTAAAGCATGGGCAATGTCTACCGACTATTGTAAGATGATGAATAATGCTACATGTACGAGAAAAAGGTTTGAGATGCAAAGCAGCGTTATGTTTATTAGCAAAGGAAAAGGAATCAGCAAACTATATTTCTATAAAAAACATTGTATGAATTGAAAGAATCTGTACTTGTTCATTATTTTTCATGTATTCATCCTGGTAAACTTCAGAAATCTTAATAAGCGTAAAAATTAATATCTACATACTGCATAAGTAAATACATATGTAGTGAAATTGACATACGTATATTCAAATACACAGGAATGTTTCTTAAAACACACACTGCTGAAGAAATTATATTTGCATGTATGTTCATGTAGATATGAATAATTTTTGGTGTATTACAGAATCAAATATAGTTATACATTGATGCTCAAATTCATACTCACACATACATAACCAAAACAGAAGAACGAAAAAAGAAGATTGCGATCTTTGGCTTCCAGAGCATAACCTCCACTTTGCATGATTAAATATTTCCCCAAATATTCCAACAACGAAAGAGTCGAACCAACAGGCGAACAAAACCCGCACAAAAAACAAAAATAAAAATAAGAGAAAAGGCGCCATTCTCCCTTTTTGTTCAATTTCATTTTCAGAATTTTTTTTCTCTTCTCTTTCTTCTGTTTCCATTTTCACAAAAGGGGTCAAAACAACTGAGATTGCAGGCAGAAAAAGACAAAAAATAAACCCGTCCCAAACACCAAGTAATAGAGAAAAGTATATGAGAGAGAAAAACTTTTTTTTTTAACTTCAGGTGATGGAAAGTTCTTCTAGAGGTTGAATGCTATTTAGAGATTGGTTAGATGTGGTCACTTTGTGCATGTCACATATTTGATTTTGAGGCTAGGTAGACTGATATGCTAACAGGATGAGAACATTTGTAGTAATTACACTGAATTCAGACTGAAGATTGGATTTTATCTACAATGGTAAATTCAGCTGTGCTTTTGTAAAAAGGAAAATGGTAGTGTTGATGGTGGGGGGAGGGTGTAGATCTTTGGTAGACAATGTTTAATTATTTTGTATGCATTATGAGAAATGCAGCTATATTGTTATACACATGTTCTATTCTTTTTTTTTCATTACAGAGAATGTTGCGAAAAGTAAAAGGTTTACTAACAAAATTGCAATTTTTACAGATTCAGTGTAATTTGATATAATTCTATAAAGATAATCATTATAAGATCATCAAAAAAAGTTATTGCTTCAAAAGGATCATAATTTGATCAAGTATTCACTGTTATTTGCATTTTATATCACTCTTCATCTGACTTTTGGAAAAAAAAAATTTTATACAACACAACCTAAAATTTTGAATTCAATCACATTTTTTTTAAATTTGATAGTTTCACCATAACCAATTTGGAAAGGCATGAATCCACCTCTTCCCCTCTCCAGCCATGGTTAAGATAGCAGGGCTGATTGGGCACACTAGCCTTGGGAAGGCAACCTGTGTAGAAGGACAACTCTGATTCCAAACCAGGGGGTGGAGCTCCCTTAAGGCAATATGTCCAATTTGATATCCTTGTAGCAGCTCCTGCAGCCAGGCTGATGCCAGACACAACCAGTTTTTGCTTTCCTCAGCAAAGCCAAGAGGCGGATTCTGCCAACTGGGCATCCCAGGGTCTCCATGCTCTTTGCTCAGGGATGCACCCAGGGAGGCACGTTCCATTTCAAGAATGTGACAGAACGGAAACCAGTCATCAAAAGTGAAAATTTCTCAGGCTCTATTTAGCAGATACAAGCAATTGTTATCATACTACAAAGAGCGAGATTTCTTTGCATTGCGCAAGATAAATGAAGAGTAAGGACTGCATAGCACCAACCTTCCAAATAGGAAGGCTTTGCTCAGAAAATCAGGATTTGAAACTTGGACTTTTACATGGGCTGAAACATGGCATCTGGTATTGGTGAAAAATTGAGACCTCTCCCCATAGAGTATGTTATACTTTATGTGTACAGGTGTACCCGAAAATAAAGTATTCCAATGAAACAATTTTTAAAGCTGAAATGGTGCGAAAGCTTTTGTCTTTTCTCATGAAAGCAAACAAGTGGTGTGATGCAATCTTTCGAAAAGCCGGGTACACCTTATCTTGATGGACAGTGGTTACGAAACAATGTTAAGATGTTTCGGATTTCTTTTTTTTTTCTTTTTTTCTTTCCTACATGATTTCAAGTTGTAGATTTTAAAAGTACAAATTAATTGCTAAAAAATACCCACCCGCCAAAAAAAAAATCCCCAAACCTTCTGATGCTGGTTTAAACAAAAATAACATTTCTCTGCATGAAATGATCAGCAAGTGGCAAATCCTTAAGGGAAGTTTAATTTCCAAAGTGGCATGTAAAAAAACCCAAAAAAAGCAGTACTCTATTTTTGGAATCAGTTCTTAGAGATTTTAGTCAGACAATATCGACCATTTCTCTTTCAAGGAATTGATTACCTTGGAACAAATCCAGTTATCATACAGTTCTGAAAATTAATGATTGTAAAGATAACGGACGAAAAGAGATTGGTTGGACGGGAAGAATCAAGAAACGTCATAGACAGTCTTTCGTGTAATCAGGAAATGGCGGTGGTGGAGGGTATGCGGCGGGTTCAGTGTATACTCCATTTTGAGTTTTTTTTTAGAGGTTCAATGACTGATAATGAAGATATTACCATATACCAAGTTCCCAAAACACAAATTTACCATATACCTAGTTCCCAAAACACAACTTTACCATATAGTTAGTTCCCAAAATCAATTTTCCATCACTATGCATTATGCTGGGGACTTATTTCAAACTTGATAACTTTGATTAGCAGCATAGAAATTTGAATTGGCGATCAAGGTTCAAACACCGGCTGAGACTATTTCATATTCATCAGCAGCAGCAGCAGCTTCACAGCATGGACATAGACTTCCCCCAAGATTTGCCAGACCTCCTCATCATCAACATGGTGGCATCAATACTTTTTGAACTTGAATAGTTTGTCACGTCATCTTATTTTTTTTCACCAGGCACAGTTTCCCTCAGGGCCTCTGGGTATCCATGTTGTGAGTATTCATATCCAGCAGTCATCAGACATTCTTGCAACATGACCAGCCCATTGCCTTTTGAGTTTTCAAATGGATACTATGATAATATATTATGCACTCTTATGATCATTCAATATTATGTTGAGCATGATTCTCTCCTGTGCATGTTGCATGGTTCTTAGTTTGAGGGTCGATCTTTAGGTTATGAATACATGTCTTTATTCTCCTGATATGCGTAAATAGCTGAGCAGATGTGGTTCTTCGGACTCAGTTGGTGACCAGTCTTATTGATCCCCCTCACGTTTGGTCAGGGTAATGACTATTGGCATGGAAAAGAGAATTGATGATAACGTTCAAATTATGAGTGAGGCTATTAATATTCACTTCGTAATGGTGCCCTTGAAGGAGGCATGAATCTACATCTCCCAAGATTGTCACATTACCAGATATCTTGATCAAAAAGTCTCATTACTATCATGCCAGGATGGTTGACAGAGAAGAGATTTAGTTTGTGTCTTACTGAACTACTTTCTAATAACTATGTTTCTTGCCTAGACAATAGAAATCTGTTAACTTCATTGTCAACCTTGTTATCAATTAAACCAACCACAATCCAGATCCATTATCTTTTTTTGACTGGTTTCACTCCAAATGCATTCTTCTTATTGCATAGAGATGACTGACTAAAACACACACAAACATATATGTATATACACAATATATATATATATATATATATATATATATATATATATATATATATATATCAGGTTGATGCAAAAATAATCGAACTTTCCTTTTTTTCGAATTTGATGCCAATTTTTGAAAAACTATTACCTAACTATGTTCATGGGATATACCATTTTAAAGCATGAATTACGCTCTATTTAAGCTAAACATTTGTTTTTCACTATTTATTCTGCTTTATTTCAAGCAATTTCGTTGCACAAGATCAAAATGGGACGTAAAGGAACGGAATAGTATTTGGCCTGGGGATCATCGATGGATGTACAGCTCAACATTGGTTCCAAAAGTTTTAGACCGGAGACAAGAGACTTGAAGATGAGGAGGATCATGGACTTCCTTCAGTGATAGATGATATTCAATGGAGGGCCATTATTGAGGTGGTCTCTCAAAAAACAACTCAAAAGGTTACAGAGAAACTAAACATTGACCATTCAACAGTCGTTTGACATTTGCACCAAATCGGAAAAAAAAAAAAATGCTTGAAAAATTGGTGCTACACAAAGTGCAGAAAAATCAAAGGATTCACTGTTATGCAGTCTGTTTATTGCATTGTGACGGAATGAAAAATGAATTCTGTATAATAATGGACCATATTCCACGCAGTGACTGGACAGAGGGAAAGCACCAAAACACGTCCAAAAATTAAAACGGAATTAGGATCACTGTTTGGTGGTAGGCAAGTGGAATCATTTCTGTAATGGAAGATAGTCTTCAACTACCAGACAGTAAGTCAAAACGCCTTTGAAGATTTCAGGTTCCAGGACCACAGATTTCTATGCTTCTGGAATAAATAACCTTGTTTCAAAAAGTTCTTAATTCAATAACTTCTATATGAAGCCGAGACATACTGCTTAAAAAATAATGGTGAAAAAACACAATTATTTTTGCACCAACTATATATATATATATATATATATATATATATAAATAAATATATATGAGCAGTGTATGGATGTGGATTATAATTCATCCAACTGTACAAGATAGAAAAAAAAAATTGAAAAGCCAAAGTTGATGTTACAAATGAGATTTCTTTATTCAATTTGACATATTTTGTTAGTCTGAAATCCTGGAGAAGTTAGCTTGGACTAATGATATATATGGAATTGAATAAAGAAATCACATTTGCAGCATCAATTCTGACTTCATGAGTAGTCTCTTCAATCTACATATATCTATATATATATATATATATATATATATATGCGCACAGTAAGTGCAAAAAGTATCAGATACATTTTCAAAAGGTCATTTTAACAGCCTTATACAGCTTCAAAATTGACAGAATTCATACCAAATTCTAAAAAAAAAAATCAAAAGAATATTGAAACAATGTTGAACATTGAAAAGTAATGCACAAAAATCAGAAAAAGTTGAACTTTTTGTAATATATCAGATATATTTGCACTCAGTGTATATGTTTAGACACACCTATAAAACCTAGCTAAAAAATAACAAAATGAAATATTTGTTGGCTGAAGAACAACACACTTAGGAATTGCGTTTCATCTCCTGAAAAACAAGTCTTTTCTCTTATTTTTAACAACATTTTTTCACACATTTTTCAAGTAACTGATAACAATATCTGCCTGGTAATATCTTTCTTCATCAAGTTTCAAAATCTCAGCGGGATGCAAAAACTTAAAAATGTCAAATATTAGACTGCACTATCGAGTGTCTAAGACATTCGTTTTTTTTATTTTTGCGAAGAAAATTATCATTCAGGACTGTAAAAGGTTGAAGGTGAATCTGAAAAACATGTTCATATAATGAATGAAATCATTAAAAAACATGTCTGATTAGTCAGAGGAAAGAAACTCTCACATGAACAAGATCTTTTGACAGCATGACATGATAGGGCTGATCAATCAAAAAAATTTGGAATAGAGACGATCAATGAATGATTTATTTCCATCACCTTTTTTTGGGCAGTGATCATCAATCATGTCTGAATTTAAGAAAAAAAAAAAAAAAAGCATTAATGCTGGCACGAATTGGGGATCAAGGAATCGTCCTAGGATGGCAAGCCTTTCGCAGAGCAAGCTCAGCCTTCACAAACAAGAACATCCCATTAATCCTAAAAAGAGAGGTGTACAACCAATGCATGTTCCCAATAGTCACTTATGGAGCTAAAACATGGAAGCTAACCAAGAGACAGATCCACAAATCGAGAACCATGCAATATGCACATGAAAGAATTATGCTGGGCTCCACATGGAGATACCATAAGACAGCACAGAATCTAATAAAAATCTCAAATGTCAATGGGCAGGCCGTATTGCAAAGAATGGCAGGCAACTGATGGACATTGCCACTCATGACATGGATCCCCAGAGATCGCATGCACAACCGAGGCCAGCAGAGTATTAGATGGAGAGACGAGCTTGACAAATTCAGAAAGTACTGGCTCCACGATGTCCACAAGAGAGAAGTGTGGCGAATCCTGGGGAAGGTCAGGTCTGTGTCCAATGACGGATCTTGAAAAACTGATGATAATGATGATAAAATTAGGGGTCAAGTTAGTATGAACTTCTCTTGCAAATATGTGGGATATGAATAAATTTTCAGCACTATTGGCGCAGCCTGTATATGTGATTTATAGCCAACCAACTAGACTGGTTTATATTTTTCAAAAATGAAATAAGTCAATATGAACAGAGTACCCATAAAAAATACCAGGTCTATTTGAGTTATGTATGGAAAATTTGTGGATTGGTGAAACACACTCTTCTGACTAGACAACCAATATTACCCTGATCTACCAAAATTGTGTTCTGGAAAAATGATTAACATGAGGAAAAAAATTCCAAAAAATGAATTCTTTTAGATCTAATGCAAGTTGATTTAAATGTTGAAAAGGGGGAAAAAAACAGCGATAAAACAAAAATATCATTATGTTTTGAAAGAGTTGGTAGATTTATATTTTGAATTGGAATATAGTGCAGACATTTTGTGATTAAAAAAAAAAAGCCTAGAGTTGCTTCAGAAAAAATACACAGCTCACATAATTTTGTTACGATAATGCAAAACGTAGATTAGAAATGTAAACAAACAATTGAAATCATTATGTCGATAGATACACTACAGTGAAGAAAGTAAGCAAATAGATAGATATGTACTGTACATCCCCCGCTGTTTTCAAGTACAGAAAAAAAAGCAAAAAATGACGAGTGAATTAAGTGAAAGGTAATTTTGAAAATGTAAAACAAAAAATACAAAAAAAAAAAACAATAATGCAAAGATTTGTTTGAAACGTTTTTCTTAGCATTATCAAAAATTATACATATCAAGTTTAGGGGAAGTTAATTCAAACGTTCATATTCACTTTTTATAATTTTGATTTAAGACCTACAAATAAAGCCATCATCTGAATAGGAAATCAGGAGGATAGAAAATCTCTTGAAGAATGAATGAAAACGGGATAAATGTTCTAATATTACATCACAGTGTTCCCCAATCTGAAAGAGGAACTGGAGGTCCAGTTCATAATAGTCATGTAATAAATAGAATCCACCCCCTCAAAACCCTTTAAAATGAGGCAAATCACTCCAGATTTTTCCATGCTCTAATCCTGAACACATATATATATGTGTGTGTATGTGTGTGTGTATGTATATATATATATATATATATATATATATATATATATATATATATATATATATGTGTATGTGCATGTGTGTATATATATATACATGTATATAAGTGTGTGTGTATGTGTATATATATATGTGTGTGTGTGTGTATATATATATGTATGTATGCGTGTGTGTATGTGTATATATATGTCAGAGGTACTTTGATTAATTATGTCCAGCTGCAATACACCGTTTGAGTAGACAAGGTAAACAAAGTCACAAACTTTTACAAATATAAGTATAGAAGATAATTCAACTATTTTTCATAATTATATTTCCTACTTCATTGGCTTTTGGCTCCAATCCATACATAAACAACACTGTCATTCTTTATATACATATATATATATAAATAGATATATAACTAGTTATACATATTAAATGTTCAATTTTCTTCTAAATCAGGGATAGTTTACCACACAACTAACATACGTACAAACAAGCAGATCAAAACAATCATGAAAAGATGAGTTCAATCACCATCAGTCTTTCAGTGACTATTGTTGGACATAGATCTTCCCCAAGATTTGACAGACCGATCATAGGCATTGCAGAGCCAGTATTTTCTGAATTTGTCTAGCTTATCATGCCATCTTGCCTTCTGTTAGCCACAGTTTTGCATACGATCTCTGGGGACCCATGTTGTGAGTTGTAATATGTAATGTGGTTGTCTGGCAATCTTAGCCTTTCCTTCCTTTGTTTGTCTTATGGCTTGCTTCAATTCCTGCAGAGTAACTTCTGGGAGATCTCTAATTGATTACCCTCGGCTTGTGTGTCCTTTGTTTAGTGGAAGAGAGATTTTCCAATAGCTTTGAAACCCCAACTTTTTTTTGAGCTGTCAATGACTGCTGTTGTGTATCTCCTTCACTCATCGTTTCTTTTGGATGGTTTTGCTTGGTTCTGTTGCTTCGATCTTATTTATTGTTGTTGTGGGTTGCTTGCTTGAGGTTTCGGCATTTTTTCCTTGAGATTTTTGATTTCTTCAGAGAGTATACTTATGGCTTGTGTGCTCTTTAGCTTAAACATATTGGAAACTTCAATTAAGGAAGTTGTTTTATTGTTGCTGAGCTTGCTAATCTACTTCTCTGGTTTGGCGCTGAGTTTACAACTGTTTTTCAGTTCCAGATAGAATGATTGGGTGAAGCTCTTTTTGTATGTTAAGTTGCACTTTGTTGCAGAACATTTTCTTATGTCCTATCCTGGTAGGAATCTGGATTTTGCATATCATTCTATGATCACTTCTTACATTGACTTCATTTACAACAATTACATCTATTCTTTTTTTTTTAACACTTCTTGATTATATTGTTAACAATAATGTTTTCAGTAAGAAGTCAGAAAGCAGAAACATTCTTTCTCCCCGCAAAATAAAGTATAATTTTTCTCTAAGTGGGCTTAAGAACATTTCAAGTCAAAGTTGCATTAAAAAAACTATAAAAGTAATCGTGCAAAACAATGCTAAGTATTTTGGGCAAAGAACTCTGATCCCATACCTGAATTAGATGGCAAAAAAAAAAGAGTTTCAAAATTCTGTCAAATATCTTGGCTGAACTGTTTTTCATCTTGGCACAGGTGCATATATCAGTGGGTGACTGCCTTGAAACACTTGCAGATTCAATTTTGAATCAATTGCAAAAAAAAATTCACTTTAGAAATCATGTATCAGGTAAGATCCTGCAATGTCAGCAATAAAAATCCATACGAACTATAAATGCTTTACCTTGTTTCCTTCTCGAGACTAATGCATTTGTTTCATCAATGATTTGACAGCATTTTCAATCTATCTATTTTTCACACAGAGTATCATTCACTATGATATATATAAATAATGATAATAATAATATCTATCTATATATTATATATATATATATATATATATATATATATATATATATATATATATATATATATATATGCATGATAAGTATTTATAGACTCTTCACTGTAGAGAAATGTGATACAAATTAGTATTGAGGATTCCATAAGTACTTTTCATATAAGCTCTATTTAATTGGGAATATTATAGACATAACTTCATATCATTTCATTAGAATATATATATATGTGTGCAGATATACATACATATATTTGTGGTGTGGCCTAGGTTCATCAACAGCATTTTAGCGGTTATTGCTGGACATAGACCTTCCCCAGGATTTGCCAAATCTCTCATCATGGGAGCCAATATTTTCTGAACTTGTCCAGTTCATAACACAATCTTATATTTAGCAGGCCACAGTTTTGCATATGATCTATGTGGATCAACATAGTGGATTCTGATGTCCTGCTGTTGTCTGGCATTCTTGCAACATGACCAACTAATGGCCACTTTGGTTTTCTATTGTATGATATCCCCAGTGCCTGTTTTATCTCAAGTATACTGTGCTACCTTGTGATCTCTCCATTTAATGTTAAGCATGATTCTCTTCTGTGCAGGTTTCATAGTTCTCAGTTTGAGGGCCAATTTTTTTGGTTGAGTTCCAGGTTTCAGCTTTGCAGCTGACTATCAGGAGGATGTATTAGTTGAAGATCCTTCTTTTTAAGACTTGGTTTTTCTTTTTCTTAAAGGATGAGCTTGTTTTACTGAAAGCTTGCCAGTCTAGAGTGATTCTTTCCTTGGTTTCAGCTGTGGATTTGAGCTTAATATATTTTACAGCATTTGAAATACAATTTTCTCAAACCATGAGAGATGAATAGCATTTGATAAATATCAGTAGCAGCGTATGGGACCCACACACCCCACAAAATTGGTAAATGGTGGGGTTTCAATATATCTGAGGGACCCTGAAAGATCTTGGAAATTATCTAAAAAATTGTACAAAAATCAGCGGACTTGTCAGATTGTTATGTACTGCACAGATCTTTATATATATATATATATATATATATATATATATATATAAAAAATTTGTGCAGTAAATAAGTATATGACAACCTGACAAGTCGACTAATTTTGTACTAAATGTGTTTTGCTGGGACACTGACAGAAATGTTTTGATCTTTTAAATTGCTAGCCAAAGTTATTTTTCATTTGGAAAGGCTAATGGCTGAGAGTGTTATTTACACAAACACCAATACCTGAAAATAAAAAAATTGATGAGAATCAAAGACAGAGTTTTTTTTTCAAAAAAATGAAGAAAAAGCAGAGTTGAATCTGATATTGGGAAAAATCTTAAATAACCTACCACCAAGAATCATTACTGCAATGACAAACAAAAAACTGCTCAAAAGAAGTGAATATATGTAAATGCGTATGTGTGTGTGTATATATATATATATGTATATATATATATATATGTGTGTGTGTGTGTGTGTATATACATATATATATATATATGTGTGTGTGTGTGTATACATATATATATATATGTATATATGTGTATGTGTATAGATATGTATGTGTGTATGTGTATAGATATGTGTATGTGTATAGATGTGTGCATCTGTATAGATATGCATAAGTGTGTATGTGTATAGATATGCTTAAGTGTGTATGTGTATAGATATGCTTAAGTGTGTATGTGTATAGATATGCTTAAGTGTGTATGTGTATAGATATGCTTAAGTGTGTATGTGTATAGATATGCTTAAGTGTGTATGTGTATAGATATGCTTAAGTGTGTATGTGTATAGATATGCTTAAGTGTGTATGTGTATAGATATGCTTAAGTGTGTATGTGTATAGATATGCTTAAGTGTGTATGTGTATAGATATGCTTAAGTGTGTATGTGTATAGATATGCTTAAGTGTGTATGTGTATAGATTTGCTTAAGTGTGTATGTGTATAGATATGCTTAAGTGTGTATGTGTATAGATATGTCTATATATGTGTGTATGTATATGTATATATAGATGTATATGAGTGTATATATATATATATATATATATATATATATATATACGTGTGTGTGTGAATATATATGTAGATGTACATGTGTATGCATATGTGTGAGCATACATATACATATGTGTGTGTGCGTATATATATATATATATATGTATATATACACACACTAAAGTACAGATCAGTAATTCAATATCCAGTGTATGATGGCTTCATTCCATAAAGTTTTTGATAATTTCAGATTATGTCAAATTAGAGAAGAGCTTTGAATATGATGAAATAATGGATTCGTTATATGAATGTGTTTATGTTTCTGTCCTGTTTTGGTTTCTTCATGTAAATATGTATAAGTTGCATTTGTAGGTAAATCGCTAGAAAGAATAATGTAAATTAATGCCACAATAACAGCAATTCTTTTCATCAAGTCTCAACGAGCTACAAATAAGGCTTTGTTGGACCGCTCTTCCGTAGTGGTTAGTCAAACAACCACTTGCTTGTAAACTTGATCCTAGCTGGCAGCCAAACAATATCGTTTCAAGTGTTATTTCTATAGGTTCTCATCGAACTTATTAAGCTCAGTCTGGTGCAAGACAAGGATGGGGGCACCATCCAGCTCATTGCAACATTGACCTTCACGGTGATATGTATTTACTTTTGAATATTTGTCTGGAAAAATCACCTTCGCATGAGTGCATAAATCTATTCAAGATTGATCTCTATATAACAGGCTGATCGTTATCTCATAAATAAAATTAGGTAAGTAGTGCCCTCAAGCTGGTTATGGTCTAGGCTTCACTTATCACATTGCTAATTGGCCCATTTGCAATATGGGGAATACACTTGAAGACAACAAGTACCCAAAGTGGCATCATTCACTTCAGTTTGGGTTATTTTACCCATTGCTAGAGGAGGGGGGGGTATCGATTCATGTTTTTCCCAAGGGCAATAACGTAAAGCGAACACGGTCCCAATTGTAGTTTGAACTCAGTTCAACAAAGTTCATCCTCTGTGCCTTACCTGCTTAGCTAACAAACACTAACTAAATCAGACAGCTAAAATTCTGAAGATTAAAAAAAGAGATTATTTTCCCCACACAAACAATGGGCCTGAGTTACAGTACCATCCAAATGAAAATTCATCTTTGTTTGAAATCACTGGAGAATTATTTCAAACCATCAACCAAAACTGTTTCTTTAGTTTTTAAGATAAGCTGGCTGGCCATGTATATATGTATCATGTGTATAGACCGCATCAGAGGAACTAGAGAGCTGAAAATTTCAACATTTATTCCTTATTGTGCGTAGAAAAAAAGGAGTTTTTTTTACTTTTTAAAATTCCTCCCTTGAATAAGCTTTTAGTGGGGGATTCAATTTGCAATGTAAATTGATGCTAACATGGTTCCTTTGTTTGTGGCCAGCAGCATTAACACTTGTTTTTGTTTCCTTTAAATCCAGACTTTTTTAATGTTTGCGGACTTATAAAAGGCAAGAAAAGTAACTTATTTATCAATCAAATCTTTTTTCTTTTATTTCCTCAATACGGCATGCTGCCAAAAAATCTTCACATGATGGCTTCTACTGATTGATTAACCCGACCTGTCCCTCATGAAACCATAAAAGTGAAAGAAATGTTGTAGTTTATTATTCCACTTTAACTTTATTCTCTTCATCAGCTTCTATGGGATGGTGCAAAACTTTAGTTCAGGGTCACAACCTCAAGTGGTTCTCCCATTTCTTTGTTTACATCTTTGCAGCCAATTACCCCAATTATTTACATCTGAATACTATCTCACTGAAGCAAACACAGCTGATTTTTATCTCTCTTCCTGTGACTCTTTTATAAAATGCATGACAAAATTCGGAAAGTTCTTCATTCATCCACGCAATAATGTTAATTCAGTGGGGTTGAGTGAATGGTACATTCAGTTCTTGTCAGTTTGAGGGTTCAGGTGGGTAAGAGCCTATGACTTGCATTAGAGAGCATGATGTAGAGATCAGTTTCCCTCTTAAGAGGATTGAACGGATCACAATGAGAGGCTCTACACATGATCCCAAGCTACTTACAGCAACTAGTATTCCCCAATGGTTACCCATCCAAGTACTGACAAGGCTTGACATAGCTTTACTTTGGTGATCATATAAAAACTGGTATATCCAAAGCAATTTGTCCATGATATTTGGAGTCTGCAATTTCAAAGAGATTCCTTTTGCAGCCAAGGACGCAAAGTTTTGTCTATCAAGCACATCCTTCTACACCTGCTTTTCATCACAACTTTACCAAAATTATCATTCTATAGCAGTATATAGTGCAAATCGGGGGAAAAAAAATTTGAGGATAAGCTCTAGGCAAGCAGATAATGCTTCATCTGTTAGAAAATAAATCAAGATAACTGTTGCCCACACAGGTACCAGACCTAATAATGTAAAAAATACCAGCACAAGATTTGAGCCTTGTTGGTCGAAAATGATCATAGGGGTCCAAAAAAGCACTTTTTGAAGAGAAAAAAGATGTTTTCAGATGGTGACTAGTGATGTGCCCAAGGTTGTAACCTCCAAAATCTGACCAGGAGTTCCAAAAGACATACAAAGACGAACAAAGACAGAAGAATCTGTGGCGTGCTTGGCTGATTGATTAGGCGGGCCATCTGAAGGGCTACTGTGATTTGATAATATTACTACTACTAAAACTAGTATACATAAGAATAAGAAATAAAGTACCAATGAATTGTAGTCACACTAAGCTTAGTAGATTAAGTGCTGCAATCTAGACTAAACCGTTCCTTATTTGCTGGAGAGCTCCACATCATATGCTTTCCAAGTAGGCCAATTATTAATTTATGCCACAAACAATCAATTTCTTTCATTTGTAAATCTTATTTACTTTTAGGTGTTGGAGACAGTATTAATAACATCTCTTGCCATTTTTCTGTTATCGTCTCTTCTTTTTCTAAACAAATTAGAGATGGCATCTGAAATGTATTTATTATGTGGCAGACAAATAAAGAAAGAGCCAAGTCCAAATTTATTATCATTCCACCACGACGAAAACAAAGAGAACAAGAACAAAAACAAACCTCGTTTGAGTAATTAACGAATGTCATTTGCTTATTAATTATTAATCATTGTTTAACACAGCTAAATTCTTCTCAGCACTTACACAGATGGACCACCCCACACTCGATTATTTCCTAAGAGTGCCTTGATTATTTACGAAGATGTGTAACAAATCCCTTCCATTATGTTGTTACATATATCCTGTTGTTTTTTCAATAGTGAGATGAAGGATGATTTAAACAGGAAATGGTAATTAATGTGGCAATATCCTTTTACCAATGATCCTCCAATGATAGTATTGCAGTTCTATAAAAAATTCTTCAAGTTCAATGGTCACTAACTCAGTAAAAGCACTAATTATGGCTTCTCTATTATTGAACATTTTATTATAGATATGAAGTTCAAAATGATTGAAAAGATGATAATCTATAGGAGGAATGTCAGGCAGATACTGAGCAATTAGTTGCTGCAAAACTTCATATCTCAATTCTCCAAGCTTAGTCAGCTGAGACATGTCCGTGATGTCTCACTAAACTACACACTTGGGCTTTGCATTTCATTGTTATACATTTTTATTTTTTACTTCAGCATTAGAACAAAATGATTGATCATTCAATGCAAAACTGGTAAATTGTTATGTACACTATTTTTAGCAGTTGATGAAGAAAAATGAATTTGACTGCTTAATTCATATTGACATATTCAAATAGCAATTCCAAGATTAAACTGATTCGCCTTAAAATTTTTAATTCAATTACGAAAGAGTTCCACTTTTTTTTCTTCCCACACATCGTAGAGTTCTAAAACAGTTACAAACTATCTATGAATCTAAGAGTTAAGAAAAAAAACTGGTCAAAATATAGTATCAAGTAGCAATGCTTTTTAATTCAACTTTTAAATCTTCATCAACTCACCATTATCAAATAAAGACTGAAAAAATAAAAATACCCAAATTTCTATAAGAACAATGTAATATAACTCAACATAAACAAACCTTATTTTCTAAATTGTTATAGACTGCATTAAAAATAAAAGAGAAAATTCACGAGAGAATCAGGAAAAGTTCCACTGGTAAGTCTGTTCAACAAAACTGGTAATATTCAAAGATAGACTTTCTTTCCTTTTTTTTTTTAAAACAAAAAACGTGACATACATTCCTAATGATATTTGACTTGTAGCACTATCTCGGGATTTTTGGAGTTTTCACGAGAACAACTCCTTGCTAGTGTTACATCATTATTTACTTGATTTTCTATTCGGCTTCCACCGCATCCCATTCTTTTACTACTAAATTACTAAAAGTAAAAATGAAATAACACGAAGAATGTTAATGTAATTTTCAACCTGACAAAATCAAAGCAAAAAGGCAGTAAAAGTTCCGTCAAGAATACCAGATAAGAAGCCATTAGTAGGAGTGCTCGGTTGCTTTTTGTTCAGTTACCATTAATTGACAGAAAGAGTCAAGAAAAAAAAAAAAAAAGGAAAAGATTCCTCCAAGACTGGTCTGCATTTTAACCTTTCGCTGTGCACTCGCTAAAATGGCTTCATAGTAGAATTCTTGGAAAAACAAGGCCACGTAAGGGAATGCCCAAAAATAACCGGAATTAGGATGGGGTACAAAATCCATATAGTTACACATTGTGCCGCTATGTCTCATAAGTTTACACTCTTCCAATCCAGTCTGAATTGTGACTTGATTCTGGATTGACTGATTAGTTATGGCTTGATAGCTCGTGTTGCTAAAATGACTTGATAGTAGACTTGTTAGAAAAAAGACATCTTTTGCACAAGGTTACATATACATATATATAAGTACCCACTTAGAATTAATGGAGGTGCTGAGTGGCCAAACAGTTAACAGCACCGAGAATGGAGTTGGTGAGCAGAGACAGTTTGTGTTCACTTTACACTATTGCCCTTGAGAGAGGCATAGATCCATCTGTTCTTCCCCCAGCAATGGGAAAATAGCAGGGCAGACTGGGCTCTCTTACCATGATTGACAAACAGTCTAGGATTTCAAGCCAATTCCGAAGGGGGATAGGCTCTCTTAGGCTATCTTGACCTTGACACGCACATGATAAAATCATCTGCAAGGCCTCAATGGCCCTACACTAGGTAAGAGGATACAAAACAAAAACACAGAATACAATTAAAGTTCCTATCAATGGTTTGCAAGCTATGTATTTTAACTGTTGAAGTAAAGAATTAATATCTGAGGTTTTTGAATGTTTAGTAAGTGAGGCTCGGAGCAACACACATATTCCATGGAAAGGAACAAATGATATCAAATCTATAAAAAGCAAAGTGCTTTTTATTGGAGCTCAACAGTAGAGCAAAGAATCATAAGTGATAAGTGGGTGAGGTCCAAAGGGGAGTACTTTGAAGGAACTAATACGCCATTGCCCTGGATAGGCTTCTATTTCATACTTATTAAATGGCTGGATACTTTATGGACAGCCATTGCGTGTATGTATATATATATATATATATATATATATATATATATATACATATAT
>OY735199.1:44009738-44072238 GCA_963457665.1 Thysanoteuthis rhombus | reverse complement strand
TGAGAAAAGAGTAGAGGCATAAGATAATGGATAATCTTAATTGTCAACATCTGTGAAATTTACACGGGTTCACTAAGTCAACGTGAAAGTGCAGGATCTTTTCAGTCCTTTTTAACCTTTTTTATTGCCTTCCTTTACATTATTTGCCAAGAACATTTTTTTCTTTTTCTCTAGATCTTAGATAAGTCAACTTCAAATGGTACTTTTCTTTCCTGCCAAAGGCCACAACCTGATTTGTCAACAAGTTAGAATTCACTGAAGGAGATAAAATAACTAACCTCCTTTTAAATTTATTGATAATCTAAACAGAAGATACAGACGTTTGAAGTCCAAGTATATCCAAGTGAGTTTCACAAGGAACTTAATTTCCCCAGAAATACAGTAAAGGGAAAAAATAAGCCAGCGTGCCAAAATTACCCAAAAAAGTAACATAATATCTACATGCCCAGAACTAATATAAACTATTCATAGAAAGCATTTCTGTTTTTTTTCTCATCTTCAAGCCTTTTGTTTTCCTGATGATTGATCGAATGAAAATCTATGGCAAGATGCTCTTCTGATAGGAGGATATTCAAACCTTGCCAAGGGAGGTAAGCCAAGATTTGGAAGTGAAAGGAAAAGGGGAAGTTGAAGAAAAGTGAAAAGACAAGAGAGTGAGAGAAGGGAGGAGGTGAAGAAAAGACGAAAGAAGAGAGACTGAGAGCAAAATAGAACATTGAAGGGAAAGAGAGTGTGGGGAAATTTGATGGAATAGTCGATACAATAAGGGAGGAAAGATTTATGAAGTAAGGGAGAGATGAAGAAAATAATAAAACTGTACAATGGAATAGGAGGAGAAAAGGGAGATGTAAAAAGAGAGGGAGAGAAAGATGTCTCAGTTGAGAGAATACAGGGGAAGATAAGGATGAACAGAAAAGAGAGAGAGAAAAGGGGAAGGATATATAGAGAGGGATAGATATGAGGGAAAAGAAGAAGAAAAGACTGAAAGGTAGAGAGAGACGGACAGAAATGAAAGGTACAAAATGAAAAGGAAATAAAAAAGAAGTAACAGAAGTATGTAAAGAAAGAATTCATGAAGGTAAGGGTATGAAAAAGGGAAAAAAACACAGAGTAGGGAGGATAATGTAAATATGAGTGAGAAGGCAGAAAAAAGAGGGTATAAGCAGAAATAAATTGGGAAAGAAAATTAAGAAAAATGAAAGAAAATGAGTAAAATGAAGGAGAAAAAAAAAGGATGAATGAAGACAAAAGAAAGAAATGAAGAAACAGAATATCAAAGTGACAGAAAGAGAGAGAAGGAAATGGGGAAGAGGATGAGGAAAAAGAACAGGAGGATGACTGAGGAAGAAAAACAGAAAAAAAGAGAGTAAGAAAAAGAAAGAAATGAGCAAGAGAAAGAAGAGAAAAAGTGGAAAAAAAGGAAACAAAGAAAAAAGGTAAAAGAAAGGGAAAGTGGATAAAGAAGAAAGAGAAAAAGAAAAAGGAGAAAAAAAAGGAGAAAAAGAAAAGAAAAAGGAGAAAAAGAAAAGGAGAAAAAGAAAAGAAGAAAAAGGAGAAAAAGGAGAAAAAGAAAAAGGAGAAAAAGGAGAAAAAGAAAAGAAGAAAAAGGAGAAAAAGAAAAGAAGAAAAAGGAGAAAAAGAAAAGAAGAAAAAGGAGAAAAAGAAAAGAAGAAAAAGGAGAAAAAGAAAAGGAGTAAAAGGAGAAAAAGAAAAGGAGTAAAAGGAGAAAAAGAAAAAAAGGAAAAGAGGAAAAAGAAAAAAAGGAAAAGAGGAAAAAGAGGAAGGAGAAAAAGAGGAAAAAGATGAAAAAAACGGAGAGGAGATGAAAACGAGAAGAAAGAGAAGAGAAGAAGAGAACGGACAGAATGTTGATAGAAGGTGAAAAACAGAGAGAGGGAAAAAAAGCAGAAATAAGGAAACAGAAGGAGTGGAGAAAAAAAAAAAGGTGATTTCAGGCTCAATTTCCGCTTTGACAAGAATGAACACAAAATTCTGAGCTTCAATGGCAGCCGACATCAAGTAGCCCAGCTCAAATACCAGGAAATTTTCAAGATGGCTAGGAAGGAAGACTGATCTGAACAATGCACCAATACAGTTCACCAAATGTCCCTACGGGTAGGGGGTCAGATGAGGTAGGCATGGAACCACAGAGTAATTTTCACTAACAGCTGTCATGTGATTACAGGGACAGTGCCTCATTACCCGGAAATATTGAATAAGAGACACCATGTCAGAGGAAAAACACAAGCAGTACCAAAGTTCTCTTGATGTTTTCTGATAATATTTATCTGTACATTTCTCTCAGTAGCTGAATGTCTAAGAAACATCAAGGAAGACTCGGCTATCAGGGACTTTAAAAGTACAAGTCACTTCGGAATTAGGAAAAAATAACGAACCAATGCTACAATCAGGACGGGCACTCAGCTTGTCTAAGGTATTTTTGGCAAACTATCAAAAAAATTAGCAATACATATAATACATATATATATATATATATATATATATATATATATATATAAAGATATAATTTACAGTAACAAGTTCATGACCTGTCGCTTTACAACAACTGGTTCAACTGATGGCTGCTACTGACACTATAACTGTGAAAGAAACTGTACAAAGGGAGAATGGGGAGAAGAAAGTTTAATGGTTTAACAATAGGGTAGAAAGGAGAAAAGAAAGTTAGGTTTAATGAGATGGTAGAAAGGGAGAGGGGCTGATGGCTGCTACTCATACTGTAAGTGTGACTTAAACAGCTCTTATTACCTCCGCTAATGAATTTGAAAAAAGTATATGAATTCACTCATATTCATCAGGATGTCCAAACAATTTCTCCAAAGCTCCAAATGAATTTCAATGACATTTTGTAGGAGGTTGGGCCGTGGGCTAAGGAACAAGGAATTTATTTTGTTTTTTTTTTCACATATATAAAAAAGTATCTCTCAATTAAGATAGTTGGTCGAAATATGAAAAGAAAAAAAAAAAAAAAAAAATTCACAGTTACCACCCCTTCATTATAGTTATATACGGACTGATTTTTATTCAGTTTTCAGTTAAGAGATTAACCAGCACTTTTGTTCACTTTTTAGTGACAATGGAATTGACAAAAGAAGTATCCACTCTCTGAGTTTTTTCTATGTATATATGTAGCAGGGAGAAGATGAAATTACATTTTAGTTATTTCATAAAATCTTTAGTTTCACAATCATGAGAGCTAACAAGCTCGTAATACTAACTTACAACTGTAATGAGTTCAATCCTCGCTGGATGCCCTACTATCATGGCCTTGAGTCAAACTAAGCTAAACTTGGTAAATATCTAGTAAATTCTGCTTCAGTGTTTATGATGTATATACAACCTAGTTTGACACAAGTCCACAGTAGTGAGTCACCCAGTGAGGACCTATCTCATTACAATGGTAATGGTCAGCATCACAAGCTCAACCATTACTACTACATTGATTTTTAAACTCGGAATCTCATGAAATTACAGGGAAGTTCAGGGATTTCATAAAATAATGGTAGCAAATAAATGATGGGCAATATACTTGATTTGAGCAAACTTTCCCTTCCTGAGGAAAAGTTATGCATATCAGAGACAAAGACAAATAACATTAAATTTATGGCTAAAATTCGTGCGCTTCAGAGTCTACACCAAGTTTGTTTTGATGTCACATCCAATCACTTTCCCTGGCAGTCAATAACAATAACAACACAGAAGTTTTAACAATTAAACAAATTACTTTTAATTAGAAAAAAAGTTTTTAAAAAAATGATTAAAAAAACTGACAAATACAAAATGAACTCCATTAAGATTATTAAAAAAAAACAAACAAAATTTACTCTACAGAACTTTGATTTCAAATATTGAGTTCAAGAAAAATAATTTACTTAATTGCATTTAAATGTTTGTCATCATATAACGACAAAGGTGTTAATCTTAATTTAGTCTTCATGACAGGTAAAAAATGTTTCTTGGCTTGTAAATGAAAAAAATTGATTTTTTTTATATAACTAGACTTCTTCGTTCTTTAGTTGTTGACTGAAACATTGATCAATATATCCAATACTGGTTTTCTCAAGTAATATTGAAGTAATTTTGCAATTGCATTGCACTTATGAAATATCATGTTGCTCTGGAGGCCAGAACAGAGGCGGGGCTAGGTGGGCCAGTTGCAAATGTGCATACTCCCACTGGTAGATGCAAATATTGTATATCAGCCTTTTGATGCCCAATGTGGGACAAAGACCTTCCCCTGGATTAGCCAAGTCTATTGTGGACGATACAGCACAATATCTCTTGAGCCAGTCTAGATCTTCATAACACTTTATTTTCTGACAGCTACAATTTTGCATATAATTTCAGGGGATCCATGTTGTGAATTATAATATCCAGTAGTTGTCAGACATTCTTACATCATGGACTGCCCATTGCCATTCGAGTTTTCTAATGGATTGTATGGTATCTCTGACACCTCTCTTTTTTTTTGATATACTGTTGTAAACCATCCTTATCGAAACTAACTAGATCTTTTTTCTTCTTGAATGTTGAACTTGCTCAGCAAAGGCTTGCCAATCAAGGGTAATTGTTCGATCTCATTTTTTGAGGATTTTATGAAGATTCTTTGTCCCAGGTAGATACAGTGATCTACTTTCACTACTGAACTGTATTCTATTGTCTTATGTACATCTTGAATAAAATTGCTCGCCATTATTTTTTTATATTTCTTCTAGCTCTTTTATTCTGTCTAGTTACTTGTGAGTACACACACATATATATATATATATATATATATATATATATATATATATATATGTGTGTGTGTTGAGCACTCTTTAAGTGAGGTAACTCGTTCATTGTAAGCTTATGCAATGCTCTTCCATAGGAATAGAGAACTCTGGTGGACGAGGAATTTAAACTAAATAAATATATATGGCTCAAATTCAGCCTTACTGACCGTCCAGTTCCCTAGGGCAGAGGTAAGATATCAGCCTCCAGGTCTGAAGCTAAGGTTTCAATCCTGCCTCATGGTACTGGATGGGATAACGGATTGTCTATAGCCATACTGAAGAGTTGTAATACAACAAAACAACTGTCTGTGAATGACACTACATATATATATATATATATATATATATATATATATATACATAAATCATATGTATCTAACACTGATTACAAAAATACTTAATGAGCAGTTTGAAATAGGGCTTACAATCTCCATCTGGCTTGGGCCTATAACCAACTTGGCAAAGGCTTGTTGATCTGTTATTGCTTGTTTATGTTCAATACTTACTGAATATCAAACAAAAGATAAAATTGAGAAGAAATACAAAAGATCGTGGAAGAGTTCAATACATAGAGATACATGAATTGCCTATCACTGTTTTTTTTGTATACCCTATACGCTGGCATATGTTGACCTCAAATCTAAGGTTGAATTTGATGGATATGTTGACTTGGTAACATGAGGCAGCATTGTGTCCATCAGAGTGTCAGGTTCATGGAGCCTGAACATACTAATATGATCCTTTAGGAAAAATACTACATGCTTGAAAAGTTGACTGCATGATAATAACAGGTATTGAAAAGTATTGAACAGTTATGATGCATGTATCTATAGTATAAAGTAGGGAAGTTTGTGTGGTTATGTTTGTGCTCTTAAAAGTCAAGAACTATGCATCACAGAAAAAAACAAATACATATAATCTTTCTTTTTTTTTTCTTTTAGTCCTCTTATAATCTTTTCTTTTTTTTTAATATTGGGGATAGATCCGTTTAACTATATATATTGTGAATCAGCATTATCTGGGAGAGTTTTTTTAACCATTTATCTGTATCCACACACAGGTGAGAGGGGTCAACACTTTTTAAAAAATGTCTTCTTCCACATTCATTCGTAAGCCTCTATCCAAAATCACCTACAATACCTATCCTAAGGTCAAATTTTGAAAAAAAAAAAAATAATAATTCTCTGATTTTTATAATGTCTGCATTCGCCTTTATATGAAAAAAAAAATTTATTGCTTAAAAAATCTGAAAGAGACACAATCTACCAGGGTTTCAAAATGAGGTAGATGCAATTAGTGGACCGAGTTCAAAATCCTATTAGATAATTTTGATTTTTTCTTTCAATTTCATGAGCTTTCAATCTATAAGACTTTGAAACCAGAAATTTGTCAGTTTTATTTACATTTGTCATCAGTAACCATGGATGTGAACAACTTTTTCTCTCAGTGCTTATACTGGTTTGTTAGTATTTTTTTTTTAAAGGAATCTAACCCTAACCTGAGAAAGACTCTGAAACTACCTCTAACCCTAAACACAACAAAACATAGACATAATTTAAATCCAATTGTCAACTTTGATGTACAAACTCCAAAAGCCAAAAGTGAGCACATGGATTATCAGTTTGAAGAAAAATTGAGTTTTAAGGTTTAAAGAGGAGATATTCAGGCTTGCCCAACAGTACACACTGGTTTACCAAGCAATGTGTGCTGGCCTTACTAGTAGTGATAGGGGGTGCAAGCACATCCCTTCCACTAATTTGATTTCATAAAATCCCTATAAAACATCATTTGCTTCCAAGTGTTCTTAGATTTGAAATTTTTTTTGGGGGGGGGGATAAACCAGCTAATATATATATATACATATATGATATCATAAGTTTGTTTGCATGCAGTCTGAGATTAAAACCGACACAACGGATTTGATATTCACGTGGGTAAACACTCAACAGAAGTGACACAAACGACGAGTCACATCAGTTCTAATACTTACTGATCCCTCATTCTAAATACATTTTTTTGGTGGTCTACGTAAGTAAGTCTTGTGTTTAAAAAAAAAAATGAAATGATGAATAGTATTTAATAGCATCCATATACAATACATTATGATAACACTCTATATAAAATAAACTACATGTAGTATGACATAATCTATAAATTAAAATCATAATTGAAAAGGGAGTGGGCATTTGATCAACACTGCTGGGCTGCTATGTTAATATAAGTGTTTTGATTTTAAATGCCTGAAATAGTTACAGGGTAAACAACAGATGATCCCAACAAGAGATTTTCATCTAGTGCCATTTTATCAAAGTATGTACAAAACATTAGAAACACAAGAGAAAACTGCATGAACAAATATTTGGATCCAAGTGACTGAAGTGGAACAAAGACATTTTGAAAATTTTTTAAAAATGTGTTTGGTGTTTTTGGTAATATAAATATATATATATATATATATATATATATATATAATTGTGTCATCCACAGACAGCTGTTTCAATGGTTTACATCTCTTCAGTGTGGCTCTAGACTTTTACCCATCCAGTACCGCGAAGCAGGATTGAAACCCTCATATCGGACCCGGAGGTCGATATCCTACCTCTGGACAATGGAACTGGGTGGTCAGTAAGGCTGAATTTAAGCGATATATTCATTTTACGCAGAGACTCCTCATCCACCAGTGTGTTCTATTCCTATGGAAGAGCATTGTGTACATATATATATATATATATATATATATGTTAAACTTGATAGACAAAATGCCATTATTACTCACTCGTGGAAAGAATGTTCCATCAATTTTTAGGGGAAAAACATTCTTTATATGAGAAATATGCATATATATTTCTTTTTCATACTACTTTCAATTACCTATCTTATATTTAATGTCAGTAGCTCGAAAAACCTACTCTATAGGGTGTTTTTCAGCTAGTTTCTGCTGGAGCCCCTTCCCACATCATGGGGTAGCTACAGCCATTGACTAAATACTATTTGTATATGCAACTCCTCAAAGAACCAACATATTACCAACCTCTTTAAACACTGACTGATCGTTGGTACAGACTTTAGCAACATTATTTTCGGAAAAAAGCAACATACATACATTACAACTATATATATCATATGACTTCATTGGAAACAATTTCAAATGACTGCCTTGTGTATCATTAATCAGTTCAGAAATTCTGATTCTTCCAATTAACACGAATAATTAGATATAATTATAAAAAGTGACTCTTAAAAGAATCGGGAAATGGCAACATTGCGAGAACATTTTGTTTTCATTTGTCCCCTTCAAACAAAATCTCGAAAAAGCATGATTGAAGCTACCTAATAAAGAATGCAAAGCAGCCTATCGAAAATGAGATTATTGAATGAGTTGATAGAATTGATTTGAAACAATCAATAAAGTTGGTACAGTGAGATTGTGAAATCACAGAACATTTCAATCGTTTCCAGGAATGCCTAGTTTCGCAACCTTCCTGTAACACAATGGACTTAACTGTGAGGAATTGATTCAAATGGGACACTTGCAGAAATGAGAATCTGCGATTTTACTTGGTTTCTTAAATCATTTTCAGAGGTATATCTGAGGGAGGGGGGGGGCTTTATTTCATAAGATTCTCCCATGGGCCAAAATAGACGAGTTCTGAAAAGCTTTATAGATACTTCACCTACAGCTTTTCTATAGATATTCAATGATAAGTATACAGCTTCCTCTAGCAACCAGACTTCCCGGGAAATGCTGTGAAAAGGTCTGCCTGTCCTGTATCAGCCTCATTGGCCCCCTGAAAGTTTGCAACAATCTTGGAAAACCCTCTGAAATCTTCATTCGCAAAGCCAAGCCATAATTTGTACATGCACGTGTATGCCTATTGCAAATTTTCCTTTCTCATCAAATCCTACTCAATGATAGTAGAGGCCCCTCAAGGAGTGTAGTCCCCCCAGGCCCGCAAATCTCTAACTATGCCACTGATTGAATGTGTTAGTTGATGAAGAACAATCAATATTGTGGTCTTGCCTTGGGGGATTGATTTAAATGGGACACTCAATACTGGGTTAACTATCTGACAAATCTAGCACATGCTACAGGCCCCACAATTTCAAGGGCCCTACACAAAATGCTCACAAGCTATCAATCCTGATTCATTGATTCTGCTCTTTTTCTTTAGTTCTATACAGCCCTCAACTTTTATGAACGACTGGGATGTTTAAGTTGAGTAATTTTAGCTAATTATTACTTCAAATTGGGGTTATCATTTGAACACAATTATTGAAGTATCTATGTGATATATAAATGACACATAAATACAAAGATATTTGAAATTGAAGTCATAGCCAATGTGTAAAGATTAAAACGAAAACTAAATACTATTACATGAATGTCAGACATATTTGTCATAATATCAGGCTGTATAGTAAAAGAAATTTTGTTACTTTACAAGTGAAAAAAGTATGTTTTTCAACATTTATGTATATTTTTTTGAGTTAGGGTCCACTTTATAGCATATGTTATAGGCCCTACACCAGCTCAATCTGGTACTAAGGACACCTACAGAAATACCGAAGAGTGATTAGAATTCCAAAACCTAGTCCAGTAAAGTAAAATGTACATAATTGTAGATATCTATACATAATTATTCAAAGGGGTGCAGTGTTTACTTTTTAGGTGCCAGTACTGACTAAACACTTGCCATTTCCGATACTTTCTCTCTACCTAAATATGTTAAATGAAATGGGCAAGGATTTTGACATAATAACAGGGGAGAACAGAAACCGTTAAGAACCGTTAAGGACATTAGGAAACGTATTCTATCTTGTTCATTAATTCTGACTTTTTTTTTTTCCACAGAGAGGTGCCCCGGTGAGCTCCAGCAGCACTGCGTCCCAGATTATCTATTAAAATTTATTTCCTGCAACTCAGAGAAACAGAAAAAAAGTTCAAAAATTTAAAACCATTCAGAGAAAAAAAAACAGAATTGTTTCAAAAAATTGATCAAGTGCTTGGTACTACTCTAGCTAATGATTTCTTTCTATTAAGGTCTCTAACAGTTGATATTTTTAATTTAAGGCACTAACAAGCGCCCTTACATTAGAGCAGAAATCAATTTGTAAAATTCCTGAATCTGAAAGTTGAATAAACTATTTTCACGCTCTTTACCATCTTCAAGAAGAGCACAACTTATTTTGGGATCATTAACGAAAAAGAAAAAGAAAGAAAGTCACACTCGGTTGCAAGAAAAACTAAAAATGTTTTCTATTGGTCTCAGAATAAGTGAGAAAGAACACTTATAGAAATAATTTGTAAAATATTTTTAGTTAACAGAAATTTGAAAATTGAATTAGATACAATCATTTCAAATACTTTTCTTTATTTTTTTTCCAACAAGGAAGCAGTTGCATATAACAAGTTAATTAAAGTAATCTCCGAATGCTGAGTTTTCCATCTTTTCTACCCTTCTCCTGGCCTTGACACTCAGTCCCCATGATTGGACTGGAATGTTCTAGTTTAATAGATGAAAAAGAAGAAGAAAAGAAATGAGTATTGAGCGAATTGTAAAGGCCATATCATACAACGTACACCAGAGGCTGGAGAATATGACGATTCAAACATTGTGTATGAAGACAAAGAGATGAAAATGATAATCGAAAACACTTATATGAATAATATGTACCACAATCTTGGTCAAGTATATAGTCCAGAAAAAAAGGAGTATTTATGACCATCTGTAAATTGTGTTTCCATTTGGGATGGGAGATTGTCATTAATTTTTTTTTTTTTTTTTCTAACAAAATACCTAATCTTGCAAATTCGGAACACCTAAGAAGCCCGAAGAATGTATCTGCCGAATTATTGTTTTAAAAACAACAAAGTTGAAAATTGTTATCTAAAATATATATTATGTAATGAAAATACTAAATATCAACGAAAGCATATGAACGTCCTCAATGACAACCAATTATTTGTAGTTTGCTTGAAAATTTTTAGATTTTCTTCCAAACCAAGATTTTATCAAATGTCATCAAAAATAAAAATACTCATTAAAGAGATTCTATTTTCTCTGCAAAGTTTGAGCTTACAGAGATATTTTGATAATTTTATCATGCAGAAAAAAATATATTAAGCTAATTCTACACAACTTAGTTTCATTGGTTATTACTGTTCAGGTACTTAACATTGATTGGTATTTATTGGACCAGGAGGCATCCATCAGTGGCTCCGAATACCACTGCTATCTATTTCTAAAAATATTGATCTGTGAGGAAAAAAAAAGAAAATTAACAAAAATCAAATCATCAATAAGTAATTTTATTTACACACTTTTAAATCCAGCTAAAGGTAAGTTTTATTCAAAACTTACCTGGTTCTACTTTTCTTTTTCTTTTTTTTTCTTTTTTTTACATGTTTCACATTGGTTCTTTGCAAGAAGTGATTCTTTGTAAGAACGAGTCATGTGACACTCTTTTCTGACATTTGCTTGGCAACAGCGGGAAATCTGATTCGATTAAACTCGCTCACTTGCCGAAAATTCATTCTATTAGATTTGCTCAGCTTGCAGCGACGTAGCAAGTGAATTCGATCAATCCTTACATGAACATTTAGTGCAGCCACAAAGTTTTCCACTAAGACATTTAACATGTCAACTCCACAGTTTAAACGTTATCAGTAATTACACTGAAAGGCTGATATATTATGCAATATGTACAGTTTCGGAAACTAGTAATCTAGTAAGGTTGGGTTTGGAGAATAAGTACATGGTAATGTCTTCATTATTCGACAGTAAACATATGAAAAAAAAACTGGAAATTGAAAAGTAGATAATGCCATACTATGCACATCTTACCTCTTCATTCCTGTCACTGGTTACATTAATAATGCTTTGGTATGGAGAGTACATTATCACATCATTATTGCTATGTAATGCATATTGTTACATAATCATGTTTCCTATTGAATGCTTTCAGTCCATCTGTGATTTGCTTCACAAAGTCTGAGTGATCTACGATTTTCGGTGGCATTAAACAAAAGATTGTCTATTTAGATTTTCAACTGAATTAAGAGTTAACACCAGTTTTACTTTTCAAACGAAATAATCTCTTTTAAAGAGTCTTATCTGTCCCATTTCCACCTTGTATATTAGATGGGTTGGGGTTTGGGGATTTCTGTGCTGATGGATTGTATACAATCTTACTGAGGTACCAAATGCTTAAAATTTTCACACCATATCACCACTGTACCTTTTGACTGTAGGTAAACCATCAGCTTACTCTGGTCCACATTGAACATTCAAACTGTTCCCCTTAATTCTATGTATTGGTTTCCTTCAGTGTGACAGAAAACAAATAAATAAAATGATTATTAGTAAATAATGTAATGTATATTATTGTATTATTACTTTGTTAGGTAATATCATTTTGTTATGTAATAATTATTATTTTGGTATTATGTTCCATGTATTATCACATTATCATTATGCTGTGTAATATGTTTTGGGGTATGACTAAGAAAAGCCATAAAGGGCTTTGTTCAAGCGAAAAGTTGACAGGTCTCTATTTAACAAAGAAAGAAAAAAAAAAGTACATTGCGGTTGTTAGGATCTACAGTGAGAATGAACCATCTTTCCATCTTATATTTTCCATTACAGTATATTATTATTATTGTTCTCCCTTCTTATGAATTTAAAATGAATTTTAAAAATTGTCTATAAATTTCAGGTTGATTCTTTACCTGAAGCTGTTCCAAAAAAAAGAAAGAAAAAGAAAAAAAATTAATAACATAACAATGAATTTATTACAATCAAAGGAAATTGTTCCAATTTTTGTACACTTTACCCGATGTTATCTGTTTGTTTTTGTTATCTAAAAGACCTTTCCAAAAGTTACCTCAAAAAGCAACTTCCTTTGTGTGTGTGTGTATATATATATATATATATATATATATATATATATATATATATATATATATATATTCTTACATCAGAAGTATCAACTGGTTATCATCAGTGACTAAATAACAAGTCTCTTCAAATTTCTTACTCCACTATCCTCATTAACCTCCACACAATCAACTCAAATCCTTTTTCCAGTCATAATGATTAATTATATACTTACATAATGAACAGTGTGATTATTTACTCATGGACTTTTCCACTTAAAAGGTATGCAAATGAAAATATCTCCCAGTCACATAAGAAACAATGGTCTCTTCAACTGAAGGGAGGGAGATGGAAAGGCAAGTAGTCCCTTTGTTTAGAAGCTTCACTTTATGAAACTCTTCTTGAAAAGAGGCAAAAAGCGAAAAATGTCTTCAGATCTATTTATACAACAAGTCATTATAGAGGCAGTGCACACCTTTTCCTTTCTATCCTACACCCTGGTCTCCAGCACCTGCTACCTATGATGACTCAGCCTGAAATGCCAACCCTAACAAATTTTCATGCTGGTGATGCTCAAAACTTTTTCCAGTGGAAATTAATGGTGATTGCTTTAGTAAATGATGCAATCTGTACATGTGATACAGCCAGCTAGACCAACATGAAAACTGAAGAAACCTATGTTGACAGTTTTGATTGATGGTTTCTAATATAGAATAAAAAAAAAAAAAGAAAATATAAAGAAAGGATCACAATGACAAAACTAAGAAAAATAATTACAGATGGTAGATATATGCTAGTGTGTCCCGACAATGTAAGCATCAAAAGCAAAGTGGGTATATATATATATAAGGCCTTCGGATTGAATATGATTCATGAAGAAACAGAATGGAAGGGACTGAGAATTTTTATCTAAGGCTATTGATAAAAAAATGTACCAAACAAAAGGATTGTAAATTTAACAAAGAAAAATGTGGAAACCAAATGTCAGTGAATGGAAAAAAAAAAAAAGTACTGTATTCGCTTTCTTTTCAAATTTGAAGCAACTTTTAATTCTAGTCTAATATCTTAAGAGTTTTTTCAATGCAAGGCTTCTCAGAGTAGGGGTCAGGACCTGTCTGGGGTCACGTAAATATTACTTGGGGTCACAGAAGTATTTGAAAATCTGTTTTTCAAAGAATGATTATGTATCTAGTGATTTTTTTCTTCTCTTCTCAAAAATGTTTTCCTTCAAATGCTAATTGCAAAAATGGCTTGATGCTATTCACTAATTTTTGAAAAATAAATTTTGTTTTTGTACCATTCCTCTAATTTGTTTCTTAGAAAGTAATTTGCAATTCGTTTCTTGTCATAATATACACCATAAAAATTCATATAGATTTTAAATATGTTGCAATTTTGACAATGGTTTAGATTGTTTCAATTCTGTTACGATTAGGTTAAGGCTAAAGATTAATTGTATATAGACTTGGTACCTATTGCTCTAATAACAGCAAGACTCATCAAAAGAAGAGGTCTGTCTCATTTTGTAAAATATTTCATTTTATCAAAAGGGGTCGCAAACAACAACTTCATGAAACCCAGGTTTTTGAACAGTCTGTCTACTCAACACTCTCGTAGTAATATCTTTAAGTCCCCCCCAGGGGTTTGCAGAGCCCATATTCAGGATCATTGGACTGAGGTATCATTTACTGAAAAAAATCATTCAATGATAAACGCCTTGTGAGATAAATTCAAAAGAGAAATGAATAGATAATGTCTGGGACCAGTCAGTCATTCAATCATGAAATCAAAACCATTCTGAATTCTGAACAGACTATATTCTTCTGGTGATTAAAAGAAAACCACAATGAATATGATGGAAAATTGAGAAAGGAGACAAAATCATTAAATCAAAGTTACATCAGAGTTGTAAGATTAATTTGAAATATTCAGAAACATTATTCTGTCAGCCTGTTGTACCAGACAAAAAATTCAAACTGGATATCAAGTCAGTTACAGTCAAATGTTGACTTCTGTCCTATCAGAGATATGCCCCCATAAGAGCTTAAGACCTATCAACTGTGTATGACAGGGAATTTCAGATACTGCAGTTCTATGGCTTAACTGTGAATGATGAAAATTTCCCTCATACATTGTTAACATGACATATGCAGTGTTCTCTTCAGAAAGTTGTTAACACAGTGTATGTCATGTTTCTTCCGAGTTCTCCGGATAGAGACGGTAAGGAGGTGAATGTAACACACCAGATACCTTGCTGGGTTGAACTAATGACAGTGAAAAAATGTAATGGATGACATGTATTCCTCTCTCTTTGGAAAGGCAAGGAACATGTATGTACAATATAGAGGTTTAGGTAAATATGCATGAGTCATGGTGTCTCATGTTGAACCGTGCATATACCTCACTTCCATCTATAATGATCATCACGCCCGGACCAAGTTGTGCATCCATACTACCATAAAATGATCCGAATGCATAGCTACATTTTAATTTTATAGTAATCTGTCAGGTACTCTCACTCACCACAGTGAAAACCCTTTTTTGATAGTGAGCCTTTTGGACGAGCTTTGTCCCAAGAGCAGAGGTTGGTTTACCATTGTAAATAGAAGTTACAATGAAGATGCAAGTCCATTCTTGAGCGACACATGAATGAACTGGAATTACAGTTCAAGTAACCAGGAGTTATTATTTATTCTGTGTGACCAGAAAACAGCGAGAACTCAGATATAAGAATCAGGTGGTCAAGTTTATGTCGATATAGAACAAAAAGTTGCAGATAAAACATTATTGGAAGATTGTCTTTGATGAAGTAAATAAGATTCCGAGTCTTTAATTTACATTTATTGCTTTTTGATATTTGAGATGAAAACAAAGCTGCTCACCAGCTGCCAATTTTCCAGAAAGGGGACCAGCAAAGAGGTATTTCTGGGATATATCTTGGTGGCAACACTGTTACCAATGAATCATAATATAGTCGTTTTATATGAAACGAAGTTGGGGTCAAATAAAATAAGTGTACTACATTAATATCCCTTTTACCCTCTGTGATGAGGCCTAATCAAGGAAGTGGGGTCAAATTCACCCCTCTTCACCCCCCTTCCTCCCAGATGCCCATGTACACACATACATCAGTTTTGTCTATGCTCGTATATGTCAGTGAGACTTGGTCAATAAAGTAACACAACAATAGAAGAATTGATCTATTTAACAAGCAGACCCTGCTTGATGTCAAATAGTTTCAGTTTATGAGGAATGATATGATCTATCAACAAAGCAAACTGATCTCCACTTCAGCACTGATCACCGAGCAAAGGTTAAAATGGTTTGGACATCTAATAAGTTATTCTGCTGAGGATGTCTTTGAACTGGATCCAAAGAAGCTTGGATGGTAATGTCCCAAAGGCCAACTAAAACAACGCTGTCCGAGTACCATTACCCATGATATATCAACATGCCATTCTACCAAATCAAGAAACTGGCAATAAGCAGAGACAGATGGATAAAGATCTGTCATCATGTAGTCACTACATTGGAACCCCAGCAAGCACCATGAATGAATAACTGACTGCTAGTATCTGATGAGAAATCCAATGTTTTATAAGTCTTTGATACAAAAGAACAATTGACCCATTATATAAAGAGTCTTCAGACTATTGAACTCTTTTCACCAGCTTTATTATTCCCTTAACATTTTTGCCAATTCATTCTACGGTTTCCTTCAGTTGTACTATCTGTACATTGAGAGAGAGACTCACTTTCCCCATCGTGCCAAGTCCATAAAGTTGTCGTAGCTCTGAAAGTAAGAACAGCTAAGTGTTCACCAGGCTTTGCTAAGCGAAAGGGACGCAAGTTCAAATCGCACTGGGAGCTTATTCTTTATTTCTTATCATTTATTGCCATAGATCAATGGCCTGAGTTAAGTTGTGATAAAAAAAAGCAACCAAAAAAAAATTCAAGATGGAGGAGAATAGCAACCCAAAAATTTATAATAATGACCCTAATTCTCATTCACTGAGTTGAGACAGCCTGTATCTAACGGGAAATCCAATATTTCATAAGTTTTTGTTACAAAATCACAACATCCGAACCATTAATACAAAAGCAGATTCCTACGAGACTAAGCCACAGAAAACAAAGTAAGTGGAAAGAAATTAAAAGACAGGAAAACATTTTGAAAGCCAAAAGAAGAGAAGAAATAGTTTACCATTATGATTTATCAGAATCTTTGGTTCTACAAAAGAAAGAAAAATTCTTGTTAAGTTTTTTCTTATTACAGAAGTAAATGCTATAAAGAAGAAGAAACGAATACATCTTTTTTCCTTCTGTCTTTTCTCACCTCCCATCCAGACACCTACTCAACAAATGCTTAATTAAAGAAAACTCTCAATAAAGCAATCGGTAATTTCATTTTAAAAATAAAAATCAATATAGAATTCATTAGAGTCAGAAAAGTAACTAAAAATAACAGACTGTGTTAAAAGCAGCAACTTTGTTTCCCAAATGAACACAATTTTTTTTTTATTAATAAATGATCACTTTATCAAAAACTATGAAAGAATATAAAAAGATTTTTTAGTAATTTATTTAAGAGATCACAATGAGCTTATATCCTCATCCTTGTTGGTTGGTTTATTCAAGAAGAAAATTTTTGATTGCGTCTCTATTCTAGAAATATTCGTTGCCCAAGACATTAGTTTCATTGATGTCCATGCAGGGCCGCCATTAGCAATCTTGGTACCCCTGCAAGCTTTGGCGCCCCTACTAGCCTGACTGAGGTCATCATAGGTCATGGGAATTTCCTCTAGATAATTTCTATTAGTTTTAACACAGCAGAAGTTATTTGAAATTTTACCATATCAGGGAATTTTCTGACAGGAATTTTATAAAAAATTGCAGAGCTACCCCCCACACACACATAATCCCTAAACAACCTTGTCTTTAAACCACTCTGTTTCCATGTGCTATGACCTTTTTAACATACCATTCTGTATTTGCTTACCAGTAGATAATAGTCGATCTTTTTTATTAATAGTCATATTGTATTGTCTTGAAAGTTTTAATATGCAGTACTAAGCAAGAAACTCTCATATCCCAATTGGCTCTTTGGGCCTTGGTGTGAAGTACTTGCTGCAACTGCCTCTCAGAGACCGTGTTCTCATTTCAACAGCTTTTATTCTGTTCAATATATTCATTTTCCCCATTTGAATTTGGAAAGTCCTACTGTCTCAGACACATGTAGATCCTCCCTGGCACTTGGTACCCTGAGCAACTCTCCCTGTTACCAGTACCAAGGACTGGCCCTGAGTTCATGTGAAGACCAAGTTTCTTGCTCTCTTCCCTCAACATTGTTTGGAGATCATGAAAATTTTCTGGAAAAATTGATCATGTCGTTAGTGAATCACCTAGGTATTCACTATCTATTTTGATTACTTTATTTATAAAATCCAAGTTTTGGAAGACCCTTTTGAGGCAAGCAGTGTAGTTTGGGCAAACCGGCATCACCTTGTCATACTCCTTTTTTGAGATCAAAGGGCTTTGAGTTTTGGTATAGACCGATTAAGGAGATGCTGTATTTGTAGATATAACTTAAAACTTTGGCATTAGTGATTAGCGAAAAATAAAATTGAAAAAAAAAAAATATATATATATATATATAGTACTATTTCTAAGTCCAGGTATTACAATTTTAATTGCATGTACAAACAAATCCCTTTCTTATCATATTCAATAAGGAATGACTTGATTGCACTTGTTTATGTTCATGATTTATTTTGCACAAGCATAGAATTTCAAGGCTACAAATTTTATTTTGCCAGCCATTCTCAGGATTTTAAGGCTAAAGATTTTCTTCCTTTGTGAAAAAGCCGTTCCTGGAAGTTTGAGGTTACAGGTTTTATTTTGCAGAAACTATTCTTGGAATTTTGAGGCTACAGGTATTATTTTGCAAAAAGCCAGTCTCAAAATTTCGAGGCTACAGGTTTTACAAAGCCATGAATGAATCCCATTCCTATTTTATTTATTAGGGAATGTCTTTATTGCACAACTTGATACGCATCATTAATTTTGCAAAAGCCATTCTTGGAATATCAGGAATATCAGTTATTTTTTTTTCTTTCTGAAAAAGCCATTCTTGGAATTTCAAGGCTACAGGTTTTTATAAAGCCTCTTATTAAATCAATGCTCCACACTTGATAGACATGAGAAGAAAGATATTTTTTTACTTTTCCGATAGTTTTTGTCAAAACTTCACGTCAGAATAGAAATTTTCAGCGATCAAAAGATGTTAAATCAGCTTAAACAAATTTTCATTGGCAACTCGAGACAAAGTCTTTGACAAAACTAATTGGATTAAAAACAGAGTAAGAAAAGATGAAATATTTACTGCCAATAATCAGAGGCATAGCTAGAAATAGCAGGAGATTTGGGGGCCCTGTGGGCTCGGCTTCTCAAGGGGTCCCCTCCAACGTTTTGTGAGATTTCGGCAATAATGTGCAATAAATAGATCCGAAAGGAATGATCAGATACAACCCTCCTCGGGGTGGACAACTTGATGCCAAGAAAACTTGATGCAACATTAATTACACATTCATTAAATACTATAAAAGAGGTATACTCAATAAAAGAATAATGAAAAGACATTATTTTAACAATGAAATTATTTTATTCATAATTATAAGCTATTCCTCGTAAATATTCCAGAGGGGCACTATTTTTAACCCCTTAGCTTGCTGCTAGATTTTTCTGTACTATATCCTGGAAAGCAGGCCAACATCTTTGTAAATAGATGCATAAAACTTGTCATTAGCAAAAGGAAGGATTGGCAAAAAATATGCAATAAACTTTATGTGAATAAACTGCATAGAACTGAAGATATAATCATTACAAAATAGTGTTTACAAAAATCTGTAGTACAACGCCATACAGTTTTTGTGAGAATCAAGTTTTCAAACAAAAATATATTACCATTCATAAAGCTTACTTGAATAATTTTCATATCTGAATTTTTCTCCAGTCATTCTTCTCTCTGTTGCCTTGTCTTTTTTTTGTTTTTTTTTGTGATAACAGTATTTCATGAGGTTCATGCTTTTTATTTACAAAAATGTGTTTTCCATGATGGTCTGGTACACATCATGCAAGGACTATCACAGACTTTTCAATACTCTTTTAAAAACGTATAAAATTGAGAATATCGTCTTTGAAGTTATAATTTTGTTTATAATATCAAGAATATAGCCTGAAGTTAGTCTTAAAAAAAAAGAAAAATAATATTGAGTGATCAAAGAAGATTTCTAAGTGATTTCTCACAGTGTTTACGTAATTTGACTAAAACTCAGATATCTTTGAGGTTTTGATTGCTGTGTCAAGAGAGATAAAGAACTTGATTTGAAAAAATCTTTCAGAGCTAGAATTTACCTCAGAGAAACTTGGATAAAAGTTAATTTAATGATTAATTGATTAGTTTATGTAAAAATATTGCTTACTTATTTCTGGAAATATAGCAAAAAAATGAATTTATTTACCAGGGGTAGGGTCATAACAGAAGTTCAGAGGTCAGTTTTGATCTTTATGATTCAATGTAATTTAAACTTCCCACTAGCACAAAGTATATCAGGTATCGGCTGGCTTGTGATAAATACAAATGACTGGAATTGGCAGATATAGCCTGTTGAGCAACATAGCAAGTAAAAAAGATTATCAGTTATTGGCTACCATACACAAATAATAGTACCTCTGTAATTAAAACAAGACCAATCAAAATTCTTTAAAGAAAAAAAAAATAGGTATTTCATAATTTGTAAAAGCTTATATTTATTGATAAGTAGAAAACCATTTTTTTTGATGATAAAATTTCATAATCTTCACAGTAGTTAAAACATCAATAAATTGATGACGAAATTTTCAAAAAACATTAAAAAATCTCCCTGCAGATTTTCTTTCCACACAAAAAGTGTACACTGTCGATAAGAGAAAATATTTCATCTTTTTGGTATTTGTTTTTTCAAATTTCGAGCCAATTGAAAAAAAAAAAACATTGGGCAGAATCAAATAAATTCCCAACGTATTTTTGTTTCCAAAGGGAAATTAAATTAAATGTAATATTGTTTGAGTGACTAGGATATTTCATTGAATTTTTATAAAATTAAAATGGTGGGTGGAGGACTTGAAAAATACCTATCTCATAGGAAAATTAATTCAAAATTTGGTATATCCCTGGATTTTTATTGAAATTGCCTATTTTTGGAGGAATTTTAAAATATGTATGAGAATCAGCACAAATTTTCAAATGCAATATCCACAAGTATATTGGGTCATGCAAGTAAACAAGTTTTTCACACCCAGTTATACCCAGTTTCATATCATTCACAGAAAACAAATTTAGCTGATAATTTTTTTGCAATCCTTCTTCTATCGATAAACACAAAGATTACTACAAAACAATTGATAGATTCTAAGTTGAAGATATTTCAAATGGCCCAGGTTATTCCCTGCCACAGATCAAATGGTGCTGATGATTCTTGCATTTAAAATGCCATTTGATACAAACCAAAGGCAAAATTTAAATTGCATTCATCTTTTCTATCTACTAGCAGAGAAACATGCTTCCTAATAGTCAGGGCTGTAAACTAACTCCTTATTACTAGCAATCTCTTCTTCTTCTTCCTACTAGCTCTCAGTCTATCTAAAAACGGTGCTCCTATCTTTCTCTGAATGTATGTCCCTAATACACACATACCTTCATCCACATATCTATCTGTGTGTCACATAACACACACATGCCTACAACTAAGATCACAACCTTTTCTCTGGTGCGCTGACCCTTATCCCTGCTGGTCATGGTTCATTAAAACATATTTAACTCTCAATGGCTGGATTATCATCTACTGACCTCCTTTGAAGCCATCCCCTGAAACTGGAGCTGGGGAAAGGTCAACCTATTCAACTTCAATGCTCTGACCTGTTCCTTAGCCTGGGAAAACAGAAACACACACACATACACACACAAAAAGCATTAAACCAGTGCCTAATCATTTGTTGCACAAGAGAAACTCCAAAATTACTGACCTTTTGCCTCACTTTTGAACAGGATAGAGTATTATGTCCAAGTTCCATTTCTCCACTGTTGACCATGCTGAAGGCTTCCAAAGTTCTCAATACATTTTGGAAATAAGCAGGGTGAGAGGGGATGCCTCCTGGTATTCCAAGATGGTCACTTATCTAGGTACTGACCAGGCTCAACGTTGCCCAACTTTGGTGATTGTATTCAATCAATGTATCCAACGTGATTTGGACGTAACACCTACTTACTTATCTTGCATCAAACTGAAAGTGTTCACTAATTACTTTTACCAAGTGGCTCACCCATGCAACTGCTCAAGTCAGAGAATAGAAGGCTAATTCTCTTAATCTATCAGCTTGCTGCTGAGTTTGTCACTAATTAACATCTCAATTAATTAGCCGGCATGCTGTCAAACTGGTGGAGGTTGTGGTAGAGGGGATTCAGATTGTACTTAAGACCTCTCTCTCACCTTCAACTCTCAAGGTGGCCAAAGATCTTCACAATTATGATAAATCATGAAATCAGATTAAGAAATATTATATCATTATCTAATTTCTTTTTCTTTTTCACCTCAGCAAAAAAGTTGGGAGAGGTATATGTATTCAGTCAGTGTCTTGGACTGTCTTTTCACAAAATACCTCCAAAAGCTCATCATGAATTTCATTGAAACTTCGCAGAAGTAAGAGCAATAGACTTCAGAAGAAACTATTAAACTCCACCATTGATCAAGGAATTTCTTTTCATATATTTATTTCCACTCTTGACTGTTTGTACAACATCTTTGGAAATCCTCAATAAATATCAATGACATTTTGTCGATTGGGTTGACCATAGGCTGAAGACAATCTGATTAAATTTTGGGTTGGATCTAGAAATTCTCTTCACACTTACCTCCCCCTATACAAATCTACTATTTGCAAACTGACCTCCATTCAGTTTCTCGTGACAATGGTGTTGGCAGAGGTATATACTCACTGAGTTCTTTCTAGTTTATACTTGTCTTACACACGAGCTTTCAGTTTATGCTTCCATGAATGTAATGTATTCAATATGGTTCTACTCTGTTTTCGAGAGACAGCTCAGTGAATTCAGTTCTTCAATGCTTATACGCATTTAGACAAAAATAGAATGTGAAGAGTGTTACCTTTGGCATTTTTTAAGTGGAAAAAAAGAAAAAAGAAAAAAATGAAAAAAAGTCCAATTTGGGAAATCAGTGAAGTGACCCCTACATATATTCATCATTGAAAAATGTTTAAGGTTTCTTTAAGCACCACAGCTGCCCAACAGCCTGATATGACGGAAACAAGAAAAAAAATTAATAAAAAACACCAGGAAGAATCAATTATTGTCTCATTTTGACACAATCTGCTGTCAATTAGAAAACGTCAACAAAAACTGTCACCAGAATTATCAGCATAGGTTTCTTCTGCTTCGAAGTAGGTAAGGCTGGTTTGCTGTGCGTGCGGGCCACATCAATGGAGCTAGAGGGCTGAAAATCTAAACATCTCTTCCATATGTCTAGGAAAAAAAATGTTTTTTTCTGTTTTTTCTCAAAGTTTCGCCCCAAAATGGGTTTTTCAGAGGGGAGCAGTGTTCAATTTACAATCTAAGTTTAGGGTAAATTGGTTCATTACTCTGTGTCCAGCAACGTTTACACTTGTCTTGAAAATCCACACTTTTTTTTTTAAAAAAGGTGAGAAAAGTAACTTATTCCTTGATCACCTCTTTTTTCTCCAATTTTTTTTATTTGATCACCCCCAAACGCACACGCTGCTTAGAGATGCTGGTCACAAGACGGTTTCTATTGAGTGATCAATCACATGATGTTTTTGGCCTGTCTCATAACTGAGATGTTTGTGCATGTCCCACTGCTGCCATTGGTTTGTGTGCTATCCATAGCAATAGCCAGAAACTCATATGCTGATTTTCTGGACAAACAGGCTCTCTTCACAAGGAAGATTGGTGTAACACATTGCTATTCCTTAAATTCCCAGGCTATCTAGCCTGTTGCCATACTAAGTTGAACTTAGTGAATATGTTAAATTGGTATAAGAACATTTGTCCGACGAGTGTTGTTTAAACCAAAAAACATTTTAAAAAATCAAAGCGGACACAGGAGATGAATTGTCCAATCAATTTACCTTGCAACAAATCGTCCCTTGATATTTCTGAATAAAATACTACATTATTATGTGTACTAGTTTCATCTCTCATGTTTTTTTTCATATTGCTTGAATGAGCAACAAGACACGAAAGTTTTATTTTGTGATGTACAGTGGAATAGCTAGGAAATCATGATGTGTCGCAGTCATAGAAAAAAACAGAAATCTACAGGAAAATTGAAAATAGGAAGCATTATAAATTTGGGAGTATCAATATTTTTAGTTTATTTTTCAAAACATGCAAGAAAACTTTTTCACAGCAAACAATTAAGGGATTTTAGAAAATCCAATAAAACGAAAAGAAAAAGGTAAAAAAAAGATTAATTTAAAGATCAATTTAAAGATTAATTCATATAAAAGAAAAGAAAGTAAAAAAGTTTGTCATTTGATAAAAAAAAAACATGAAACAAAGAGGAAAAAGAACAAATAAGTGAAATTAAGAGAGAAGGAAAATTAACGAAAAAAGAAAGAATCGAATGGAAAATGATACAATTAATTTTTTTTTTAAATAAATCAAAAATGCAAAAACTAATAAGACAAAAACAAACAAAAAAAAATCATTTTTTGATCTTCATTTAGTAGTTACTTATCACAACTTCACTTACGATTTCAATCTACAACAGAGAGTTGACAGTGCGTACCAGAGAATAAAGAATAAGCTCTCAATTAGATTTGAACTCACATCCTTTGCTTAAATGCACCAGCTGCTCTGACCAACTGAGTTATGAGAACTCTATGGCTTGGCAGAAGATCAAATTTAACTTTTAAACCTACCATTCATTCTCCCCCAATCTCTATCAGCAGCACATTTGTTATATTGATACACTAGTAGTATTAATAGCAGTGATTTTTATATCTATCATTTCTCTTATTAATGAAACATTGTCAAGCGTTATTAGAAACAATCAACCGAAACTGTCAACACATTTTTTCAGTTTTTTTGGTTTGACTGACTTACTGGTTATGTACCACAGGTATAGGCCACACTAATAGAGCTAGAGGGCTGAAAATCTCGACATTTATAACTTATGCCAGGAAAAACGTCTTGTTTTTGACTTCTTTAAATTTTTCCCCTAATTAGGTCTTCAATGAGGACTTCTATTTGCAGTGTAAGTTCATGTTAAATTGATCCTTTAATTAGTGTCTGGCAACATTCACGCTCATTTTTTTTCCTAAAAAATTCAGGTTTTTTAGTGATCCTACAAAAGGCAGGAAATGTAACTCATTCATTAATCTTCGCTTTCCAAATTTTTTTTATTGATCATCCTCTCCCACATGGCACACTGCCAAAAGATGTTTATCACGTAATGGTTTCTAGTATGCAACTAACCAGACCTGTTTGCTATTTTTTTTTTTTACTAGTCTTCCCTTCCATCTTAATTCGTCAGTTCCTTATTATCGCAGCTTTGCCATGTCCTTTTGACTACAGAAGTAAGTACAGTATCAATCAGAAAATAACAGATAAAAAAGATAGATAGGAGTGATGAACTAAAACGAGTAACTTGAACGGAATGTTTAAGATGCAAGAAAAATTAAGAGATTATAAAACAAATTCAAGATTATCAAAACATGTAATTAAAAGAGATGAATTAGAAAAGTATAATCACAACATAAAAACCAAATGCAAGCAAACCATTTTGAAAGTCTTAGCAAATGAGCAGGCAAAAATGGAGAGAAATATGCATCAACGGCCATTCAAGCAATTTAGTCAATCAAAGCAGCAATCAGAGGGTGAAAAGAAGATACAAAATTAATACATCTTCTAGTAACGGTTATTATTATGTTAATATTAAAGATAATAGTAACTAAATTCAAGTACTTTGTGCTTTACTATTGTAGGAAAAGTAGAAGCATTAGAAGGACAATTATGAGATTTGGCCCTCTACCTACTGGAGTCTTAGCAACTTGGACTATACAGCTGGCAAAAAAATCAAATCTAACCTTTAAACCAATCCATCATTTTCACCCATTATTATTGAAGGAAGAGTACAGCCATAAGTAGTCTTAAAAGAAAAATTATACCTTCAGGAGTCTTTGTTTGTTTCTTGAAAATTCTCTCTCAGAGATCTTGATCAGAATCATTTTATCACTTCTATTTCCTGATTCCTTTCCTCCTGCTCCATTAGTTACAAAACTTCCAACTATCTCTCATATATCTGAGTGCGTGTTATCATGAATATATAAATGACTTAATCCTCTTTGTTCTGGCTGAGATATAAGGACACAATCATACCATACCATTGAACCCTGTCTTGCACTTTAGCCTGTGCTTCGCCTCATGAGAAACCCATCATTTCGCTCTGTTGTCACTGACATCTGCCAGATGGTCTTTGGCCTGCCTCTCTTTCTCTTACCAGTTCAGTTCTGTCTAAGGGCAACTTCAGGTATTCGTCCAAAGTGCATTCTCAGGACAAGACAAGGCATCATAACCTTCGTTTCTTAATTTCAAAGGAAATATTTCTACTGACTACCCACTACTTCTTCATCAGAGGAATTGTTGGGTTACTGGATACTACCTATAGCTAATTGTAGAAGTGGGCTAATTGTCATCATACTAGTCTGGCAGGACACTACAAGTGTAGTGTATCCAATTCTCATTGAGTGTGCCACACTAAGTTGAGCTTAGTAAATACTTATCACAATTTGTTTCATTGATACTAAGTTAATCTATACCCCACGTCCCCGAGACATTTTTTTTCAATTTGATTCTATCAGTTTATTTTCCAAATTTTGAATGTATAAACTTAGAGAAAGTCACTTCCATTCATAATATTTTGGGGATAATGCGAATAAACCACAAAATATGGAAAAAATTTCCAACACCTTTCGCTTTTTTAAAAATAAATATTGAATTACTATAAATCTTATTCAGTGAGCTTCGTCTTACATATCTTCAGATTACTTGATAGACACAACCTTCATATCCATGTGTATGTGTCATAGAAATGTGTGCGTGTTTAGATGAAATGTTGGATGACAAAGCAATGAACAAGTGATAGGTAGCCACACTGCCAATTAAAGTTTTAATTGGTTGTTAATGAATGTGTGAGAGGGAAACATTCTCTTCAAGTAACTGATCCACAATTTCAACAAAGAAAACCATCCTAATTTTTGATAATCACCATGTTCATGTTTACCACAAACTATTGTATATGCCAGACTATAAGCTGAGAAAAAATCATGAAAACTCTCCATAATTCATAAATTTATAAACAGCTTGAAACCTCTTGTAACTGACAGTAAAACCCTCTAATGAATAGCACGAAAAATGGTGGGATTTTTCAGTGAATTGAATTAGATTTATTTTTAAAATTCATCAAATGGTCAAAGGGAGATAATTCTAATCTGAAGTCAGTTTCCTTGAAATTGGCATTCTATTTTCTTCGTATGAATTTAACAGTTAATAAGAATCAATATTAAAAAGATTGTCTTTCACTCATAATGATCCCAGTTTCATTTGCAGCATGGGAAAACCCAGTGAAAAACATTACAAAAATTTGCTGTCAGATAACAGAGAAAATAGATCACAAGTCTTTTTTTCCTTTCCACATACATATCTTTTACACTTATAAATATATTTTAAAATAAAACAATCATTTTGATGAGATCTGAAGAAGCTTTACATCAAACTAAACCAAGCTTGGTTAATACCAATATTCTGGACATCTTGGTGTACAATAGTTTTCAGCTGGCTTGTCTCATCCCCTATTACTTCTATGTTCAATCTTCAAGGTTCCCTACACTCGTGATCATGGGTGATACGAAGCTGAGTTTATCATCAATATAACGCACCAATCTAATATTCATCATCAGAAAAGTCAGTTATTGGACATAGACTTTGGGAAAGGCGTATTGTAGTAAGATGTGGAGAATGATGGACCTTAACCTGCCTCACAGGCCAATGACCTGTTTGCAAGGGTTACACACTAATAGAAAATTATAATTCTCAAGACATTTACGACTGGTAATTCATACTCGAATTCTTAACAATGTTCACTTGTGGGATATAGACAGATCCATATCGGAAAATGTTAGAGTTTCAAAAATGCAATAATTTCATATATGCAAAAGAAAAAAAAAGAAGACAGACGAAGAGATGGTTCAAGAGCGAGATTTGAGGAAGTTTGATTCCAATAGCAGATAATAAAATCCAAACTCCTGGGGGAGGCAGATTTCGGAAGAGGAGCTGAAGAGGAGGAGTCAAATGCGGATGAGGAGGAGGAGAAAAAGGAGCGTACTCACCATTCGGTCCTACCACCTCCACTTTGAATCGTCGAATTTCGGTTACGTCTGGATGCATTGTTTTACAAATATAGACCCCTGAATCTTCAAACTTAGTGTTTAGGATAGAAAATACACTGAGAAGCATACTCTGAGACGGGATGTGATACGGATTGATAAATATTTTGTTCTCAGAATTTGAAGTGAACGGCTCATCTTGCTTGAACCACACTATGGGTGAGGGTCTCAACATCCCGTCATGAGCAGTAACGTTACATTGGAGTTTGGTAGGCTCGCCAATCCTCACAGTGAGCACATCTAAAGGGGAAAATAGGGCACAAAAAGCTTTGTCTAAGGATCAGCTAATAACATTAAAGGAAAACGAAAAATAAATAAATTAAAAAAAAAAGGGTTTTGTAAACGGTGCCAGATTAACTTAATGCAAAGCATGTAGCATGTGTTATATCATCATCATCATCATCACAATCATCAGTCTTTCAACGTCCGTCGTTGGACATAGACCTTCCCTAGGATTTGCCACTCTTCCCTATCATGGGCGTCGCGGAGCCAGTACTTCCTGAATATGTCTAGCTCGTCTCTCCATCTAATATTCTGCCGGCCTTGGTTGCGCATGTGGTCTCGGGGGATCCATGTCGTGAGTCGTGATATCCATCGATTGTCTGCCATTCTTGCAACATGGCCATTTGAGATTTTTAATGGATTCTACGGTGTCCCTAACTCTCGTCTTTTCTCGGATGTACTGTGCTGTCTTGTGGTCTCTCCATGTGAGGCCCAGCATTATTCTTTCATATGCACGTTGCATGGTTCTCAATTTACGATGTGTTATAAAGGGGCCTTAAATATTGAAAAAAAAAAAATAGAAGATATACGTAAATCTTAAAAAATAATCTTTTTTACTTACAGAGTGAAGTATTTTTTTCCTGTGCTTTAAAGCTAGATAATATGAAAAATATGTCTGATATTTCAGTAATTAATTACAGTTTAAAAAAATAGCCACAAGTAGAGTTGATGATATACGAAAAATTGCTCAAACACCCATTTATTCACGAAGGTTGAAGGCAATGTAGTACACCATAGTAATAGAGCAAGTTCGGAATCACTGAATCAGAATTGATAGCTTGCAAGCATTTAGTGCAAAGCCCTTGAAATTGTGCACATGCTACTTTTGCTACATAGTTAATCTGGCACTGCTTGTGAGAACAAAAATGCATAAAACAAAATAATTACAAAATGATGAAGGAAAAACTAAAAACATATTACAAAATTAAACTAAATATATTTATATACTCAAACAAGCAAAAAAACAATAAGTAAAATGTTTGTACAAATATACATTTCTATACTGGCATTAAAATAAAAAGTTAAAAATTAAATAATGAATAAAACATTAAAATTCTGAATTATCTATTAGAGTGTATCAAAAGTATTTCCATTTTTTTTTCCTTAGCAGACCTTTACTTCAGAGCTTATTTCAATAGACAATCTATGACTCTGCTATATTATTGATATTACTATTATGCATATCATTTCATAATCAATATTTTTTCTTGGATGTTATAATGGCAGATACAAATATGAGATTCTCTCAATTTTGAGGCATTATTTTGAAATGGGTCTCAAACCTGAAGAAGTTGCTCACAGAATTTGGTAAGTGGAAGGAAATTGAACAATATTTCAGTTTAAGCATCTTAAAGGTGGTGACTTTTTCCTTGATATGAATTCAAGAATTTGGAGACCACCAGCTGTCAATTAGGATGTAATAAATGGTAAGGTATAGAGGGAGCTGACCTCTGGCCCTCGCAAACTTTAAAGAGAGCTAGGACCACAGAAAAATACCATATGTAAGGCTTTACATAAGCTTGGGGAAAAAAAAATCATACTAGTAGCTCTTGAGAGGTTAGAAAACAAAACTTTTGATACACCCTAATATTAGTAGGTATTTTAACCCTTTGTTTAGCAATTGACATTCTCAGTTATAAAGATAGATTCTAAAAAATGTTTTTCTTCATTTAAAAATGAAACTCCAGTCAAAGGCAAATATTTTATTGAAATCTTTTTAATGTTTAATTATCCTTCAAGAATGATTTCTGGAAAAAATATTGCTAGCAGTTTTTTTACGTCTCCGGAAGGCAGGTTATTTGCTTTCAATAATCAACATTTGATTTTATCTATCAGTCAATGAAAACAACATTTGAGATGAATCAACTTTCAAGATGGATGTATAAAAATAAAAAATAAAAATACATCTCTGAGTTCCCACAAAGGTAGGACATATAACATTTAACGATTGTCAAAGATATTTTACTTTTGGAAATGAATTTACAGTATCTTTGCATTTTTTTAAAATGGGATAAAGAAAACGATTGAGACTTCAGCATTTTCAAATGTTCGTTTTTGACCGCATTGAGCAGTTAGAAATTGATGTTTGTCTAAAAATCAAATTAATTACTTACTCAATTAAAATCATCTATTAATTAATGTAAACAAATAGAATCTCTCAGAAAAGGATATGCCAATGAACTACTGTGGTGCATACTTGCGGAAAGTTACAATTACTTTATTTTCTCTAACTTTTTTCACCTTCTCAAATTTTTTAACCTTTAAAAGGCAAATAAATGCAAAAGAAAGGGTTAAAAGCATGCAAATTGCACATTACTACAATGACTAGTATGAAATGATAAACAACAGCAACATTCTAGTGACTAAGTTTTTAAAAAAAATACACTAAAACAACAACAAAGAACTGCTGCAATACTTCTACCTGTGCAAGAGCATGTAGGTGATAGTAATAATAGTCACTACTAGTGGTAACTCACTGTGCGTACCTTCAGATACAAATACTTCTATAAAGGGACAAGGATTTCTGGAATTAATGACATGGGGTGGACAAAAGTAAATGAGAAATCTTCTGAAACAGATACTGCTAGACCCTGAGGGGCAAGAGAGACATTGGGGCACATAGATAGATAAGTAACTTGAAAGAAAGGTGAGGTACATTCATACGTACATACATAAACACATAGAAGCACGCTTAGAAGTCATCATACATTTAAAGCCTTACATTTTGTTTGTAACAGTCAAAAATCATAAAAACCTGAAAAGAAATAATTTTCTCATACAGATGGAAATTCTTAATTTTGTAAAAATGGATACTAAATTTCTCATTTTACAAAGCAAACTTTTCACCAAAAAATTTTGCTTCAAAAATTACTTTATGTATTTTGCCATGGTTTTGGATATTTTCACATGAAGTACTTGCACATTGCTTGAATATTTCTAGGCTAAATAGCTATAAAAACATCTTAAATTAGAAAATAAATGTGAAATTTGGGGCTAAAATTAATCAAATCCATTTCTCATTATTTGGTATCTATCAACGTCCTTCAAAAGTCATATTTTAGAAATCATACTTTAAACTGTTACAAACTATTAAAAAGGTAAGACTCAATAATATTTTAGGCAGAATGCTAAAGTTAGTGAGTGTAAATTACTCTATTTGATGGCATAGAGGACAAACAAGAATTCAAGACACATTTCAATTTGAACAAGAAACATTTGGAAAAAAAAAATTCCAATTTATTGAAGACAAGGCTGAATGTTCATTCATTGAGGGTCTTTAGCTTCAAGTAGGGGATGCAGACAGCCATACTTAAGGCAGTGCAAACAGTGCAACTTTACAGGGGCATAAAGATTTTAGGGGTTCCCCCCAAAATCTATCCTGAAAAACATTTTTTATTTTCGATGTCTAGCACTGCTCGAATTTGCTTAAAGATTAATTATGTTACATTGAGATTCACAGTAAATTATACATTATAATTTCATGAATATTTCATTTTTGTTTTGATTTGTTAGGACATGATAACTGAGCACAAAAATAGCAGGGTTCCCAAGAAATGTTATGCACAGGGACCCAATCAATGTTGAATTTGATACAGGGGAAATTTTAGGCCCTTTTGTTGGTGAGGAGTATTATATGCCATCAAGTACAGTAATAAAGGAAAAGATATAACAGGAATTGAAAGCCTTGCGAGTGGATGAGTCAAGTTATCGTAGTCAGTAAAGCAAGATCAGGATAAGGGCTCGGACATCAACTATGGCTCAACTGAATGAGTTCAAAATAAGAGAGAGTTCACATTACAGAATGAGACTCAGAATTACACTCAAAGGACATGAGTCTATCAGGAATTTCATATCTGTGAAGAGAAGTATAGATCATTCATTATCCATTCTGAGGTTAAATATTTGGTTAACTGATATCTATAAGTCATTAAGATGTTATCTCATAAGTAGATCAATGTAAATTGTTCTGGCTGAACAAGTGAGACCTCCAACGATGAGAAAATATGATTAGGATCAGTTGTTTGGTCCCACAACTAAAAGATGTTATCAGGGTGACATGCGACTGAGTTGTTAGGGTCTGATAGAGAATTTATGTGGGCAAGACCAGTTACAGTATTTCACTGCATCAAGGACAAACCTCAGGGAGTTAAAAATGTTCCTTTAAATTCAAATTAATATGAGGGAAGAAAAATATAGCGGCAGTATCGATATAGCAATATTGAAATTACTACTAGTCTGTTGGTTTGTCTACAATACTTTTCTGAGATAAAACATATTATATGATCTAAACAAAGGATTACCAGAAAAAATTAAACTTTGAGGAAGAACACAGAGACCAAAACATTGTGATAAAGAAGATACAGATAAAAGATGAACCAATCAAAGCACGATGATGAACAAACCATCACAATGACCAATTTACTAATGTTGAACAGTCTATCAAATGCTCCACTACTGTGACCTTGTGCCAGATTAGATTAAGCTTGGTAAATAACAAGAGACCTGTCTTGTAACTGAAGTTGTTGTGAATTCCCCCATCAGCGTAAGTGGTTGGTGTGTGAGCCAGAGTAAAAAGCCAGGGTTTTGAATGTTTTTTTTTAAGGCAGGTAGGCTCTCTCCTCTCTGAGGATTGCCTATAAACAATCAACAAACCATTTCCCTCATTTAGCTTTGTGCAGTACGAAGCTAAGTTCAGCAAATATCAAGTACTAAGATAAGAAAATTAGTCTGAATAATTCACAGAATGCTGATATCCAAACTTTGCTTTTTTCTTTAAAAGATGTTTCCCCATCATCCCATGAGGTTCTGGACCCTACTTTTGAGAGTCTGTTTACGTCATGCAAAATAATCCTTTCAGCAAATGGGTTTTTCCATGCAATCTAAGGCAGGGAGTTGTTTAATTGCATAAGATTGTAATTTATGGAAAGTTAAGGAAATTAGAAAAGACAGGAATTAATTCATTTTGTTATCAAGTTATAAGAGATATTGCTCACTTATATAAATAAATGATCTTCTAAATACATTATTGCCAAATCTATCAGACACTCATTAATTCAAAGAGTTATGCTTTCAGGGTTACTTTAAAAGATTATTTTACTGTCACCACTGGATAGCTGTTAAAATGTCCTCTTAAAGTAAGGGAAGAATGATGGCTTTGAAGGTGTCAGCTATGGGTTCTAAAGGATACTGATTTCAAACATCCTCCCATCTAAACCAGTTTGAGAGGGAGGATGTTGAAATGATCCACAATTTTTTTCTCAGTTGAAAGTATGGAGTCCTCAAAAGATTTTTTGTTCATCATTTAAAGCAGACATTGAATAATAAAGACATCTCTTGTAATCTTGAATGCGGTTGGATTTTGTTCCATAAACAACACAACTTTTCTACTCAATATTTAACTTTGTGCAAATCAAGGAATTTTTTCTTTGGAATATGAGGCAAGCAGGTATCAAGGAATTTTATAACTGAATCTCAATCAATGAATCATTCAGAATTCATAATAAGAGTTGGAGAGTTCTGTGTTTATTCTCTCATTTGCTATGTTTGGATTTTACTCCAATGAAATGCCTTTATCCTCAGATTTTTTTTTTGACCAATCAATTTTAGCTTTTAAATGCAAAGTCACATCATATAAAACTTTTATAAAAATTTGTAAGACAGTAAACATGCAGAATGTTTGAACACTAAATAATGTGGAGCACAATGAGAGGTTAATTTATTTGCCACCAGCTCAATAACTCCCACATCAGTGACTAAATCCAGAAAAAGGAATATTATTTTTTTGAAAAATAAATGCCAAAAAGAAACAGAACTGAAACATTTTTCATTAATATTCTTAACATGTTTGTCGTTTTTTTCTTTAATTTTTTGAAGGATTAAAAGCGATGCTGAACACACAATATTAGACAGAGGTAGGTTTTGCTGACAAAGCAAAGAAGGGAAGAACAAAAAGAAAATCTTTCCACAAAATAATTGGAAAAGAAGATGAAAAGATCAAGTCGATCATTATTACTGTATTTGATGGCATAAACAATCCCCTTATTTCAGCAGCAAATATTCAGAAAACAACTTCTGAATGTTTCCCATTCTTCAGTTTTTAAACAAAATTCTTCTCTCAACTTCTGACTTAAATGAGGCAGGATATTAAAGGTTGTTTACTTTTCGAAAAAAAAAAAGGAGTCCGATATGCCATCAAATACAATAGTTTGTGTATTCTTTTTTTCTTTCTTTAAAGGGCTTTCATGTTACAGTCATTCAAGAAAATATCTACCATTAAAGAAAACCCATAAATATGCAAATATTGAGAAAAAAGCTCATTATAATAATAGAGAAATGTTATCAAAATCAGTCAGTCCCAAACACTTTATCTAAAATGAATCAAAACATTCTTTGAAAGAGTCAATTATTTCTATAGCAGATTTTTTTATGATGTAAAATTTTTTACGGCAATGAGTTTATAACAATGCATATAAATTTATACTAATGATTATGAATAGTTTTTTTATATCCTTTGCTCAATGTTATCATCCAGTTATCATTAACTAAATGACCCTCATACAAAGTAATCACATTAAGCACCTTCCTCTATGTTCAAGATCATTTCTATGATTTTCTCAGAACCATATTTGCCTGTACAATAATAGACAGATCAACAACATGCATTACCACTACTGTCCTACCTTGTGGCTGAGAGAGTAACATAGATTCCGCTAGCTCCTTTGGCTGTGATTCAAGCCCAAGTGAAAGAGCCAGGAATTCAATGCTAATTTCCTAGGCAAACAAGCTGTACTTTTGAAAAGCTGGCAAACTCTTCCAACTTGATGGAATAGTTGCTTGTTTTCAATCCACACCAGGAGTCAGAGTTTGAGATCTAGTTGCGAGGGATTTCAAATATGTTGGATTCCACTTAAATTGAACATTGGTTACTCGGAATTACTACAAAGTAAGACCGATTGCACAAGAACAGAATCAATCCAATGTAGAATGTTTTTTCCATGCAAGTCTGTATGAAATGGAATGACCAACTTTGTGTATTATCTGAAACTAACAGAAAATGCCACCTGGTCATGAGATCCAACACGTGTGTCCTCATTCACTGCTCAATTTGTGACAGCATCCCGTTGAGTGACCGAAGGCAATAACTCATAAACTTGGACAAAATACAGTTTAATATGTAAATTCAATTCCTAATTTACAACAGCTCCAATCATTACTTAACACTTCCCTCGTGCATACTCATTGTACCGATGGGCAGTTGACGCATTTGACTTGACCTGTGAATTTCATGAACAGCAGGTGCCTCAGATGTACTGGGAGGAACTCTAGCATCACATTTTGGAGACTCGGTCAGAACTAAAACCAGGCAAAAAAAAATCCAGGTGCTCCTGGAACTACTGGAACCTCAGGGGCAATAACAACAGGAACATTAGGCCCCACTCTTAGTAATTTCTACCCATTCTAATTTCATAATTTACAGCACCAAATTGCCGTTTTATTGTGCCTTCCACCCAACATTCACCAGCTCCCAAAGTCGACTCAAGAACCCAATCATCATAACTAAATTCAAGCAACAGATATAAGATTTTTGTCCTTTTTTTCCATCGCATAATGACTCCCTAGAACTCTGTGATGTGTATCTGGCTTCTGTAGGTGAAATACTGTACGTAACTGGCATTTGAACAATTCGGCAGGAGGAGGCCCAGATGTTGAATGCTGAGTAATTCTGAACAAATATAAGAACCTGTTGACGCTAGTTTCAAGCGTCTCTCTTGCATTCACTTTCATCTTCTTTGTTGATTCTTTGAATGTGTGAACGGTACGTTCAGCTGGGTCCTTTGCGGATGGCTGATACAGAACCATAAATATGTGCTGAATTCCATTGAACTTCATAAACATCGTAAACCCTTCACTGACAAAAAAGAATAATGTTTGGCCCCAAAGCCTAACAATATCATCACTTTTCGCTTCCAGTCATCATTTACTTTGATGTCAATGGAAAAAATTTCAGCCACTCAGCATAATTTTTCCAATCTTTGTTCCATTCTCGATTTGTTCCAAAAGACACACTGCCAATAATTCTGGAGTCACAAATTGTGATTTAGGCTATGCTTATAAGTATCTCCAATTGGTAAAATCTGATCTTTGTTCTTTTTTGTTTTGTCCCTAATTTTGCATATTATCTTAAACCACATGATTATCAGATCCAACATGTGTCCTCTTCTTATTTAAAGTTCAATTTATGATGGTGTCTGTTAAGTGACCAGGGGCAATAACTCAAATCACAAACAAAATACAGTTTAATCATCATCATCATTAGTCTTTTAACGTCCGCCGTTGGACATAGACCTTCCCCAGGATCCACCACATTTCTCTATCATGGGTGTTACGGACCTAGTATTTTCTGAATTAGTCAAGTTCATCTTTCCATCTTGTATTCTATCAGCCTCGGTTTTGCACGTGATCTCTGAGGATCCATGTTGTGAGTTGTGATGTCTATCCGTTGTCTGCTATTCTTGCAACATGACCGGCCCATTGCCATTTAAGTTTTTATAATAGATTCTATGATGTCTCAGACTCCCGTTTCCTTCCTGATATACTGCGCTGTCTTGTGATCTTTCTATGTGGTTCAGCATGTTTTCCTCATGTGCGTATTGCATACTTCTCAGTTTGTGGGTCGGTCCGTTGGTTAGGCTCCACGTTTAAGCTCCATAAGTGACTACTGGGAGGATGCATTGGTTGAATATCCTTTTATAGGATTATAGGGATCTTCTTGTTTTTGAAGATTGAGCTTGCTCTGCCAAAGGCTTGCCATCCTAGGGTGATTCTCTGCTTGATTTCATATCATTTTGCGGGTTTCACTGAGATTTGTTGTCCTGGGTAGAAGTAATGGTTTAATGCGTGAATTCAATTCCTTATTCACAACAACTACTTGAAAGGACCAAAATTTTTGTTCTAGATGTTTTCCACTGGTGGAATTCATTGTGTTTATTTTCAAAGCAGACAGGAAGGCCTATCCCACTTTGAAAACTGGTGCGAGACCATCTCTATAATCTCTATTTCTTTTAAATTGGCCTTGTGCCAGACAAAGTAAATTTAAGTCAGTAAGCACCTCTTGCAGATTAATTTTCTGATATAGTGAGTTTGACTCAGAGTTATAAGCTGTGTAGCCTCTAGCCTTCTGAACGAGTAGCTATGTAGCCCTCTGAATGTATTTCTGTGACTGATGTTGGCTCAGTATTAGCCTCAACTTGCCAAATGATTTCTATCGGTCTGTCTACCAAATTAGAGGAATTTATAGCTTTCCAAATTCCAACAGCTTCGATCAAATAAACATTTCTGCCAAATGTCTCCCTAGTGAGGAAACTAATTTTTAGCCTCTATCAAGTAGTCATTCAAACTTTCTTCACATACACAAATTTATAGCGTGTATCTCTTTTTGTGTGTGTGTGTGTGTGTGTACCCAACCATCTGGGAAAAGAAAATTCACGCTCAGGTTGCTATGCAAATCTTTGCTAGGCCATAGACATTAGAGGGAGATGGTCAACCAACAAACGAGTATTTGTGTGTGTACAGATTATAACGCAAGATTTGGCATTTGAAAAAAAAAAAAAAAGAAGTTATTTTTCTTGTACGTTTATTCATGATGATGCTTAACTTGTTACATGCAATTAGACTCAAATAGGTTGAATTTTGCTGCATCTGATCACAGTACAGTGTCTCAAAATATTGAATTTCTATTCTTATTCTTATTCTCCTGTGTAAACTCCATTGTGTTCAGATGAAATAGAAATCAATTTATTTGGGTCTGATGGCATCCAATGGGTTTTACATCATCATGAAGAATCATACAAGGAAAAGAGTTTTGTATCAACAGATAAGCGGGGAAACATCATGGTCTGGAGTTGTATGAGGTCCAATAGCACTGGTGAGCTGCCTTTCATCGACAGTATCATGAATGCTGAAGGTTATATCAATATATTGAAAAGAAAACATGTCTTTATTCACTTCTTTTTGTATGGGGTGAACTTATTTTTGGACTGCTACACATTCATACTTTTGGTAACAAAGTTTCTAAGCTGTAGAGTTCGATATTAGATATTACCTAAACCTCACAGTTTTGATTGTATAATACTCCGCTGAAAATAATAAAGTCGTGTTATGTTTGGTTTAGAAGAAAATCAACTTCTTATAAAAAATATTGAAGGGGTATATTTATTTCTGGGCAATACTTTAGTTTAATGGATATTCGAAGTTGATGCAAAAAAAAAAAAAATACCAGGATTTCGGGGGGTTTTTTGCAACACTTTGTTTTTTTTTATAATTATATATTTCAATACAGTGGAACACAGAAAGCATTCCATAACTGACATCTGTTATTGTTTTTCTCTCAACTAGATGATGTAGTCAAAAACAGTGCTACTGAATTGGTGAGGTTATGTAAATTAAAAGCTGTCAGCTTGCGGCTCGTTTCTACATCTTGATTTTTAAAATATATTTATGAGATGATATTCTTGAACATGCCAAGACAATATTCTATGATAGAGAAACTAAATAAAGCTCCTACAACGCCTAAATGATGTGGCTTTATGTCCATCTTCTAAACTTGAAAAGTTTCTTCGAAAAATCTAGCATCAATTTATATACTATTTATTAGAAAACGTTGATTTGAAAAACATTTGCTTTAGCTTATATTAAAAATAGTGTTCCTTTTGATTCCTTACTTTGACAGCAATCTTTAGAGTAGCTGCTATTTTTGCTTGAAATATACAGATTTTACTGATCATGTATGAATAATAATTTGGCTCGGATATGCTACCAGTCCCTGACACATTGGAAAAAAAACCTTGCCGGTCCGCAATATCAGATTGTTTGAGTAACTCCTGATCTAGAAACATTCAAGTTGGTATGATGCCCACAAATAGCATTTAGTTAAACCTTTACCCTTTTCATTTATACCGAGTGTCAAGAACTTAATGACAGCAGACAGTACAAGAAAAAAAAAAAAAAACATACGTAAACATAGACAAAACACTTATAAATACCACGAGGATCAATTTGCTGAGTAATTCTATCGCAAACTAAGATGAATTACCTACAAAGATGCAGAAAACCATTTTGTACAGCATTGTTTTATTTTGGGCAGTTTTCTGAACATCTCTGCAAGCCAATGACAAAGAGGGTGTTAAGTTTCATGTATGGAGAGCCAAATCTTTATTCCTTTTTTTCTTTAAGGTATAATCTCTCCTCATTTTGCATAAAACAGATTTGAACAAACGCAAAACATGAACATGGATTGAAAATCAGACTAACAAGGTCAAGAGAATCGTGTTGAAAAATAAGAAAGCACTCAGATAGCCATTACTTCTGCCAATGCTATTATCACTGAAATCTGAATGAAAATCTCTTCATACATAGCTACAATATAGGGATGGTAATTGGGTAAGTTTTGATTATCCATATTTTTGTTTTTCTCTCTCTCTCTCTAAAATATTTTCTTATTCTATCTAGAAATATTCAAATTGGTCAAATGCTGTGATAATAACTAAATGACTGCCAGCATTACAGGAAAAAAAATGCAAAAGAATGCACAGAGAAGGAAAGTAGACAAAACTTGATCATACACTGGAAAGGGCAATTTGCAAAGTTTTGGAATCGCACACTAAGATGAATTACCAACTAAGATACACAAAACCATTTTTGTACAGAAATTCAAGTTTTGCAAGCAGATATTTTTTTTTTCTTTTCAGCTTGAAATATGGTCAGGGGTTTATTTTCAGCAGTTTTGTAAATATCTATGCATACTAAAGATGATGAGCGTCTTAAGTTTCATGAGTTCAGAGCAAAATCTTTTTTTCTTGATATCCAAAAGTGTAACTTCGTCATTGCATAGAACAAATTTGTACAAATGCAAAATCATAAACGTCAGGAAAATAAGAACATATAATATAAATTTTAAAAAAAGAAACCATGGATTGAAAGGTTCTACTTCCCTCCCAAGAACAGTGATTCCAAATCACCATGCTACAAAGCTGTAAGAAAACAATATGATATGCTGATTATTTCTCTGTAAAGTAAAATAAATATATTGATATATTGACTTTGATATTAACTTTGTTAGATAAACCTTATTAGAAATGAAATTGTATGTACTAATCACTAATAAACGACTTTTAGTTGACTTATCACATTTTTTCTGGTTAGGATAAACCCTTTCCTACCATGGCTGGTTGACAAAAAATATTGTCAATGTTAAAGCGGTCAGTGGTGCTAAAAAGTTTGGGGACCTCTGCTCTACAGAAAATGATTGATAAAGTTTGAATTGCGATTGTATAAATGTGAACAATGAGACAATCACTCTAACAAAATCAAGAGAGTCCATCTATATAATAAACAGTAATTTTTTCTAAACTCATTTGAGTGGAAGAGTCCATTATTTCAATTGGTTGGTGGGATAAATTTTTATCAGCAACAATGTTACCTTTAATAAATATAGATACTGCTTTCTTAACTTGAGCATATTTTTCAAGAACACATTCCTTCATATCCATGACTATTGAACTGATTTATTATCGTAATTCTTTATGCATGATATGGAAAGTTTTGTACTCAAACGGAGCAAAAATATGTAAGGCGAGTTGTGTAATACTTTAATGTACACAGGAAAATCTTCCCTCGGTTATTATTGAAACTGAAAATGCAGAACTGGTGGAAGTAGATCACTACATCTACTTGGGACGAATCTCCATGAAATCCTCAAAAGGAGAAGAAATCAAGCAAAGAATCACTCCAGGATAGCAAACCTTTGGCAGAGCAAGCTAAACCTTCAAGAACCAGAAAGTTCCATTTGTCCTAAAAAGATGAATATACAACCAATGCATCCTCCCTATAGTCACCTATGGAGCTGAAACATGGAACCTAACTAAGAGACTGAGCCTAAAACTGAGAATCATGTAATGAGCACGTGAGAGAATCATGCTCAACCTCACATGGAGAGATCACAAAACAGCATAATATACCAGGGAAAAAACATCATGGAATTCACTAGAAAAACCTAAATGGCTAAGGGTTGGTCATGTTGCAAGAATGGCAGATGAGTGATGGACGTCACAATTTACAACATGGATCCCCAGAGATCATACGTGTAACCAAGGCCAGCAAAATATAAGATGGAGAGACAAACTGGACAAATTCAGAAAGTATTAGCTTTGTGACACCCATGATAGAGAGGTGTGGTGAATCCTTGAGGGGCCTATGTCCAACAACAAAAGACTGATGATGATGATGATAATGATAAAAACCAAACCCGTTTGATAACAGAAATAAATGAATATATATACACTAATTTAGAACATCAAAGTAGAAAGACACTCTGTCAAATCAAGTACCCATGTTATATAAGAGACAACAATTTTATATCTATCTTTCACCATATCTAGGACTCATATTACACAAGAATTGTGTTATATACAAAGGTTTATAATAAGTCTGTTCTGATAGTTGAAGTTGCCAATAGTTTTTGAGATGGTATACTCAGAATGGTATTTAAAAGCCCAAGAAGTCTACAATCTCGACCTCAAGAGCTACATCATCAACTTCCACTGGCAATAAGGGTTTTTAGTACAGAGTAAACAAGAAATTTTGATCAGAATGCCATTTTCAAACCAGTGCTTGGTATAACCTTTGGTCAGTTAATTAAGTTGATTGAAAAGTATTGAACGGTCTGGCTAAAGTTGGCAATGGATGTCCAGAACTCTCAATAGTCTGTGACCAACATTGGTGAGTTAACTTTTCCATAATGCAATGCCAATAAATTTAATCATACACCTGACAAAAGTACATTTGAAATACCATGCTCCCCGAGAGGCGGGTTTTATTGACAGATAAATGTACAAGCACTTTTACATTATCTGATGACTAGTGTAACTGTGTCATCAAAAAAAATGATAGTTACTGTCTATAGTTTTGAGATGGGCCATTAACATTCAAAAAGTTTTTCTGAAGATTGAATCCTTCCTCATTGTTTGTATTTAAAACAAAACATTCTGGACGATTCTTTCTACGGCCTTCTCGAGGTGAAATATCTAAAAATGATGTTAGTAAAAAGAATTTTCCAATGATGGTATCAAATGGAATATTCTGATGGTAGCTATATTACAATATAAGATTTGAATAATATCGACCTCTTTTCGCCTTGTTAGGTGCGGATTTCCACACCTTGTCTCTGTTGAATAGTGGAAGCCACATCGGGTTGAACTCCACACTTGTCTGACTTATACATTCAGTCAACATGTTGTTTGAGGCTGACTCAACAGCCTTCATTGTCTATCATATGTACTTCTTTTCAGAGAGGAAAGTGTTTGCCTTTTCTTCTCCAAATATGATCAGCCATTTCATGTCTCAGTTCAACTAGATTACTGCTTAGATATATTGTTCATCTTCCCTGATGTATATTGACATACTTGACACTTAAATTTCCAACACTGAGTCATCAGTGCATCCTTGGCCTAGTGGTCAGTCATCAGGCTACTAAGATCAGTGTCGAAGTTGAGATTGCGGCAGCTCCACTTAATTTTATGCATCAGTTTCTTTCAGGGTGAAAATAAATAAAAAGCACATCAGTGATTAAGGGGTGCATTATGGTATTAGCTACATAAGCATCCATCATGGTGGTGATAGTTCTTTTACCCTTCCTAACATGACAAGAACTGAATCAGACCAGGGATCCAAGATTTTTGTGGAACCCTCCAAAAATATGTCTGAAAAGAATGTAGGGCCCCAAGAAGTGATTTGTACTGGGCCCTATCAATGTTAAATTCAAGCTAGACCAGGGCTCCCAATCCCACTACATTTTAAAAACATATTTAATCTCATTTATAAGCTGTCCTAAAATTGATTGATCATAAAAATATCATTCACAACATTTAGCGTTTTCTATTTGGTTAACCAAAAATGGGCTAACCAGAGACAAGATGATGATTAAAATGCAATAATTGATACCAATGTTATAAAGTCATGAACCTTAAAACACAGATGACATGTTATTTTCAAAGAATGATTTTTGATTATACTAAATTTAGCTTAGTCAAGCATGAGAATACAAGTGTGGAGCACCCAGTGATGATTGTACTGATGATATTCCTAATGGCCAACAACACCAGCTTGCTAACCACAAACCAAGGATGGATATTTACTAAGCTTAGCTTTGTCTAACAAAAGGCCGTGGTGTTGAGATACTCAGTGATGATCAAACAACAGCTGTAATATTCTAAAAGACGTGTCTGCTAACCACGACTCCAAGGCAAGGAGATTAGTTGGATACAGGGCTACATTAGTGCGGCAACTTCTGGGAATTGAACTCACAACCTAGTGACAGATATGTCAGACAAGCTAACAAATCATTACTCAGTGACAGGTGCCTATAATCATTGGTTCAATGTTTAGACTAATATTTTGTGATAGAGCAAATTATTAGAATATATATGTCCTGTAGATCTCTTTTAAACATCTACCAAGACATTTTTATTCAGGCAATAAGTGCCTTAGTAGTTTGATCTTGAGAGGGTTGAAAAATAAATATGATTTATACAAAACCACACTAAAGGCAGAAGTAAAGTCAAAGACATTCAGGGAAAAACTAATCAGAAGAGGATGTCAAAAAAGGTTACCAAAATTCTGCTGAAAGGCAAGCGTCGCAGTCAAAGCACAATTCTGGGAATTGCTCAGAATGGTAAAACTGAATATTAATTCTTCATAAGATGAAAGGAGACAGACTCTTCTCGGTGTCTGTCCACTCGCCTTTGTGTCTCGTATACATGGATGAAAGGACTGGACAATGAATATTTATATGCTTTGCAGAAAACCTTTGCTCCACAGCTAATTTGATTGCAAGCCAAACAGGAGATGGTGAAACTAAACCTGACAAATTGGAAGAAGGTTGTTGCATGACAATTGCCAAGAAGACTTTTTGTCTGAGAGTTTCTCTTTTTTTTTTTTTTGGCTTCCTTTTCATTTTTTCGATGAATTTCGAGATTTTCCTGTGACTTCCTGCTCTTCTGGGGGTATGAGTGCATGTATATATGGACTATTATACACACACACACATATACACGGAGGTGACCCCTGTACAAAAAGAGGTGAAAAGCAAAAAAAAAAAAAAAAAAAAAGCATTCAGCTACGAGGTAGCAGACACTCTATCCCTTTCTTGCCAACACTAAAATCCTGCACCTCAAGCTAACAATCATGATCATTTTGGTGGTCTGGGAACACTTGAAAACTTCCAATATAAATCAATCGGAATCACATTTTGTTTTACACCATTCAAGCTTACAAAAGATTTTTTATAGGAAATATTTCTTGGACAAGGAAACCTGTATATAGGTTGTTATATATTACGTTGATATAAATACATGCAAACCATACTTTTATGTATCAGAGCATCATATTATCACTTCAATAAATATATATGAATTTATATATGTGTCTATACACTCATATCTATGCATAGACAACATGTATATATCTATATTTATACACATAAAACCGTAAAAATTTGTATACAGTAATACATGCATACATTATATATATATATATATATATATATATATATATATATATATAGAGAGAGAGAGAGAGAGAGAGAGAGAGAGTCTAGCAAACATTCCAAGTTTAAAAACTAACACACAGAAAAACTTTTTTGAAACTTTTCTGTGTCACTTCAGTCACTCATTTCCCAATATCTGTTGATGTAATTTGTAATTTTCTTGTTTTTTTATATTTCATGTGTACTTCGTTATTATGGTACTATGTGTGAATTTTCTCTAATTGGGATCATATGTTGTTCACCATGTAAATGTTGGTGTTCTAAACACAGAGCAGTTGATCAAACACCACCTCCCTTTCTGCTATGATTTTAATACAGAGCTTATGTCATACATGTGGGCTGTTATTATGGTAGTCAGTGTAAATTTTTGCTTATTGGGGTCATCAGTTGTTTACCATTATATATATATATATATATATATATATATATATATATATATATATATATATATATATATATATACACACGTGTGTATACATACATACATATATACATAGGTATTGTGTAAATTCCTAATGGCTTTTTAATGATTCATTTTGACAACTATCTGAGACTGGCTATGTGTTTAAAATATCTAATTGTATTACAGACAAATGTATATATACCTACTTCAGAGTAAATATTTATATGTATATCTTATATACATCTATCTCCATATCCCAGTATTTATGAGCAAAGCTCACTTAGCACTATCCATTGCAGAGACACAAAGAACATATTTCAAAACAGGACATAAATCATCATCAGTGCTTTTATCAGCCGTTGTTGGATATAGACCTTCCCCAGAATGGGCCACATTTCTCTGACACAGGCGTTGTGGAGCAAATACTTCCTGAATTCTACAGTTTGTCTCTCTATCTTGTATTTTGCCAGCCTCAGTTACACATGTGATCTTTGGAGATCTATGTAATACGCTGTCCATCAGTTGTTAGCTTTTCTTGCAGCATGACCAGCACGTAGCCATACAAGTTTTTTAGTGAATTCAATGATGTCTTGGACTCCTGTTTTTTCCTGATATATAGTGCTGTTCTGTCATCTCTCCATGACAGGTAAAGCATGATTCTTCCATGTGCACTTTGTATGTTTCTCAGTTTGCAGGTCAGGCTCCATAGGTGACTATCAGGAAGATGCATTGGTTGAATACTCTTCTTAGGACTAATGGGATTTTCTTGTTCTTGAAGTTTCTGAGTCAGAAGCATTAGTTGCATGAAATATGTTAAACATTTATTTTTTTGCAATCTTCCATGAATACTGTGGTGCCATGGGTAGATGGATATGCTGTTCACCATTGATATACATTTTAACAATTGATAAATACATAGCCAAGATATCTGATTATATGCTGTCCAATATGTGATATCACCATAATGGACCAATGGTAAATATTGAGGTAAAAATCATAAAGGTCAAACAGCAAACACAGACATAAAATGTACAAAAACTTATTACACCCACAATTATTTCCCCGTCCCCAATAATAACTGAAGGCCCAATGGTCAAACTACAATTGCTAAGCTGAAAAGTTGGAAAACAAAAGTTTTTTCCTGATCTTGATAATGACCAGAAGTAAAGTTGAAAGAGCTCAATCATGAATTTTTGGACCATATTTACATTCACTCAATCAACATATGTATTCTCTTGTATGATTATAAATTGATTTATGTCATATAAAAACTCTTATTCAAAATGATATCCTGTTATTATACGGTTGATGTATCATTTGGCTAAGACAATATGAATAGGATAAACGAAGAAAATAGGGCAGCTGCAGGAATCGTACCTGCGACCAATAGGGTAACCTCTTCAATATAGTGTTGCTCTTACCATTGAGCTATACAGTCGCCGCTTTTATTTAAGTTGTCTAGGCCAAGACATACATTCACAGTGTAATGATGGGAGATCATTTCTAATAAGAGTATTATATAATACATCACAATTTATAATCATTCAGTTGGATCATATATATTCATTTCTTAATACATTCTCTTGTCTATAAAATGATTTTAGATGATATACTTTTAGAATTGCAGTGAATGTTTAACTGTTCAAAATTTTGACATCATTGAGAAATGCAATGAATATATTCAATAAATCTAGTTTCAAGGCTTTTAAAAAAAACCTCTCACGTAGAGAAAATTATTTCACAGTAATGATCATTGTTTGCTCCATGTTACTTTTAAGATTTAAGCACCAACCAATGGCACTGAAGATAAGCTTACACTCTATTTAAGAAGCAGGTGTACATGAATCTATGAGTGAAACAAGTATGAATGTGATATACCTGACAGGTATAGATTCTCCAAGCAAGGAGGAAGACTTTCACAGCTGACTCAGGAATCAGCCTCGAAGAAGGTAACTCCAACAGAAAAGATACAGCCTTTGAACCTTGCTCCTATCATATCAGCTCAATAGGCCATGGTATGTAAACACTTGGTTTGAGGGGTAGGAGCAAGCCAAACTTTATCTTATAACTCTGTTGAAGCAGGTGTGTGGATCCAACTGACAACCTGTAGCAGACATGGAAAACCCGGAAGATTCTCTGTTAGTTGAGCTAAGCCATGAAACTGAAGATTCTCCAAGTACTAGTTTATGTTAGACAGTGAAGGGTGAAAAGATTGACGCCAACTTTGCCAGAAATTTTGGCCACTTGAAGATAAAGGCTTTTACATGTGCCAAGACCATTATTCATAAGCTTAACAACCAAAAGCTTTGTAATTGGCGAATCAAAGAATTCTTTTGAAGAATCAACCCATTAACTGTGGGAGGTGGTGAAGAGCAAAAGTCATCTATTGTAAGATAAAAGCTCTTGGCCATTACAAGTTATCCATCGCAAGATAACAGCCCTGACTCACAGATAGAACTAGGTTACCATCAAATACAACAAAATAGCAATAGAGCTGCACTGACGGAAATTCCAGTCCTTCGCAGGTAATGGTTGAAAAACCACTTTTTCTGGTAGATGAATTATGATACCTGAGACAAATTGAAAGAAAATTAAAAAAAACGGTCTGGTTAGTCACTCAGAAGAGACCACCAAGGGACCAAGGTCTTTTGGCAGTATGCCGTGTTAGGGGTGATCAATAAAAAAAATTGGGAAGAAGGGGTGATCTATGAACAAACTACTTCTCTTGCTTTTTGATGATCATTAAAAAGTCTGAATTCTCAGAAAATGAATGTTGCTGGACACAACTGGTGCAGTTTACATGCACGATAGGTCTCTTTCATTTCTAAGTGATTCTACCCACCTATGTTGACAGTTTCTACAATGTCCAGACAGATTGAAAATAATTCTGTCAACACTGTCATTTGAAGGGGGATTTCAAGAAAAATTCAAAATAAAAATCATTCAGAAATCTCCACCCAGACAGAGTGGAGGATTTTCATCCAGATAAAGGAATTCTTAATCCTGGCACTGAAAAATATTCTGGAAATTGTCTTGTACTAACTTTGTGCCAACGAATAGTTATGAGGAAGATTAATAAAATAGTCGAGATGACAATGACATGTTGGTGCGTACACATACGAAAACATATATAATGTGTGACACATAAACATATCATTACAATAGGCAATTTTCTACAACATTTCCCAGATGAATTGCTTCCACAAATGAAGAGAGTCTACAAGAGAATTAGGAAGACAAAGTAATTCATCATACCTGAGGACAATGCTCAAAGATAGAACAAACAATCATCGATAAGATGAATGTATATATATATATATATATATATATATATAAACAAACAACACATACATGAATCATATAAAAACACATTCATATCAGTACATAAATATTTATACACACATACAGACACCTGTGTGTAATTATATAGAGGGAGCCAGAGAGAAAGAGGGAGAGAGAGATAAAAGATTATATACAGAAAGATACAAACACTTAGACACTCTTTAGTGTATTATATATACATACTTTTATATATGCCAAGGCAAATACTAATATGCTAACTTGGGAACTTGTGTATGATATTTCTGTATATATATATGCACATACATACACTAAACGTGCACACACCGATACACGTACACTAAACGCGCGCACACCGATACACATACACTAAACGCGCACACCGATACACATACACAAAACGCGCACACCGATATACATACACAAAACGCACACACCGATATACATACACAAAACGCACACACCGATACACGTACACAAAATGTACACACCAATACACGTACACAAAATGTACACACCGATACACGTGCACAAACCGCATACACAGATACACATACATAGAACGCACATACGGATACACGTACACAAAAATACAGTGTATATACTCACTGTATACTCAAACAAATACAAGAGAGCATGTATGTATGTGAGGGGGGAAGGGTGTGTGTGATCATCAAATGACTGCAACAAATTTTCTGTTTTCAACTTGAGTTTTGATATTATTCATGTGTCTCTGTATGAGTCAGTGTTCTTTTTACTACAAGAATTTTTACAATCTCCACACCTGATATTCATTTCCAAATATTCACCGGAGATTGCACTTGCTTACAAATAAAAGGAAATTCTGAATAGGCATCCAAGATTAATATATCAGATTAGGGAGAAAAGAGTTGTACTTTCAATGAATTATACTTTCAGAAAATAAAAGAGCTCTCGTGTCTAGACATCAAATTGTACTAAGTTCAAAACAATAATTCTGAAAAAGTGTGATAATGACCTATGTTTACATACATATAAAATATATTTATATCTACACACACACACACACAATTAAGCATATAACACACACACACTCACATACATACATACATACATACATACATACACTAATCAACATATTTGTTTTGCATTTATGTATACATGATAATACGGACAATGAGGGAACCAATTTTGAAATGTGTTTTATTCGTTTTTTTGTGTCATGTTTCACCTGACAGAGCAAGCCTCCTCGGACCATAAAAAATAAAATGAAAATACAAGAAACTCTGATAGAGAAGAGTTGTAAAAAGGGGCTGGGTTTAAATGTATAAAGACAATTTAGAAGACCATGTCAGGTACAAATGAGATTTCTTTAATTGGTTTTGACATTTTACCAGTTAATACTGGCTTCTTCAGTCAAAATGAACAATAGAGATCTCATGGTCTACTAAATTGACTTTTCACTCTCATATTTATATATATATATATATATATATATAATTGCAGATACAGTTATGTATATGTCTGAAGGTATTGCTGAAAAGAAGGTTATACAACCAATGCATCCTCCCAATAGTCACCTATGGAGCTCAAACATGGAACCAAACCAAACCAAAAGACTGATCCTTAAACTGAGAACCATGCAGTGCGCACAAGAAAGAATCATGTTCAGCCTCACATGGAGAGATTAAAAGACAGCACAGAATATTAGACAAAACATATGAGTCAGAGATATCAAAGAATCCATAAGGAAATTAAAATGACAACGGGCTGGTCATGTTCGAGAATGTCTGACAACTGCTGAACAACACGACTCACAATGTGGGTCCCCAGAGATCACATACAAAACCATGGCCGAAAAAATAGAAGATGGCGTGACAAACCAGATAAGTTCAGAAAGTACTGGTTCTGTGATGTCCACGATGCATAAGTCTAACTAATATTAGGGAAGGTCTAAGTCCAATGATGGACGCCAAGAGGCTGATGATAATGATGAAATTACATTTAAGTATATATATATATATATATATATATATATATATATATATATATATATATATATATACCTAATACACTTTACATATTTTTCAATATTTTTCCAATAATTGATTGTGTTTTGTTAATTTGAAAAGTTGTTAACTCTTTTATCATTTCCAAATGTATGATTTGGGAAATATAGGGTTCAACTATGGAATAGGGTGATAAATAAAACAGAATCAAGCTCAATATGACTGGTCATCAATTTTCTGCTATTCTCAAACTGTTCATTCCACTTGGAATCAGTAGGATGTTTGTTTATGATACTATGAAGAGACTCACTGAACATCAGACTGTCAAAGACGTACAATGTACCGGGCCATTCTTGGAGAAATCCTTTGAGAAAGCAGAAAATCATGGCTAGAGAGATGAATATTCCACCCAGATCAATGTCCCAGCTGATCAAAAGTGGGGTTGGACTTTGTGTCTAACGTCATAGATCTGAACAGATTCGAACAACAGCTAAGATGAAAATTAGAGAACGAAGATCAAAATTGTTGCTTCAGCAGTACACAAGCAATGGTCACAAAAGAATCTTTTCTTTACAAGATTTCCCAAGTTAAAGAGTGTTTTAATTGCCAAAATGATTTAGTCAATGTTCATAGATCCAAGGAAGCTTTCAAAGTCGAACACAAAGTGCAGTAAGGCCACCATCCCTCTTCAGTCATGGTTTGAAGCAAAGCAAGTTATGAAAGCATTACACGGATGAATTTTTGTGAGGGCAAAGTCAAAACAACTGCTTATGTGTTACTCAACGATATTTTTAATGGATTCTATGAGGTCTCTGACTCCTGTTCTTTTTCTAATATACTGTGCCGTCTTGTGATCTCTCTATGTGATGTAGAGAATGATTCTTCCATGTGTACATTGCATGGTTCTCAGTTTGGGGGTTTGGTTCCCTGTTTCATCTCCATAGGTGACTATTGGAAATATGCATTGGTTGTATACCCTTCTTTTTAGGACTAATGGGATTTTCTTGTTCTCAAGGGTTGAACTTGCTCTACTGAAGGCTGCCATCCTAGAATGATTCTTTGCTTGATTTCTTCTTTTGGGGGATTTCATGGAGATTTGTTACTAAGCTTTAACATATACTTTTCCTTTAATCAATGTATACTCTTGTGAAAGTATTTATGGCAGAGCATATTTCACTAACACACACACACATTCTCATGTTTATAGATTTAAACCTATATTGTACATATGTGAGAAAATAGTCAACTTTATAAAAAGAATACGATGGAAAACTTTCTTCTTCCTTAATGGAAACAGAGGAGAAGAAGACAAAAATAACAAGTTTGGATTCAAAACATAAAACAGACCTTCAACTAACACACTTTTGGATAAATTCGAGGAAGGATTATTTAAGATTATTAAAAAAAAATCAAATTCAAGAAAGATAGGAATAACTTCCAAAAAAACTTTAAATAAGGATACAAGAAGCAATGGAAATCCAAAATGATTTATGTGAAGGCGGATAAATCTAGAGACATATACAAGTTGGAACCAAATACATACAGAAAATTACTAAAAGAAAAAAATATGAATCGCAACAACATAAAATTGATAACAAAAATGTAGAAAATGAAATTGATAATGAAATTTAAACTACTACAAAAAAATTGTAGCGTTATGTGTGTGTATGTATGTGTGTGTGTGTGCATCTGTTGAAGTAGCAGTTAACTTTAAAATATCCTTGCAAGTAATCAATATTCAATTAACGAACAAGAAATGTTTTTTCCCCCCTATTTATTCACATAATTCTCAGACAGATGTAAGTATGTTGGAGGTAATTTTCTCTTCAAACATAATGCAATGAAAACAATCTTTTTAATCTGTTACCCTTTCTGTATAAACTTTTGGACACCTGCAAACAACATCTATTTGAAATTATTAGACATCTTAAATTAAAATCTGCAAGATTTCGAGTCACCTTTTTCAATGAAATATACATATATATGTATTCATATTAACATTGATGTTTTAGTACATGACTCTGTGTGTATGCTCACATTCTTATGTATGTAGTTGAGTCAAAAAGTATGTAGCCATTGATGAAAGTGTTTATTTTACACAAATATATATATATTTTTTTAATATAATCTCTTTTCTAGCCAATGCATTTATCTCAATACTTATTCCTTGGTCAAATTGAACATTGTTCATTCATTTTGTCTCCATGTGGAGCATAGGGCCTTGAACCACTCTGCTGTGGTGGTATCAACCCTCCTTCTTTACCCAAGCTGGGGTCTAGCTATGGCAGCTGACTAGCTGTAGGCTTTTTCTGTCAGAGTAACCTTCTCTTTAACAAACTGCCTTACTGCGCTAAAGGGTCCTAAGTTCCCAGATAATCGCAGTGGGGGAGCACAAACATTATATAAATGTCTTTTTTGTATAGAAGATTTTACAATAGAAGAAAGATATCAATGCTCAAAATTATACTCTTTTATAATTGTTACAGTGCATAGTCTTATATCATGAAGACTTCCACAGGACTGCTAACTGAGTTAATTCCGAGGTCTTGTGAACTCAGTCACCTCACACACTAACCCGAGTTACTTTACTCACTATTCTGAATAGCATTATCTGTGAACAAAGATCCAGGTAACCAGGTTGTGTGACCTCTACCTCTGAATAGAGTCCATCTTGTATTGAATATCCATACTGCAGAACAGATAACGGCAGCACATCTATTTCTCTCCGAATCATGTAAAATTATGATGTTCATGATATTCCAGAGTTGCAAATAAGCACACACACTGTATTACATTTTCCTTCGTAACCTGTCATTGTCACACAGACCAGCAACTGAAGATGCAAAATCATGAAATGTAAGAAAATTTTGTCACGCTTAAGCAAGCAGAAAGAGAGAAAGGGGGTAAAGCAAAGCATTCCTGTTTCTTTATTCACGTGTGCATCACTACTACAAATGTCTTAGTAGTAGCACAGAAGACAATCCCACCAAATATTGGCATTTCAGATTTTTCAAGAATAACAAATATGTTATTCTCATATTGAGAGAGAAATGTTTTTTTTACCTTATTCTGTTTACTTGTTATAAAATCAATAAAAAACAGAAGATACAAGTAATAGGAATCAACAGAAAAATATGTTCTTTATGAGGCATGTGCTCTTTGTTCGCAATAAATACATCTATGCTAAAATATATATATTTGTATAATTCATTCATACACAAAAAAGTCTATTAATTTCTATGGGTACTATGCTTGTTAATTTGATATTATTTTAAGACTAAGCTATACGCCCAAACCTATGAACAGATTTCTATTGTACAAATGTAGACACCTGTAGCATAATGCGAAAAAAGTGGATGACCTATCCTCTCCGTGTGGAAGTGACAACTGCTGCCTCACCCCTTGGTGTACACCCCAAACCATAGCCAGCAAACATTCTTTTATGGGAAAGGCCCCTTGATCAATAATTGAGATAACACGCATCATGTAACTAAAAAAAAAGGCTCAGTGTTAATTAAGCCATCAAAATAAACAAATGCTGTTATCCTGCAACAAACACCTCTTGAAAACAATCGTATCATCTGAAATGATTTCCCCATTATCCGTGAGCATACCATGGCACTTTCGAAATATCCGACACCCTATTTCAAAACGTGATTAAACGTTAAGAAAACATGTTCCCAAGATTTTTTCTGGTTCTTGTTAGAAAGAAAAACGCCCAAAATATACAAGGATAAATTCTCATTAAGTACTAAGTAGAATTTAACATAAGCCATAAATGTTTGCATTTTAATCGATAAACCAATCAGTTTGGCACTCTTTTATTGACAGGTCATAAAATTTGAAAAGAAATGAAATTCTGTATTGAAAAATCTGCTAAAAATAATTTGAATTTGAAATGGTTATAATCTTAATTTGAAAAAATTACTCTAATGATTACTCAACCGAAATGTGGTAAAAGATTGTTGCATGATAAAACAATGAAATGTAGCTTTTTCAACCGTAAGGGTTGGTATAATCAATAACCAATAAAGTGATTAACAAGTCATATCAACAGTTGCAGACCAGTATGGGGGTGTTTGAATCATTACAAGATAAATAAAATGGAGTCAACAGTTTCTTTTTAACGACCAGAAGTCTCAGTTGGTAAGACTTGATTTGTTACAGCCATCCGTAATGAAAATATTGACCAATTAAAATTTTTGAAAAATATAGGAAAAATTATCCAAAGCATTGATTTTTTTAAAGTTATTTCTTCCAATAATTCAAGATTGCTTCATTAAAATGACATAAATTTCTATCTACAACGCTAAGTGAAAGAATGAAACATTCACAATAAAAAAATTGAATTACTCAGAATAAAAAATCTTTTCAAAAAGAATTTCAACTCTTTAAGTTATTTTTTTCTTTTAGAGAAAATAGCTATGAATATAAGTTAGCAAGCATAGATGAAAACTTGCAAAGAAGGGCAAAATTTTACAATCCTGAATTCATAAATAATGTTTTGGTGCCAATTCCCTGGAGCTGCATTTTCAAAAAAGTGAACAAATTTTTTTTTGCCATTGATCTATCTTCATATAAAGGTAGAACTCATTATTCTAAAATCCTAAATGGAAATTTTTTCAAAATATTTGTTGTTCTTCATTGGATGACTAATGAAAATTTGATCAAAATCCAATGCATATTTGATTTTTTGTAAAATTTTGAAATCCATATGATTTGCTTGTGAAAACTTTGGAAAATTTTGCAAATAATTGCTCCAATTATTTGTTTATGCTGTTTTTTGTTTTATTTGTTTTCAAAATATCTCCCTTTCTTTGAGCTGTACACAAATAATTTTTATCTCTAATTCTTTTCGCAAACTTTCTTGCAAATGCTAAAAATATTCTGACAATGAAATAAAATTTCATATGATTTTGACGTTTTTTTTTGTAAGGTGCCTATTACTTGTAAATTTTTTAGCAAAGTCCATGGGCCAATAACAACAATTTATGCCTTTATTTACATTGAATTTGCAAAAAATGTAATTACATCAGTAAATCTTCTGCTTTCAGCATTATTCTCTAAGTTGTAAAAAAATAAAAAATGACCTTTCATGAGTAAGAATCTAATAAAAACAATCTTCTTATTCTTCAAAGATCTTTAGTATTAGTGTCAAGAAAAGAAGAAAACATGAAAAAGAAAGATGCAGTCATGGTAAACTCTTCTATGAATAGGGGATTGGATCTTTTTGTTTTAGTTTGAGAGCCAGTATCCCTTCATCTGTAAAAGTTAGGGTCATAAGCCAACATCAAGGCTGGTGTCACAATGAAAAAGTAATCAACGAGAGATATTACTTGGCCAAGAAAATCAATGGGACTTTTTTTTTACTGACAAAAGAAATTTTTTTTTTCAAAATGTGCTTAAATTTTTGAGGAGCTTTGTGTCGCACCAAAGTGCATTAGAATTTTATTTCCAGTTTTTTAAAAAAAACAACTAAACAACGATTTGAAAATCAAAGTCTCCATGTTCTTTTGGAAAATTCAATTTTTATTCTGATATTGAAAAAAAATGTTCAATCCTTAAGACTTGACTGCAATGCATGGTGGGAATTGCAAGATGAAGATGCGCAAAGAATTACCTTGAATCAAAACAAATGAATAAAATATGGAAAACAGAAGGAGAAAGGAATTTAGATAAGGGAGAGAAAAGGAGGGGATAAAAGAGAGAGAAGAAAGGAGGGGATAAAAGAGAGAGAAGAAAGGGGGAGATAAAAGAGAGAGAAGAAAGGGGGAGATAAAAGAGAGAGAAGAAAGGGGGAGATAAAAGAGAGAGAAGAAAGGGGGAGATAAAAGAGAGAGAAGAAAGGGGGAGATAAAAGAGAGAGAAGAAAGGGGGAGATAAAAGAGAGAGAAGAAAGGGGGAGATAAAAGAGAGAGAAGAAAGGGGGAGATAAAAGAGAGAGAAGAAAGGGGGAGATAAAAGAGAGAGAAGAAAGGGGGAGATAAAAGAGAGAGAAGAAAGGGGGAGATAAAAGAGAGAGAAGAAAGGGGGAGATAAAAGAGAGAGAAGAAAGGGGGGATAAAAGAGAGAGAAGAAAGGGGGGATAAAAGAGAGAGAAGAAAGGGGGATAAAAGAGAGAGAAGAAAGGGGGGATAAAAGAGAGAGAAGAAAGGGGGATAAAAGAGAGAGAAGAAAGGGGGATAAAAAAGAGAGAAGAAAGGGGGATAAAAGAGAGAGAAGAAAGGGGGATAAAAGAGAGAGAAGAAAGGGGGATAAAAGAGAGAGAAGAAAGGGGGAGATAAAAGAGAGAGAAGAAAGGGGGAGATAAAAGAGAGAGAAGAAAGGGGGAGATAAAAGAGAGAGAAGAAAGGGGGAGATAAAAGAGAGAGAAGAAAGGGGGAGATAAAAGAGAGAGAAGAAAGGGGGAGATAAAAGAGAGAGAAGAAAGGGGGAGATAAAAGAGAGAGAAGAAAGGGGGAGATAAAAGAGAGAGAAGAAAGGGGGAGATAAAAGAGAGAGAAGAAAGGGGGGATAAAAGAGAGAGAAGAAAGGGGGAGATAAAAGAGAGAGAAGAAAGGGGGGATAAAAGAGAGAAGAAAGGGGGGATAAAAGAGAGAGAAGAAAGGGGGATAAAAGAGAGAGAAGAAAGGGGGATAAAAGAGAGAGAAGAAAGGGGGATAAAAGAGAGAGAAGAAAGGGGGATAAAAGAGAGAGAAGAAAGGGGGATAAAAGAGAGAGAAGAAAGGGGGGATAAAAGAGAGAAGAAAGGGGGATAAAAGAGAGAGAAGAAAGGGGGATAAAAGAGAGAGAAGAAAGGGGGATAAAAGAGAGAGAAGAAAGGGGGATAAAAGAGAGAGAAGAAAGGGGGATAAAAGAGAGAGAAGAAAGGGGGATAAAAGAGAGAGAAGAAAGGGGGATAAAAGAGAGAGAAGAAAGGGGGATAAAAGAGAGAGAAGAAAGGGGGATAAAAGAGAGAGAAGAAAGGGGGATAAAAGAGAGAGAAGAAAGGGGGATAAAAGAGAGAGAAGAAAGGGGGATAAAAGAGAGAGAAGAAAGGGGGATAAAAAAGAGAGAAGAAAGGGGGATAAAAGAGAGAGAAGAAAGGGGGATAAAAGAGAGAGAAGAAAGGGGGATAAAAGAGAGAGAAGAAAGGGGGATAAAAGAGAGAGAAGAAAAGGGGATAAAAGAGAGAGAAGAAAGGGGGATAAAAGAGAGAGAAGAAAGGGGGATAAAAGAGAGAGAAGAAAGGGGGATAAAAGAGAGAGAAGAAAGGGGGATAAAAGAGAGAGAAGAAAGGGGGATAAAAAAGAGAGAAGAAAGGGGGGATAAGAGAGACAGGAAACGGGGATAAAGAAAGAGAGGAAAGGGAGAATAAAGAAAGAGAGAGAAAGGAATGCAGAAAGAAAGAGAAAGGTATCAAGAGAAAGAGAGAGATAATTTTTTTAAAAAAGGAGATAAATCATAAGAAAGGAAACCTGACAGAAAGGAATAAAAAGAATGTCTGGTAGAGATTATATAAAACTTGGAAAAAGATTAGTCACAAAAGGCAGAGAGAGACAGACGGACAGAAAAGTGATTTGAGGGTGAGAAACAGAGAGAAAAATGATCATGAGACAGTCTCTTGCAATAACTTTGAATTAGAAAAAGCGATTGAAAGTAAACCTTACAGAATTTTTTTTTTAAATGTCTTAGTTAGTGGCAAACAGAACAGACAACTTGCTACAGTTCTCAGTGCAATGAACTGAAAGCTGAACAGAAATAAAATGTAAGGAGAGATATTATAAAAAAGTCTCTTGAAAAGGTTGATTTTTCTTTTTTTATAGGTATTCAATGACAAGCCACTATAAAAAGAATGTATGAAGTTCTAACATAGGTTGCAGCACTGTCTATTAGTTCATACAAAGGCCTGGCTTGTTGAACATATGAAGATCCATAGAAAGACTTTACTGACTAATCTTATTGGCAACCGTCAATGCAACCCTTGATATCACAGGTAAGATCTACTATAAGATAAAGCATTCAAACACAAGCATTTTCACCTTCATGAATACATTTATAATTTTCATTTCAACTGGATAATCATCAAAAGTGTACACCTGCAGTAGTAACAAGTGAAATCAATATGGTAGACTACAAGTTAATTGTGAGAGATTCTCTACTGTACAAATTTGAGCTTGGAACAAAAATAGCAAAAGCTGTCCATAGAATATGTACAGGGAAGTTGAAGCTATTGACCATACTGCTAAAAAGTAGTTCAGGAGGTTTTCAAGGAGAAACATCACAGGGAGATACCCGTCCAAAAGCGGCAGCTCTCTAACTACTAAGCCACACACTAGTCCTGGTTCACAAGGTATGTGCAACCGGATGATGAGATGAAACAATATGATTCAGCTGCACACTGTTAAGATGCACTCAATTTGTATCCTGAAGCAGAACCTGTTATTGTACTTACACACTGAAATCCTATCAATTTTCTTTGCAAAAGGAAAAATGATTAATTTCCTTGGATCTTAATATCAAATTCATTAGATGAACTATTTTAAAAACTAAATTGTGTGTATTGATACCTTGACTGACAACTAATCTTTATGCGTTTCCTCCCCAGCACCAAAGGCTCCAGCTGGGTAAAATGAGCCATATAATACCTTGTTGGTATCATAAAAAAATGAAATAAATAAACAAAATGGACAGCACAATTCTATCTGTACCAGGTGTCATGATCGTGATAGTAATCCCAGCACCACTCACAAGATATCTCATATTACATGTATACTCAAAAATGGCGTGCTGACTGAAAATTTCTGTGTTCAATGCTTTTATAGTGCCAGTCACAATTATTGTCATCAACTTTTTGACTTCTCTGCTTAATGAACGCTAATTTGTCCTTTTTTTGGTTTCACTAAATTACTTCTGATATTGTAGTTATAAAAAAAGTGGCAACTGAAAACAACCGTTATTATTATACGTAGTTGCTGTTGTCAAGTATTTTTATTAGTTACTTTGTTAATAAGCAGCTGGGTATGCTTGTCGTCAACATATCTACCAAAGTCCTCTTGGTCAATCTGGAACTTTGGTTCCCAACCTTTTCGTAAATAATGACCTCTTTATGTAAACGAATTTTCCCATGGACATCAGGCTTTGGAAAAGCCTGTCCTTCAGTATTTTAAGCTCACAGTCCTCCTCCCAAGAGAGAGGGGAAGTGTCTAAAGACCCAAGTTTAGGAAGTGCAGGTGTAGATAACCTCCTTTTTGGAAAGGTGGAAATAGCCCACCTTAGATAACATTCCAAAGGACTGTTTTCTATGATATTTCTAATTCCTTTCTATAGTTCTGAAAGTAAATATTCAACAGAGAAGAATGATTCGTCAACTATTACATAAGAGTCATTTTGTATTCATCAAACTTTGATACTGCATATTTTTGTCATTAGTACATGCATGAAACCCATAATTGTTTCAAGGTCCGGCCATTACCTTGAAAATTCATGATTGAATGCATAAAATTATGAAAACCTCATTTTTCTTCCCTGACCACTAAATGTCCAACACAAGTCAAAATTGGTGAGCAACACACCATGAGTATGCTCATGGTTGGCGGTCAACATGTTAACCACTTGTTGTCGACTTACCGCCAATATTCCGGTTGATATTAACACAGCTCTTTGGTGGCCTGCAAGGATATTGTTAACATAAATCTGGTGTAAAAAAGGTTGGGGAACATTGTCCTAAAGGATGGCAAAGAGGCATTATTGGTGAGAGACAGGGGACTTGTCCTGGATCTGATCTGTTTTAAACTATTCGGATAGTTGCATTACAGTTCAATACAAGGGATACAGTTTTACCTGCACCACATCAGAAAAAAAATACATATTAGAGAAATAGGTATCCTATGAATTTGGGGATTTCAACCAACGAGAAAAAACTGCATGAACTGTTTTGGTTAATTAATAATAAATGATAAAATATATAAAGTATTGAATTTAGATGAAATATCAAACGTAGATGATTTAAAAAAATATGAAAAAAAAAAAAACAAAACATAATAAATAAGTACTGATAAGTGATACGCAAATTGCCCCAGTGGGTGTGTGTACGTTTGGGGGAGGTTTTTATACCATTTTTGAGGACCTGCACATAGATGTATTAACTTTATCAGTCTCTCATATGTATGGTCAAAATATTTAAGAATGACATTTTGGATTTGAATTAATCCTCAAAAACTGGCTTATAGAGGTAATTTTCCGTACAGAATTGTAGGGTCAAAAATGTGTTTATTTCAAGATTTTGATTTGTACTTCAACCTAGCGGTGATTGATTCCTTTTTTTTCAGATATTTTAAGAAAATTATTTTAATTTTAATCATCAAATGATGTTTGTGCTTAATGAGCAAGACCTACATTATTATTTTTTTAAATTTTTTCTATAGCTGGCTGAACTCTAACTGCTTGAAAATCCTGAGGTGTAGACTTGAAATATGTCGAGTGTTTTTGTCACGAACAGTTTTCACTTCAGCAATTTTAATGAGCTATAGCATCCTTGATAAATATCTACAAAGCCATTTTTTTTTTTTTTTGCATTTCTTCGAAAGAGTGCAAAAACAAATCTGATATAAACAGCTAACATAAAAGATGCCAAATATCCACCTTTCTCAAACTATGTTTCATTCAACTCTTGGGCAACGCTGGGTTTATAGCTTGTAAATAATAAATAAATAAATATGGATGAATTACAAATGAATAAATACTCATGAATAATGAATAAGTAAAATGAAAATAAATAAAAACAGTTCTGTCAGTTTTAAGTGGGTCTGATAGATTGTTCCACTTGATGGAACAACTTCCCGAAAATCAATCTTCATTCAATCATAAAAATATTCACCTTTTGCCCCGAATGGATTTCATATCTGATTTGATGTGGCAGGGACAGAAATTTTTCTTGCAGCTTGCAACTCATTATACAACACTTTGATCTGAGGCAGAGTGCACAGATATTCTAATCCTAAACAAACGTGCTAACACATCTATCTACATAACGAACAGCGATTCTTTTTTTTTTTCTCTTTGTTTCTTTGTTTCTCTTACCAAAAAGAGTTCAGCTAGGGTGCATGGATATAACACTTTGATCAGAGAAAAGCATGCAGCTACTTTGATGATAGGTATGGATAAAAGCAAATCCATACACAGATAAACCCTTCATTTTCGACAGGTACTATACGACTGAATAATAAAACATGAAAATGATTTAAAAATGAAAGAAATACTAAATTAAATATCAAACATATAGAAAAAATAGAAATAGATGAAAAACGATAACAGTAAAAAAAAAAAAAAAAATAACAAATATTAATTAGTAATAAAAAGTGAATAAATATTGATGGATAAATAAATAAATAAATAAATAAAACTCTTCTGTCAGCTTTAAGTAGGTCTCATAGATTGTTCCACTTCATGGAACAACCTTCCCAAGAATCAATGTTCATTCTACCACAAAAATATTCACCTTTGCCCGCGTTGGATTTCATATCTAATTTGAAACGCAGATTTTTCTCAGAGCCTGCAACTCGTTATTCTTTTCTCCTTGTTGGAAAGAGAAAACATGCAAAATTCCTGTAGGCGGATGTCATAGAGTTCACTGTGAACAATGCAGGAAAATTGCATCTATTTTTAGTGGCGGTGCAAAGGTCATTGGTGGCATGGTGTCTTTCGTAAATGTACTTTGCAAAATTAACTTCTTTTGTTTTAAATGAATGAGTCGAACACAA